>OY787607.1:15221850-15765051 GCA_963678935.1 Umbilicus rupestris | reverse complement strand
ACCCACATCCGACCAAGCCCTAATCGCGACCGATTCAAACTCGTGATACTTTCCGCTCCTCGATTCGAATACGCAACAGGCAAGGAAAAACAAGTATTGCAAAACTGGAAATCGACGGATTGGGAAGATGAATCTGTGAGGGGATCCGATTCGAGAAGAGTGAAAATCGATTAAAAAGGGAGAAGAAAGCTGGGGATGGAGATCAGCGGACACGAGAGAAAAATGCACGGCATTGTGTTATGGCCATTACATAAATTTAATTATTATAAATATTACGTAATAATAATAATAAATATGTTCTTGAAATTCGGGAAAGATAAAAAGGCGAGTCGAGGAATCTATTTTTAATTGCAATTTGCTCCTCGAAGTTTTTGAAAGTGGACGACATAAGCGATCTATTTTAATTGCATGTAATTTATTTTAAATTATAAATCTTAGGTGAAGAATATTTATTATTTTAGTGAACGGGTTAGGTTTGGGCACAAATAAACATTTAGAACATCTAATATGGTTAAGATGATCAAATCTGATAGTTGTGAATAATAGACCCTAATATAATTAATTTAAAATTAATGTGTTAATATGAACAAAATTTAAATAAGCATATCATTGAACAAAATTTTAACAAATGAGTTGATCGATGAATAATTTGGCGACTTCAAATCATTCCAATTCATCATAGCTTTCCAGCTCGGTCAAGATATCAGCAGCAGTCATGAGTTGATCGATGAACAATTTGGCGACGACAGAGAGTGATGATAAAATCATTCCAATTCAACATAGCTTTTCAGATCGAACATCTCTTTCGTCGAACGGTCTTGTGCTCTAAATAGGTCACGGTTTTTGGCAAGCGAATGCTAAATCTTATCAAAATACTTTAAATTAGATTTATTTATGAACTAATCTCATCCATTCATTAATTAGATTGTATGATCCTAAAATTGCAACTTAATGGTGGTTTATATTTCACAATTGCACAAAACTAAATGTGCTAGCACTTAATTTGTTTTCTTTTGAGGAAGGTGGTGCGTTGGAGTAAAGAATTGGTGGTGGTGAATGAGAGGTGTGCAGGAAATGGAGAAGGAAAGAAGGCTTGATAAGGCAAGAAGATGGAAATTGATAGGAAAGTGGTGTGTGGCTCTGAAGTGGGCCCTAGTGCAAATCACAAGTGAAGCTGTGTTTACATTTCGAACCAATGAAAGATAAGTGGCTTTTTGGACATTATTAATACTTGTTTATGTTGAGAAACTAAGGGTAGGTAGTAGATTCCCTCCCGAGCGAGGGGTCATCTAAACATGATGAACAACTGTGTGCTTGTGTTGTGGGTTTTGTATATACGAAGGGCATATTCTTTTCTTGATCGGTAAATTGCCCGATACAAGTTGTGTTCATGTGCCTAGTGATAGTGAAGTTGTGCAAGGGTTTGATGGCATGTGGCTGCAAATATGACAGCAAGCGTAGGCCAGGAGATCATATGGAGTCCTGAATGTAGAGAAATGCGTTTCAAAATGGTCCCGGAATTTCACTTTGCACGCTATACCAAAGTTCTGATACACCGTAAATCTAATGAATTAAAGTCTTCAAGAAGGATGAAAAAATGGTTTTGAAACAGTCTTTACCTGGAGATTGCTAAATTACGAATCAAAATGAAACTTGGGGTGTTTACCTTCTATATTTCTTTTTTGATGATTTTGACGTTGAAGCCTTGGGCTGGGAGGCAGGAGGAGGAGCCTGGGCGCTAGTTTTGGAAATAGTGGGTGGTTGGCTTGATTTTGTGATCGAACTGATGCTAGACGCTTGTTCTTGTTGGTCCCTGGACACCGCACCTTGAGAACCTCTAACTTGATTGGCTCTCTTGTCCTTTCGCTTAGGCCTGTAAGTAGACCTCTCTCTTTTGGGGAGCCAGCGCTCCGGGTCTGGTGGAGGGCCTGGGTTTGCAGGATCAAAGCCCTTTGGATATTTTGGCTTCCTCTTTCGCTTCTTCTTGGTTTTGTCCTTGGCTTTGTGTTCTTCATTTGCCTCTGGGATCCTAATGTCAATATGCTTGGCACCAGACGTCTTTTCCAAGCTGTCCACATCAACTGACTTTAAGCCAGGCAGTGGCTTTAATTTCTTTGCATATGTTTCTGCCTTGTCAATATTGACATGTGCAGCAGTTGTTACAAGCCCAACCATAGCTTCTAAGCTTCCGTGGCTCTTAACAAGTTCCTCAAATATGCTGGATGCTTCCTCTTGTCGCCCATGTTTCAGCTTGAAAGAAGCCGACTGTTTTAGTATTACATCGAGTTTGCTGTTTTCTGTCATGGCATTTGTCCACCATTGTATCGCAGAATTAAGCACCTCATTTGCACCATCAATATCTCCTGCCCGTTCTTTGAGTGTCACAAGTGTGGCAATAGTGGCAGGCAAATTCTGTATATCAGGTACCTGAGAGAGAGACATTGCTGCAATTTGGGGGTGGCCAGCAGCGGCAGCAACTTGGGCTCTTGCAAGGAAAAGTATCTTGCTTTTATCTGGATTCTCCTTTGCTTGTTGCAACAATATCTCTTCAGCTTTCCCAGTTTTGTTTTCTCTAACAAAGACAGCAGCTTGAAGAAGCACAGACATCACATTGTCAGTAACTATGTTCGGCAATGCAGCAACAAGTTCTCTGGCCTAGCAAATTTCAAAAATAACCAACTTCAGAAACAAAAATGAAAAATATAACAGTATTGAGTAAATAGAACGAAGCTAAGTGCAAAATTATTAGAATGTTTACCTGATCTAGTTTATTTGCATGCAGCAGGAGAAGCACACGATTAGTGTATATTGCCTCCTTTTGTTTGGCTGAGAGCTTTGTAGCCAAGCCTCCAACGAACTTGAAAGCTTGTGCACCATCACCTTTTTCAAATAGTTTATCAAGTCTCCTTAGGCCATGCGATACATCTTTAGATCCTGTCAGCGAGATGAGATTGTTAACTGCTACTGCTATAGATGTTTCATCAGCTAGATTTCTGTTGATGATGTTTGTGTAAGCTTCAATGGCCTCTTGTGATTGCCCTAGGAGCTGAAAAAAAAAAAAAAAAAAAAAGCGAGGATTATGTTGACTGTGGTACGATTTTGATTTAAGAGCTTGGAATACCTGCCAAACATAGGCTAGCTGAACAGTGATAGGAGAAAGTTCGTTCTCAATCTCATCATCAGCTAAGTTCTCCTCCATAAGAGTCTCCTGACCAATCCTAGTAAGGGTGTGTGAGGACGAAGTAAGTTCTAATGTCATGTCGCGGCAGGTATGCAAACATGTACAAAATCGTATGGGAATGCTTGAAGAATCATACAGAACGCAACCCTAGCCTCCACAGCACTAATCACAATGAACCCCAATGCTTTTTATCAGCAGCAAACATGAAGTTGAATAAAACGAATCTTATTAAGAAAGTTGCGAGCAAGATTATCCAATAAATGTCTGATACAGACTTCTTTTGTATCAGTTTAAGAACGCATTCATAAAAAGAGAAAAAAGTCAATGTGTCTTCTGTCTATCACAAAGAACTAGTATTGTAATACATATATTGCAAAATGACAGAGAGATGCAATGCTGGAAAAGGAAGAAAACTGCATCATACAAAATTCCAAAATTCAAGCTGCATTACCTTCTAGCTGACAGCAAGAGCTGCTCTGCATCTGTATACTTGTTCCTTTCTATCAATGAGCAGGCAGAATTATATGCCAACTCAAAACTTCTTGTTGCTTTCACCCTCATCACCTCTAGTGCTCCTTGGACTTCAGATGCCCGTCCAGCAGCTACCAAACCAGCAACGTAATTGATCTCCAGAGACTCTATTTTAGAATTTTGAAGCTTCTTATAAATATCCAGACAAGCATCCATCTTCCTCAAACGGTACAGGATTTGTGATTCTAATAACATGGAAGCCGAGTCTTCCTCGTTGGATTTCAAAGAGTCCAGTGCCTCAGATAGCTTGTTTTGTCGGTACATGCAATAAGCCTGTTTGAAAGTACCAAATGCTTAGAAAGGTGAACATGACAAATTAGGTTAATAGATGAAGTAACTGATCTAACATGATGAACATTCTGCACACACATAAATAAGAACAATTGTGAGAGAAAAATATGCCCTGCCTCAAAAAGGATTTTAGTTTCAAATGGTAAACAGCTGAAAAATATTATCATAACGAGTGAATAAACAAGACTCCCGGTTAATATCCTGAGGACAAGCCCTCGCTAAACAACTGAAAAGAGAGCAAACTGTCAATTAAAGAAGTGTTAGAAAGGTCTGCGATATTGTCCACTTACAAGCCAACCGTCAACATGACAGTGGTACACATTTCCTTCGCCAACTAAAGCCTCGAATTAATTATTTAACTGCATTCTTATACTGAAGCACTGGACAGTATATACCGAAACTTCAAACAATCTAAACAGATATTTTCAAATGCTAAATACTGTCCCCGTAGAAAATTTTTTTGATAAAATCAGCAGCAACAAAAAAAAAGATTACCACACCAACACGCTTGAATGAGACGACCAAAAAATGTTTTTCAACTACTGACGTGTGCTTTTATAGCATAATTATTACTGGATCAAAAAATGTTCTTAATGGCCTCCCTGGTCATATTCATAGCAAAAGGTCTCATAAAATACAGGCGAGGATACAAAACAACAACATAACAATATTCATAAACCCAAATTCCTAAACCAGGTAGGCATACATGACTGAAAATCAAAACAGAAAACAAAGATATTTAAAGACTCGCAGAAAGCATCTAAATATCAAGGCACTATGAGTTAATCGCAGTAATGAATTCCCCAATTTCAAGAACTGAAAATTACAACACATGCAACTAGACAAAGAACGGACCTTAAGGAAGCTAAAGTCAATCATTGACTTCTGAAAAGACTGAATCGTCCCCAGGGCACGATCAAACTCGTCATCTTTGATCAACGCCACGACCTTACACCTCAGCGCGTCCTCATCCCCCGGCGCAACAGCCAAAACTGCAACAATAAAACCATCAGAAAAACAAAAAACAACACATTCATCACCAAAATAAACCAAATGGAATTTACCACAGCACCAAACCTTGATCGGCTACCTTGATGGCCAGTTCGAATTCGGATCTATCGATGTGCCGCTTGAGATTGGTGAACAGGTCCTCTATCGAAGGCGGTGGCTGCGATGGATTCGCAGCAACCGAATTCGGCTTCTCTTTCGCCTTCGGCGCCATACTCGATCGGAATTGCGAGATCTCTCGAGCCCGAGAAATCGAAGACACGCTGCGATTAAAATTCGAGAGCTTCCGCGGGGTCTGAGGTAGAGAAAGAGTTTGGGCCGTTTGGCCCTTCACTCTTTGGGCCTCTAATGGACCTTCTATAGAAAATTTCTTTTCCTTTGTTTTTTTCCCAAATTTATAAATATTTTATTCCTATTGGATTGCTAATAAACTTGTGTAAAAAGTTGCATTGTGGTGCGCTGCCTGTATCAGATATCGTAATCCGGTAATTAAGGGATCGAATTCTTGATGATCACGTTTTCCGCGTTGCATTCGTCAGATTCGGCAATATAAACGTGATACGCTGGCCGAAGCAGGTATCGATTTCCGCTAACCAGCTCGGCTCATCTGAGGTATGATGTCGTTGTTCAATGTTCTACACTTTCGATTCGGTACGGTATTTTGTTTAGGGTTTGATGATTGCGCCAACTGCATAAATTGAAGTTTTAGGAATAGTCATTGTGATTAAACTGAGTTGAACTTGTGAAAATGCGACGATTTTTGGTTAATTTTAGTGGTGGAGTTTTGTGAAAAGTGATTTGAATGGTAGAGAAGATATGCATGTGCCTGAGTTATCTTCTGATTCAGGTAATTATCGATTAATTGTGATCTACAGTTTTGTGGGAGATGATAGGAGAGTTTTATTGGCGGAGTTGGGGATGTATTTATATGGAGTCCACCTCTTTGAAACTGTTTGATGGCATCCTTCTCATTCTTCATCTTGTTTTCTCAGGAACCTGTAAGCTCATCCCTCTCTTTTACACACATGTATTGCTGCTACTGAGAAAACATGTATACAAACACAAAAAACTTTATGTTAGGGCGTTGAATGGTGGTTCTTCATTGGGGAGTGTGTTGCTGTGGATGATAGACGAAACTATTAGTTTCTTGCTTGATGAGTTTGGTCCTCAACTGTTTTGCAAATTTCTTATTCTTGTGATATTTGAATGTCAGTGTCATAAGTTATATTGCACTGGTACTTTATATGAGAGCTGATTCCCGTACCCGAACTATACCAGATTCGGATATTTGATGAATACTGGTAGGGTACGTATCTGACACATACCCATTTACGCGGATTTCTTCTAGCGGTTCGATACAGTTCAGATTGTTATTGAGTACGTACCTAATACGGTTCAATAAAGTATTATACGTACCCGATAGGTTTGATTGAAATTCCTAAATTTATAAAAATTTCTCTATATAAACCCTAAATTGCAATTCGCCGTCATTGTTCGCTACTGTTCATCGATACTGTTCGCTACGGTATTATTGTATTAATGATTTTTTTTTTTTGGTACATATGGCCTTCAATTCTCAACAACAAAGTGATGAAATTGGTAGTAGCATTGGTAGTAGAT
Source organism: Umbilicus rupestris (assembly GCA_963678935.1). NCBI lineage: Eukaryota > Viridiplantae > Streptophyta > Magnoliopsida > Saxifragales > Crassulaceae > Umbilicus > Umbilicus rupestris. Next base: position 15,758,420 of record OY787607.1, on the reverse strand, counting down.
CATTTGATGAATTGTCATTACAGATGCAGACTGATGATGCTCCTCCGTTATGGAAGTTTGTGACTATATTGGAAAAATTGGGACAAAGCGGAGGAACTTGGAAGTATAAATGCAATTTCTGCAATGAAATTCGATCTTCAAGTTATTTTAGAGTGAAGGCTCACTTGCTTTAAAAATTAAAGGACAATGAATTGCCATTGTAAAAAGATATCTCGTTCTGAAATATTGAAAATGCGAAGTTTGGATGAAGAATTCGAAAGAAAAAAGATTGATTCGAGACCTAGAGAAGTTCCTCTGTTTAGTGAATCTCAAATGTGGTTAAGTTCTCTATTCAAGAAAAGAAATTCGAATACATCACCAATTACAAGATGTTTTAGTGTTGAAGCGAGGGATCAATTGGATCAAGAAATTGCAAAGAATGTTTTATATTGGAGTGTTGCCATTCAATTTTGCTAGAAACCCACATTATATGAGGTCTTACACATTTGCTGCAACTCATGATATCGCAGGTTATAAACCTCCTGGTTATAATAAGTTGAGAACAATTTTGCTTCCCGATTATCCATTGCTTGATTCTCAACTTATTATAACCAGAAGGTTTATAACCTGCGATATCATGAGTTGCAGCAAATGTGTAAGACCTCATATAATGTGGGTTTCTAGCAAGATTGAATGGCAACACTCCAATATAAAACATTCTTGCAATTTCTTGATCCAATTGATCCCTCGCTTCAACACTAAAACATCTTGTAATTGGTGATGTATTTGATTTCTTTTCTTGAATAGAGAACTTGACTCTATTTAAGATTCACTAGGCAGAGGAACTTCTCTAGGTTTCGAATCAATCTTTTTTCTTTCGAATTCTTCATCCAAAGTTTGCATTTTCAATATTTCAGAACGAGGTACCTTCTTACAAATGACAATTCCTTGTCCTTTAATTTGAAGCAAGTGAGCCTTCACTCTAAAATAACTTGAAGATCGAATTTCATTGCAGAAATTGTATTTATACTTTCAAGTTCCTCCGTTTTGTCCTAATTTTTCCAATCTAGTACAATTTTCACAATGGAGGAGCATCATCAGTCTGCATCTGTAAGAACAATTCATCAAACGATCCACTACCAGCGCTACTACCAATTTCAGTCTTTGTTGTTGAGAATTGGAGGTCATATTTACAAACAAAAAAATCATTAATACAATAATACCGTAGCGACCAATATCAATGAACAATAACGAAAATTATCGGTGAACAGTAGCGCACAGTCGGGTGAACAGTAGCGAACAACTTCAGTGAACGGTGACAGCGAATTGCATTTAGGGTTTAGATAAAGAGAAATTTTTATAATTTTAGGAATTTCAATCGTACCGTATCGGATACGTCTAATTTTTTATTGAATCGTATTGGGTACATACCCAATAACAAATTGAACTGTATCGAACCGTCTAGAAGAACCCGCATAAATGAGTACGTACCTTAGCAGTACCCAAACATGGTACGTTACGAGGTTCGGCTCTCATATGAAGTATCTGTGCAACATAGTATGTCATTACCTGCCCTGATTCCTAGGGAGTCAGGTAGCTGGCCATCTTTCACTCAGGGTCCAACAATTGGATGTCTGTTGCGAAATTAAAGGCTTGTTCTTTTGATCTTAAGTTAATACTTAACTTAAGTACTTGAATTACCACAACAATCCACCACCATCAGAACAACCCACCACCAGCACAATAACTCATCACCACAACTCATTACCATCACAACAACCCACCACCACCACAACAACCCACCACTATTATCACAATACTTCTAAAATCACAACAATCCACCACCAATAAAAATAATAATTAATTTAACTTTAATTATTTAAGTTTACTTAACTTGACTTAAATACTTAAAATTTAAATATAAAATAACAGGACTTAAGTCAAAGGTGTAGTAATCGAAAATATTTTTTCTTTTATGTAACGACTAAAGACGCATTTGTCTATATTTTAAATACTTATTTTGAAAACTTATTTCTTGCAGTATAATGTCTTCGTCAATGTTGTTGCACCTATTCAATATCGAGCTCTGGCAGATAAGGCAAATGATGCTTTGTACAAGCTCAGTTATACAAAGGCTCCAATCCAGGCCTATGTTTTTGATGGTGAGAGCCAATGCTTGATTATTGATCAGTACATGTCATGCTTTACTATTTTACCCTGCCCTTGACAGTATGCTACGCAAATATTTTGAACTTTGGTTCCAGTAATCCGAGCCAGCGTTCCAAAGCTCAACCTCGATGATGCTTTTGAACAAAAAAATGATATTGCTAAGGCTGTAGAAGATGAGCTTGAGAAGGTAAATATGAATAGATGATTATTATATGATTGACATTTCAACTTTACCATGTTTGCATCTCAGGCAATGTCTGCATATGGATATGAAATTGTGCAAACACTCATTGTTGGTATTGCTCATCAGCGACAGACAATTGTTGATGGCTTGAGAGATAGCGTCCTTGGCCTCTCAACGATTGTTCCAGGGACTAGTGCAAAAGATGTAATGGACATGGCACTTGTTACTCACTACTTCGACACGATGAAGGAAATTGATCAGTAGGGTCGGCCGAGGTCCTACCTAGGAAGACAAGGAACATGGAAAGCCCACATATCTGACTGGAACTGTCTCTTGTATGCATCTGTAGTGACGTCATTCGCAGTGACCTAAAATGAAGAGTGAAACACATTAACACATCTCCCAGGGAACAATCGTCCATAAAAAAGAACACAAATGGAATAATTGTAAGTATATTTATGAGTAGCTGGGCTTGGGATTCTGGCATAGCTAGTTTCCGCTTGGCCTCCTTTCATGCACAGAACTTGTTCAAGCCTCACATTGGACGACATCACAACATCAGCCTTTCCGAAACCCATGATCAATATCTTAAGGTAAAAAGACAAAGAATCGAATATCATCATTTTATGAGTTAAAGCCCTGTGTTGGTCCTACTGTGAGTGAGTGGCTTGAGGGTGCGAGGACTGAGGTGGCTAGAGTATTGTGCCTACAGGCTACAACCTTATCTACTTGTGATCCCTGCAGGAATTCGTCCTGATAACTTATTGTGGATGGGGTTCAGCAAGGGGTGATATGTGTAAAAAATGAGCTGGTTCCCCTTGACACTTCTGGCGGCGAGTTCTAAGTTCCCTAGGATCTTATTCTCAGCAACAAGTTGACAGTAAATACATTGAATGCCAAGAATTTTCTGTCTACCAGAGCACCCTAGTCCACCACCAATAAAAGAATAAGAACTTGCAAGCCTGATAAACATAATTTCATCTCATAAATACCATGTCTTACTCACTATTTAGATTAACAAAATCACACAAGCTTACGCATACAAATGAACAAAAGGATTTCTCATTCAAACTTCGACGTATTTACTTAACAAGCTAGCATGCACTAACCACGAGTCACAAAAGACCCGTTACACCAAGTATTCTGGAACACACTGCCATGATTGTGTATTCTATAATAATATGGTCATCAGAAAGAAAAAAAATTGCAGTATGAAAAAGAACCTCAAAAGGGAAGCCACAGATGGTTCATCGAAGCAAACAGAAGAAGTAAAGCAAGTTATCATCGAGAAAATTGTCTAAGAAAAATCCTCAATTTAAGAGATTCCAGTTAATATTTTTGACCGCATAAATATCAGTCAGACCATAACAAACACTGCATGCCCGACATTCACCATCAAATTTGTATACCTCTATCAGGTACCACGTCATCTACTTCTGCTTTGTAGACTTCTTCTTTCCAACCGGGGCAACATGCTTCTCCGGCTTGGGATGGCGCTCAGCCTCGACCGGCTCCAACCAAGTGAGTGGATGCTTGTTGAACCACGGCCAATTGGGGACTGTGACAAGCGAAGTGAGCACCACACCACCAGCATATATTAAAAGCATCAGCTGAAACGATCCGATGACGTATCCAGTCACAAAACCCCCTAGCGCGAATGACACCAGCAGTATTTGCATCAGCTGCTCCGCCAACTTTTGCCCTTGCCAATCCATCTAATCCATTCAAACGCAATAAAATCAACATCTGATTAGATTGAAAAAAAAAACCTCAACAGTTAAAACCCTAAAACCCCAATTTCATTCTCTACAACAACTGTCGGCCCAAATCCAAGAACCCTAACTTCTTGATAAAATACGATAACAGTACTAGTTGGAATTGATGTTATCTGCGATCTAATCGATGTAACAGCCGGATCGATAATTACGACAGTAAGAACAGCACGCGATATGAGGAGCAGCGATCGAAAAGGGAAATACCAAACCAGATGGAATAAGATCTTACCGTGAGCGCGAGATCGGAAGATCGAGAGAGAAGGAGACGAAACAGACGGAAACGAGCGTGAGCGAAGATGAACCGATATGAGACCAAAACGATCGACAGCGTTATGCTAAAATTGTGAACGATCCGGGCCGTTGGATTTTAGGAGGATTGATTGAACACCCTTCGTATTCTGCATTAATTGCAAATTGGTCCTCGTAAGTCACGAAATAGATTTTTGAAAGCAGCGAAAGAGACGAGTGCTCGTTAACTGGGCCTATGATGGCCCAGTTATGTATTTTGTCAAACTGGCCCATTAGATAATTGACCAGTTGGGCCATAACAAAATAAAGTCTTACCAAACCCGTTTGACGGCCGAGGCCCGTGACACTTACAAGCAAGCATGATGATGATGCTTCCCAAGTTGTGCGTTGCTCGATGGATTGTGTTTTTTGTCCATAAAATATCTAATTTTATGACAATGACAGTTTTAAAGCGACAGCCTGAATACCAAAATCTATAAAGCCTCATTAGACAGCCAACATAACAAAGCCACAACTCCTAAATATAGGACCGCTTGAATCTAGTGCATCCAAACCACACAACCACTACTTTCCATATCTTTCTTAAACTCCAAAACTCACACTGATTTGTTAATGTAAATTGCAAAACATTTGTTTATACGACAAGTACCACCATTTGCGCTTGATGGTGACCTACATATCCACCCATGATCTCACTCTCGTCACAAGTAAAGCCTTCAAATTTCACCACACAACCCATTTTCACACCGACCCAATTCCTCAAATATCACTATTTTCATCAGTTCGATCCAACTTTTCGATCTTCGGTCGTTTTCCCGCAACCCCATGACATAGGGCTTTAGCGACAACTTTCAAATAAAATTTGAATCGTGTTCGATCGTCGCGAAGTCGTGTTTCTCAAACCGAAACGACGTTTCGGACAAGAATCATCAGCTTCGCTCGTGATGGATGGTGATTTTCGACCATTCGGAATCATTCATTGACTAAATCTCAGTTTTCCTATTATGAGAAGATTTATCCGATTTGATAATAATTATATTTTTAATTCTTTTTCTCTTTTTGATTATTTACCTTTTTTTAATATTATCTTAATTTATTAAATTTAGCTTTTGTTTCCGTATAATACGGTTCTAATGTGTTAGAGAATGAATCTTTTAATTAAAAAATTTCTTAAAAAATTTCTAAGTATCTCATGGAATTAAATGAATTAGTCGCTTTCACTACATCACTCCATATGGAGAAAGAGCCGCTTCTATTGTCCGCTCCGGGAAGAAGGTGAAGTCCTAAACAAAATGAATCAGATCCGGGGCGTCCGGACCCGCCAGTACAACGCAACACTTTTCATCAAACCAAAACCCTTATCGACCTGACCCACCACAACTCAGCAAACGACACGTGTCCCTCTCCAAACCACACACCGTTGAATACAAAAGAAACATCTTGAATGAATCCACCGCTCGATCGTTATCTCTCTCATCGTCTCCAGGAACTGAAGCCAGATTCAGCCAGATTCAAATCGAATCACTGCAATTTACTTGATCGGTTTTCCACGAGGTTCGAGTCTCGAACTTTTATCTATCCGTTTCTGATTTTCTCTTACGGTTTGATTAGTGAATTGTTGACGACGCTCTGGTGTTGTTGTTTTTTTTAGATAAGATGTCGGCGACTGAGAGCACGAAACGGGAGCTGAAGCACCTAGGGTTTGTGATGACAGCGGCGATCCAGACTGTGGTGTTGGTCTCGAGCCTGTATGATTACGTCAAGAGGAACGCTGGTCCGTTGAGATCTGTTGTTGGATCGGTTGAAAGTACGGCGAAGTCGGTCGTTGGGCCTGTTCTTGTAAAGTACAAGAACTTGCCTGTTGATGTCTTCGTATTCGCTGATCAGAAGGTGAAAACCTGCGAATAAGTTTTTATTGATTTTTGATTTGATATGTTGAATCTTCCGTTGTGATAACTTTGATTGTGGTAAGACTGTGAAGTTGTTGATGAGTGGAGGTACAGTTTAGTAGTCTGGTACTTGATCACTGTACAGTAGTTAGGGTTTTGTTTATTTCCGTTCTCGTTAAATTCCATTTCCCAGTATAGCATGCAGGTTCTGGTTGCTCTGAATTGCTTAGCTTATTCTAAATACTAGCAAAACGCAGGTAATGAATTCTATATGCTTATGTGCGAGTCTAAGCTACTTGATTTGTTGAGGTTTGTATGTGGAGAAAGAATTCTATACATGTCATTTTTTGATAGTGGATGGCCATTGATGGAACTTGAACATTTTTCTTTGACCTCACTGAAATTTTGATACTAAATTGATCATGAGAATATTTGCAAGAGGTTATTTAGAGCTGAAATATACATTTTTAATCACAGGTGGATGAAATGATGCAAAAATTTGGCCAGCATGCTCCATTAGTGGCCACAGAAGTTGCCCATAGCTCATGCATGCTTCTGGGTGCAGCAGCAGTGGCAGCAGAGCTGGGTCGGAGACTGTTATCTGAAGTTGAAACTGGTGGACCTGTTGCCGGGCTCCATTATGCTGTTTCAGAATTCAAGCACGCTTCAATCAGCTTGATAGCAATGACTTATGTCGCAGTTGATGAGTTCAAGCTATTCCATAAGTTGGCGGATCTGGTGGTTCCCACTGCTGCGCAATGGTCAGAGAAATATAACAAGCTGGTAATCAGCTTAAGCAGGAAGGGTCACAAGATTTTCAGCTATTTTCCGCAAATTCCTACTGATGAGATATCCCAAGCATGTAACAAGCAGAAGGCCTCAAAAGTGGCACAGAATGTTTCGACAGAAAGGCCATCTTCATCTTCCTCTGATTCTGACTAGGGAAAGGTCTGCTAGCAGTTGTATTTGCGGTCTGGTAATGTGCAAACAGTATTCTGATGGAAACTTCCAAATCACTTATGCCATCTCTATTGGTGTTTGAACTGTCTGTTGAATGTACAGTGTCCATTTTGTGCTGCTTTTGATACAAAACCAATGGAAATTCCCTAAATCTATCCCAGCTATTTTGGACAGTTTTCTGTTGGCTTACTACTATCGCTCTTAATTCCAGGCTTATCAGAGCTTTCACACACTTTGAATGATGGTGAGCAATTGGAAGGGCAAATATTATGTAACAACATCAGCTTCAGCAATGAAAATCTTGGCCAGTTTTATTCAAATGACTTCCACTAGGCAAACAGATGACTCTTTGACAGATGATTATAAAGGTAAGGAAGACCTTCAAACACATCCTGCATCATAAAACAAAAAACTGGTTGAGTACTCGATTTTTAACTAGGTGTAAGAAGTTTGAGCATGCAATAACAAGATCTTTTGTGCAGAAATGGGTTATTAGTATGGAAATGTTGTGTCTGCTCACAAAGAAGCTATTGACATATACTGCTATAAAACAAGTGTGTTGTCCCAGAGTCACGACTACATCTCGCTAGCAGATTATTGATTGTTCAGTATGTTCGACCTTGCTATTAGTAAATAATAAGCCAGTTTTTAATAGGTGGTAGTAAAATCAGAGCATAACTATCAAAAGGATGTGGAATGAATGAAAACAGTCTTTGCAATAGAACTAACAGCAATAATTCCCATAAGATCTGTGATATGAAAGATGTACCTACCCTTTATTTGAAGGAGGAGCTGTCAAAGTTTTGGGGAAGAAGGTCATCATACGGGTCCCTTCGTCCAGGCACTTGGCTGATCTGAGCATCCCAAAAGATCTGAGCATTGTGGCGCTCAAATGTCCAGAACCCATAAGGACGAAGGGGCAGCTCCCACATCTCTTTTGTCTTCTTGCATCTATCTTTCACAGCATAAATATGTTCTCTGAACTTCCTATCCCTCTCTTTCGGGTCCTCCATCATCTTGAGGATCAGGTTCTCAGCAAACTCCATGATAAACTTCATGTTTATATCATCAACTCCTGTGTAACAAGAAAAAAAACCAAGCAGATAAGAAATCCTCCATATACTACCACCAGCTGCCCTGGGTAACTCACAGCCACACCAGCTCCCAACCCCATCAATCAACAAAACAACCCATTTTAAAAAATATAATTCATGCCCTATCAATGAAAACACTCAAAGCTTGCTCTAATTGACTTTCATAAACACAATCTACATATAATTTCTCACATCAGAATGTTCAAATCTAATGATCCATGACATGAACAGCTCAGTCAAATGCTTCAGATAAATCTTACACAACCTAAATTAAGTATAACCATGCAACCAACCAATACCACCGGCCACCGCCTACACCACAATTCCTCCCAAATGAATCAAAGCAGAGTCGTTCACTTTCTGCCTTCCAACACATGACATCTCAAACAAAATTCCGTAATTAAACCCTAAACACATAAAACGGAACAAAACTCGAGACTCATTCCAGAGACAAAAACGATAAACGACGAATAGAGATCGGATAAGGATCGGAAGTACGTACCTTGTTGGAATCGCGACGAACCAACTACAGAGAGCTCTCGGAGATCGAATGTATATAGAGAGCGCTTTGCTCCGTTGCCGCGGACGTAAATGTTCGTGGCCGGGATAAATGGGCCGGCCCGAAACTTTTGGCCCAAGTCTAGCCCATTTGACGTTTAAGCCCACTTTACTTGCATTGGATTCCCTTTAGTAAATTGCACGACCTAAAATAAAAAATATTATTGCAGTTTTGGTGATGAGCTGTTTTTAGATGGACACCAAATTTGAATATTTTGGTTCAATTTAAAAATTCACATGAAAATGTAACAAGAGAAATCTGGACCATTCATTACTCCATCCGACCTATTTTTATCCAAAAAAGAGAAACACAACATCACATGTCCACATAGGAAACGAACAAATGGGCATCCACCATTTATTTGTTTTCCTAATATGACCCTTAGAATTTTCATATTTCGAAATTGGTCCCCGACGTTTGTGAAAATTCCGGTTTGAATACATTATCGTTTTTCAACTTGGCTCAACTCCGTAGTTGGCAACGTCGTTATTGCCGCCGTGCGCGGCGGCGGGATCGGGATGATTGTTCCAGCGCTCAGCAGGCACGCAAGCGGCTTTGTGCTGGAGTTTCCAGTCGAGAGCCTGACACGCACGCGAGCAGTAATTCACAGCTCCGCAAACAGAGCAACGTCTGAACTCATGATTCCTCGTCTCCGGCCTACCACACCCCACATGCGAGCACATTCTCAGTCCACCACCCAAATCACCGCCGCGTGCGGCGAACCACTCGGTTAGAAACTTATTCGCCGGGTGCAGAGCCGGCCGCGGAACGTCACATCCGAAGTCACTCAGCAGCGAACACGGCGACGAAGCTCTCAACGCAGGCGCCACATCTTCCGACCAGGAGCCTGGTTGACATTTCAACACCGCGGCGAGCTCTCTGGCGTTGGCCTGGACGAGAAACTGCCGTCCCTCCGCTATGTTCTGCCTCACGCCGTACCCGTCTTGGAGACAGTGGCCGAGCTCACGCAGAGCGTCGATGTGACCCAAAAACGAGGCTCGAGCGCATAGAGCGGCGCCAGCTCGGAGATCTTTGTCGCTTTTGGAACCGCCGCTGCCGTTGAACTGAATGATGGCCAAGGAGTAGAGCGATGGCGCGTGAGATTTGATCGCGGCTTTAGCCATTAACGAAGCGCCGCTTGCTCTGTTTTTCAAGCAATAAAATCGAATCTGCAAATTCCAACAAAAATTAATCTCAAACTGTACTAATAATTTTATCTTTTTTTTTGAAGAGAAGTTGTTGATGCTGACCATGCCGAGTGTGTAAGTGGCTTCGACGTTGCCGGAATCTGAACAGAGCTGCAGAAACCGGTGTGCATTTTCCGACCAGTTCCCGGCTTTTACGGTTAAAGCTTCCCTGGACGCTCTCCCCAACACCATTGAATTCGTTCCTAAGCTTTTCATCCTCCTGCATCTGTTCATGGATAAACAGATTCAGAATGAAAAAAATTAAGTCTTGCTGAAAATATCCAAAGCCTCAATGCCGCATGGCATCCCCAGAAACTAAATAAAATTCGAAATCTCAAAAACTGTCAGGAAAATGGGAACAGTTCAATTCAAGTCGAAAGAGAGCACAAGGCGTACGTTATCAGAACGTTAATCAAGTCGGCCGGAGATCCAGCGCCAGAACTGAGTTTGAGGAGAATACAGAGCACGAGATCGTCCGGTAAGGCATCGAAGGCATCACACTTCCCGCTCTCCACTTCAGCCTCGGCCAACTTCTGGCGCGTTCTCCGAGCAATTCTCTCGCCGGGAAAGCTCCTTCTTTTCCCGTACACCACCCGATTTGAGTCGCCCTCTCTGCACATCTTCACTTGCGGTAAAAAAACACAACGAGAAATCGAGGCCGGAGCTAACGAAGAACAACGCTTCCTTAACTAAAGAGCATAACTTTGCTCAAACCAGTCATTTATGAGACGGGTGAGTGGACAAAACATAGAGCGTCGAACCAGATGAAGGGACGAGCCGACAGCGATAGGGCTCGCTGTATATTTATATAAGCAGTATACTTCATATGACGAAAATGCCCTTCAATCTGTTTATATTTACGAGAAATCGCTGGACTGTACTGAAATTGGTAATAAAGCAGTCAATGGGTTGACCAGATTCGTACGTTTGTCGTAGATCGATTGTTCCTGAAACTGTCATCATTTAATTCTGCAGGGTTTTAAATAAAAAGATTTTATTCCTTTTTTTTTTCAATTAACTCCATAAATATTGTACTTAAATTACTTAAAATAAATTAATTTTTTGTGTTGTTAGTTTATTTTTTTTTTAAATCACTCGGTTGTTACTCTTTTTTTCTAATATATGTTCACGTTTTGAACATTGATCTAGAAATATATAATCATATAAATTAAATATTCATCGTGTTCTTATATAAAAAAATTAAGATTCATTCCAATCAAGTTTGAGAAAATGATTTGTATTTCTGAGGTGATTTGGAGCAAATGACTTCTCTCCCATTTATACACTCAAACTTCCTCAACGAAGAGGTAGGATTGTTTCGATTCAGTGGCTATAGTTACAACTCTAGAAAGTTCTTCCGTAAATATCAAGATATTTACAATCAAAACATCCTTCACCAAGCTTTCATAGTCTCTCACACTCTCTTACTCTCTAACTTTCAAATTCTCTTATTGTCTTAGCGCATCAAACGATTTTCGAAAAAGACTTTCTGAACTAGTATGATGAAAGTTCAAACTAAGCGCCGAATCACTTATTGAACAAAATCTAAGTCATTGTGCACAGAACCTCATTCCTATCTAAACATGATCCATTCTTCTATCCAATTTCCTTGCATTTTCCTTTTATTGGGAATACTTTTTTATATTGGATATTTGTGTAGTGAAAAAGAATGTGATATTCTTGTTTGCAATATTGGGGATTGCAAAAGTGAGAAGTTGACATTTCTAATTAATGGAACTTCTAGAAAATTTGGCTTGAGTTTCAAGCACGTAATAATTTTGGTTGGCGTTATGTTATTCAAGAGATTCAACTCCATCACATTGTGATCAAAAAATGAAGCTTCTAAATTGGTGGTGAAAGACAAATTCATCATATGACTTTCACAATTGATTTATTTAATATAAATTAAAATATTGGTCGGCTAATTTTAATAAATCCTTTTTCTCATGTTTTAAATTGAATTATTGCATTTAGAAGGATGAAAGGAGCATCCAAATTAGAATAAAATTGGAGCAAATGTAAACCCTAATCATAGAGTCTCATGACCATCTTTGCTACCAATTGCTACAATTATATGTCTCAAATTAAAACATGGTTTGTTCATTTGATATTATAAAAAGTTGAATATATAATTAATTTAATACTATCTAAAAATTGACAATATTATTTTAAGGAAGTGTCCACCACTAACCCACTCGATTATAATTATATAAAGCATGATAAAACATTAAACCCCACGCATTGAGACTACTTAGTTTTATATCAAAACCATTCACAAATAGTTGCTTGCAAGTTTTACAAAAATAAACAAGTAATTATTCTTTTCCTTCTATCATTTGTGCTTGCAAATTGGAATTATTATAAAAAAAAAAAATCACAAATAGGGTTAAAATCGTGCAAGACATGGGCTTAAAAAAACATGTAATAATTTGACGGATTCTTGTAGCACGCCCATTCATATTTAGTAATAACAACAGCATGTTCAAATTTATGTCGTGTACACAAACTAATATCCCTAAATGTGACCACGATCATGAACGTGTGACGCGCATAAATGAGACAGCTAGAAAGACCAGAGGCTTCAATTTATAACACGGCTGGAAATGTGAGACATATTGGAGCAACCATTTATCATGAAAGGGAGGCCCCCCTCGAGGGATGGCAGGTAGGGGTAGCGGTCCGGAACTCACCCGTCTCAGAAGGTTTTCTGTCATGTTTAAATTATGACAGTATTTGTGAAAAAAAATATTACAACTATATAAATATAAAATTATTATGTTACATGGGCCGTACATGTATGTTTTGTCCAGGAATCCATAAAATGTAGGACCGGCCTGATGAGAGGCGACTAATGTGGGGAAAATGTTGATTATTGATTGGGCGGTAGATGGATGGATGTGATGATTTAATAATGATTGCCGCCCTAGATAAGGAGGTTAATATTTTTGAGTATACAACATTCCACAAGTTAAACGCCTCAAAATTCTTATCTAAACTGCAGGATAAATCTCTAGTTTAATCTTCATGTGACGTACCAAAATTTAGGGTTTAGTAGCCATCTCCATCTCTCACTTCGCCGCATTTAGACGACTAAGTTACATTAAAAAACATTTTTGATGGTAACGATCTATAGTTAAAACTAGAGGCTTTGTATAGAGTAATGGTATATGTCATGATCGATGGGCTGTGAAATAGACATGTGGGTTAGGGTTTTTAATGAAATAGTTGGAGATTAGGTTTTGGTATCATCTGAGGCATGATTGCATCACCAATTAGGATATTAAAAACCAAACCCTCTTGCAACTAGTCGTGTTTGTTTGTGTTCTTGGTCGGTATCTAATCATCCTTAAACATCAATTATCCATGACAGAGATGCGTGTTCGGTGCTCATAATCCCCATAAAGGTTTGGAACTCTCTCTCTCTCTCTGTAAAATCTCATCAAAATAAATGTGCAAGTAGGGGACATTGTAGCAGCAGTTTGCATGGTTGTTAAGGCGTGAATAAGCAATTGTTAGCCGCATGTAACCACACCCACATGTTAAATTCCAAGGTTTAGGTTTCAACATACGTCAAAAGTGTATCTACCATGCATGTGTAGTTTGTCTTCTTACTTGGATATCTACAACCCATGTAACTCTAAGCACTCAAAAACCTAATGATGTAATCATATGATTTTCCAAATATAAAGCTTTGGCAGACGTGATTCATGGTGGTTGAAGTATTAAATTTAATTGAGCATCATAATATATACTCCTGGGTGCAAATGAGAACTGGCTAGGGCTTGTGCAAGGGGAACAATGATTAGAGGAGTTGCATGGTGGTGCTAGCTTCCATTTTATATTGCTTCTTTACAGCGCAATGCTAAGGTCATTGATTAGGGTTTTGTCCTCAGTTTGAGGTTGTGAAGAACATATATGAACTGAATATAGGTTACTCATTACAAATTATGCTTCGGTTTTCAAATTCATCAGTTTTAGCGACGGTTGTACGACTGTGTTACTAAAAACGGTGTTTTCCGTCTCAAAAACGTCTCATTTTTTGATACTTATAAATTGTGTTAAAGTCGTCGCAATAGATCCCTTCCCCTTGCATGGGGAACGACCACCGACTGTTGCAGCGACTCCCATGATGTTTTTTATCCCGATTCCTAACCCTAATCACTATCTCGACCACCAGTGGCATAATTTTGGTTTTGTTTGTTCGTCAAGTTGATTGTAAAGTGCGGATCTTGTGGGGAGGTTTGTGTGGAGGAGTTGGATCCGGAGGTTAGGGTTTTGAGGTTCCTTTTTGGCGTAGTTGGATGGGAGGAATATAGTGGCCTGAATGAAGTTGATTAGGAATTGGAATATTGGTGGGGTTGTTTTGCTGGATAATTGAGGCTTTGGATATAGTGGAGAATTTGAATGCTTTTAATAGAAGATGCAGCAGCCTGATAAAAGGTAAAAAAAAGGTTGATGCTTTACTTGAATAAGTTATTCATTGCAATCAGGAATACTTACCGAACTAAGCAAGTCAGCATTGTGATTCATTGCTGTAGATTTCTTCTACAAAGATCACTCCTGCTGGTAAATTCAATTTGTGACATTGTTCCTTGTTCCCATTTAGTGCCTTGACTAGTACTAATCATTCTCATCCTCACCACATTTTTTGCCTTCTTTCTTTCAACAACTTAAATCTATGTCAAGTCAAAATGGCTTTCAGTCGGAGGAGCTCACTCTGATGGTGTGATCTGAGTTTAGTGACACAACAATTATTTCATACACATCTTATTTTTTTGTGACGGATATACTATAATTTTAAGAAAAATGTGCTGATATTTTTGCGACGTACTGAATCATAATAAACTCTATCATATTTCGAATTTATACGACGAAAACGTGAGTGTTTACTATGAATTTTATAAATCGCATTAATTCAAATTTGTAGTGAGCAATCAAGTTGTCTAGGACATGTCTGAAATGTAATGATGGTAAACCGAATGATTTCAACCTAGTACTAATAATAGCCAATATGATATCATTAGGGTTTTGAGAAGAGATAGGATCATTTCGGTTTACAGATCTGTAATGCAATGACTTTAAAATACAAGGATTTTAAAAGATAACAATAATAGCAAACACATGCATGTTCATGCAGAGATAAAAGATAAGGCATTAGGCTTTAGAAGATATATAAATCAATATTGAAGATTTTGCAGAATGGGGGGATAGCTTGTAGTTCAAGTTTTCTCAACCAAAGCCTAATGCCTGGACCTGTGAGGCAAACTGTTCATATCATGCTGACTCTGGTCTATGCTAGCTGCATTTGGAAACAGTTGAAGATGGAGGGTTGGGTGTAGGATGATGTTAATTTTTCACATGTGCATAAATGTGCATCGGTATTCTGAGGCGTGAGGACTCGCTTCAAGATGGCACTGTCATAGCCTGTCAGGAACTATGGAATCATGTGCAGAAACAAACTTTCAATAGACTTTGTCTGATGTTGATTCTGGATTTATTCCAGAATCCCTCATCTTCTTCTTCTTCTTGTGAAAACGTGATTTGTGAATTGAGATTTCCGCTTTTCGTTCATCCGTGAAGGTGAGAGGGACACCTGCAATGGTTGAACACAGAGAGATCTTACAAGCTGAGTATAAAATATCCAGGAGCCTTGTTGGTTAGTCCTACTGATCGAAAACAGAAACTAGTCAACTAGAGAAATTATGGTGTACAAGCTCGAGATGTCCTAGTCTAGTCGAAGTAGGCAGATACCTACATCACAATCCAGACACCATTTGAGTTAAGCCTACTCAATATTCACACGTGATTCTTAAGCAAAAGAAGAAATACATTTGCACTACGCATAATCAAGAGACTTTCATCTTGTTTTTCTCATTTGCATCCAAATACCAAACAAAATTGATTCAACAAACCACGTGCATGCCCAATGAAAAAACAAAACAGAGACTTGCCATGGAGCAATTCTCTTGCTATCTCAACCATGAGTACAATATCACCCCTATGAAGAAACACTGACCAGTTCTGATCTTGTCTGGATTTTCCTCCGAGTAATATGCCATTGCAGCCCAAACTATAAACCAACTTAGTAATGTACTTCACCAGCCTCTAGAATGAATCATGCTAATAAACAGGAACTAGGCAACAAGCAGCGATAAGCTTACTTTAAGGTGAACACTCGAGTAAAGAATCAGAGGTATAAGGGTTTGCAATTATTAGTTAGTGATTATATACAACTGATATAACTGTTTTCTATGAAAAAAAATGGTGTGTGGCTGACTAAATATCTGGTGATCAATATATAACAATTCATACACAACTTCCTGTGAGTATAATTTCTTTTCAATAAGCAAGAGCCGATAACAAGGAATGAAACATGAATACTAAAAATACCTGCTCCAGAGCAGTTGACTATAGCAGCTTCTGTGAAATTCTTCACCAATCTTCATCGCAGCTGCTACCATTCTCATAGCCAACTGACCAAGCGCATCAGGTATCTGGTTATGTGGGAGAGTAACATTTTAATTCACTGCACTATGGTCAAAGAACAATTAGAAGAGCTTCGAGCTTCCACACTCCTATAGGACAAATGATTATAGAAAATCTGTGGCTGAGCTTCCTACTATAAATCAGCATTTTGTCTCCTGGCCAAAATGGTAAATTTTCAGACAAAAACTAAGTGTCCAACTGGCAGGCAAACATGACAAAACATTGCACTGCATGATCCTCTCGTAGGCAGGTCATATATTAGTCCAAAACAAATATTGGAAGAACAAGCAATGACTTTGGACCAGTCAAATTGCATCGTGATTTATTCTATTTGGAAGGCTGTCAAAAGTTCATCAAACCCTCGTTAATTCAGCGAAACACTTGACAGGCTGAGGAATGAAAGAAAAAAAACCCTGCAAAGTAATTGAACAATCATTTCAACCCAAAGCATATGTGCCGATTCCACCATTGATATCAAGCTCACGAACAATTTCTACCGAATAAATTTTGGTCAAAATAAGGATTGGTATTCGTAAAATGTACAACAGGATCACAATGTGGCACAGTCCTATCACCAAATTTCTAGCCAAATCATCATCTAGCTAGTCACTGCACCATTGATGAGCTTAACAGATTGAATTAACAATTCCATGTAACTTCAGAACAAGTGCATGATGCAGCCTAAAAACAGAAATTAGAAATACTCAAAACCATAGATTTCAGTCACCTACACAGAAAGCAAGACAGCCAGCATCAATTTCCCTTGCATAAACACCATAGGAAGCTCATCGCTCTGATCATATCTCTCCAGAATCAACTTTAAATCAGATGACATCAGACAAATTCACTTCACACGGCAGTTTCTTTCTACAAAAAAAAGTCAACAACTATACATCAACCGACATTCAACGACATCGAAAGCTTTACGAGCCGAGATCAAACACCAACTGAAATACTTTCTGGAAGATCCGGCGTTGGCGTCGTAGTAGAGCTTGTATTTCTTCTGATCCCTCCTTCACACCGTTCGCTCCAATACGTCCGTTCCTCGATCTGAACAGTACATTTCGCCGGCTGCAACTTTGGCTCCGAACTTGGAATTTAGGGCCTAATCAAACTAGGGCAAATTTTGAGATCAAGGAGTTTGATTTCGGAGATTCATATTGACAGGGAGATTCTTGCTGTTAACACGTCATACCTATTAACGACGACAATATCTCACCCTAAAAAGCCTTGGAGACGCTGTTACAAAAGGATCACTACCTGTCAATAGCAAAAATGATCACAGTAACACTGGCCAGGGGTTTGCAGGTGAGTATACATTCAGGATTCTGGGAATGACCGTCTCATACAATGTTTGGAAACTAAGAAACAACGTCCTCCCGCTGTAGGATTCTGATATTGGGAAACATGCCTCGGTGACGGTGACGGTGACGCCATAAGTGAACGACGTTAAAATAGCGTCTACTTCTTCAGTTCTTCCTCCCTTCGCTTAAGATGATGTGGTAGCCATGTCTGCAGGCAAGCAGAGAAAGTTACATTTCAGGATATGAACCTACAAATTGGTACAAGCGGCCAAGTGTTAAGATGAATATACTGAATTTCGACATACGTTGACTTGAATGGTGCACTGGTGACACCGGTGGGTGTCGCAAAAGCAACGTCCTGAAACGGACCAGCCATCTTACCACGAGGAAACCATCCTAGATCCCCGCCTTTCTTTCCTGATGGACATTCTGAGTATTCGACAGCTAGCTGAGATATCATGTAAATTAAAAATATTAAATGATAACAAAGGTGTTAGATGCACCAATAATCTACATTACGAGACAACCAACGGCTGGTGAATTATTATACAAAGTTTTTGCCACTTGAAAGAGTGAACGAAAAATGTTAATATTTTTCATTTTCGTGTTTGCATCAATTAATCCAACTTTCAGCGTCCTGGCATTTGTGGTTTCCAACGTGATCTATATGAACTTTAAAAGAGTGCCATTTACAAGCAGCTATGACGCATACCTTTGCGAATTCTGCAGGAGGCACCTTGTCTCCATTGCTAAGCCAGCCATCTTGCAGTTTCTTGTACGCTTCATTTATTTTACCCTGCTTCTCACATAAGATATGGCGTGCTTCAATATCAATTCAAACTAGAGTCAGCGAGCTCACGATCATGAATGTCGTAATAAAAAGCATACAATATTAAATTTAACTCGGAGGACGAATTACGACAAGTAGAGAGTCTACCCTTCACATATGTACAAGTGCCGAGACCATCAGCTTTTGCCCCTCCTTTCCCTTTACCCTTTGATGCACCTTCCTCGACACCTCCACCAGCCTGTTTGCCTTTACCTTTTCCACCATCCTTCGACTTTGCATCCTTCCCCATTTTAACACAAGCAACTACAAATGTCGCAAATCAGAGTCATCAATCGGAAATAGCCTTGCATTTAACTTACACATTTCAGGTCCATTAAATCTGCAACAATAATTTTCCATCAACTATTCAATTCAATGTCTAACATCTAAAGGTTACAAATTCCGCATTGGTAACGTGTAAAGTCATATCGCACGGCATGAATAAACAAGCTATGTATCCGTATCCTCTAAAACTTATAAATGACATCCTTGAGCGCTAAAACCACAAAATTAAAATAGAATAGTTAACCGAATCCTACATTTTTACCCACTAGAATCAATATTTTCTAAACTAAAACTTAAAAATCTAAAATCAACCAATATTAACAAACCCTAATTTTGCCTCAAGATCACAACTTTAAAACATCACTGACACCTCCTGCAAACATATGATCCCACGACGATCACCAAAACTCGAAATTCATCAACTGAGCAGTCAATCCACAGTTTAACAAACTACCCCAATACACAGCTTAGTTCCAACATCTCGATCATCCAAGTCATAGTCGCAATCAAACGAAACATCCCAGCGACAAAAATCGACACAGAGATCGATTCGGAAAATGAATACGCAAGGATTGAACGGCAGAGACTCCTTACCTCAGAAATCGACGAAATCGCACACCGGACCGATACGCTGGCTCGTCGCTGCAGCTTCAAGCTAACACGTGTTCATCTTATTGGGCCGACAAATGGCCACTGTTATGGGCCGGCCCAATAAGCTCTTACTGGGTCGTTGTTTGTAACCGAATCGAAATGGTCCAACTCATATTGACATTTTGCACAATTTAATTAAATAAAATATATAATTTCTTAATTAGGAATGAAAGAATTGTTGTGAAATTTTGTCCATGTTGCATACATCAAGCTTATGGTCTTTAATGTAATTTTGTCAACCTTTGATCTCGTCCTCTTGAAATTCTCCGTCCTTTGTCAATGGAATATTCAAATTATGTCGATTAAATTTTTTATCGTAAAATAACAAATAGGAATTTTGTGACTGCCTCATATTTTCCGTATATGGCCAATCTGATCAAATGCTAAGTGTCTTCTAATCGTGGTTAGCTAATTGCGGTTATCGCAGAGTATTTAACTACGGTTTTGAAAATTAAATATGGTTTAGGGTTTAATATATAACTTGTGAACTTTTTGGGTACATCCATCACTCTTTATCAAGTGATATAGACTTGTCAATTATGATCCATTGTATTTGATCCACCTTGACAAATTTAATTTTTTCTGATGTAAAAACATTTAGCTTCTGCGACAAAGTAGATATGTATCAGTTTTTGGCGATCTCTCATCTATAATTATCTCATATTGAGTTATAATCAATAATCATCATTGTTCTTGATGCGGTCGATTATTCCCATCTTTGAATGTAACTTTATGTAAGTATTATCTAGAAAAATTGATATCTTATAATTTGATATGAACAGTGGATAATGTATGATTAAAGTATGGTGTGTGATGTTTTCATTTCAACCATATTTAACCTACATTAGATTGAAGAAATGGCCGTGACATTATTTGAATGAGTGCATGAGAATACGACAACATCACACGTGCGGTTTTCTCTTCGTGCATTCCATCGTTGTAGGGTGTTTTTTGCAACCTAACTATTGACTTATGGTAGCTAGAGACATAAGATCATGAGATGAATAGTTCTCCCATTGTGACATTTTCATGTGTGCATGACTGTGCTAAAATGACTTGTAACTAATCGGGTTATCGGCCTCTACTTCGTTCTATACTGGTCTTATCCAATGAGTATGACCGGTTTTTTGTATAGACATGGGAGGAAAGACAATAAAAAATAGTAAAGTAAAAAAGCGAAAAGAACATACATATTTATATGATTAGGTCCTATTATTTCACACTTAAGTTTTCAGTAAATAAATTTAATTAATTAATATTTTTATTGGTGGTGTGTTGCTTTTGTAGTGGTGGGCTGTTGTGGTCTTAGAAGTGTTGCGGTAATGGTGGTAGTAGTAGTGTTGTGGTGGTTGTGGGTTGTTGTTGTGTTGTCTTGATGAGTTGTTGTTGTGTTGTTGTTGTGGTGGTGGTGGAGGTGATATTGAGGTTGTAATGTTAAGGTAGTGCGGTGGTGGTGGTAGTGGAATGTTTGTCTGAATGTGTTATCAGTGGCGGATCCAAAAATTCAACAGAGGGGGGTCACAAAAAAAATCATCACATAATTTAAACATCTATCATATATATAAAACGATGCTTATAATTATACAAAAAGAGGTCAAATGAAACAATCTGTTTAACCAAAAAAAAAAGTCAATACTAGAACTAAAAACCATTGGGTCACTCTATCTCTGGCCGTAGTATAGGAGGTAAGCCTTGCTTGCGAGTCTTCATGTTCTGAAAATACTGCATAATAACTTCATTAACAATGCTCTTAAACACGTCCCTTTCAATACAGCAAACCAAGCAATCACTGAAAAAATCATTTCCAATTTTGTTACGCAAATCTGTCTTGACAATCTTCATTGCAAAGAAGGATCTTTCCACAGTAGCGGTCGCAACTGGTAACACCAAAATCAACTCAATAACACGATATACTAAGGGAAATGTAGTGTGGTATCCCGCCTCAACCATTCTTTTAGCAACATTTCCAATATCTTGTATCAAAGAAAAGTTATCATTTTCTCTCATCTTATAAATCCAACCCTTAAGTTCTTCTTCAAGCTCCATTAAAGCACACATAGATAATTCTTGCGGATACAACCGGCAAGTCGAATTATCTTTGAATTGTCGAATTTGGAGAATAAGTTTTTAGGATTAAGACACCCGATACAAGTGAGCAATTCTGTATTTGACTCACCAAAGCGATTCTCCATCTCTTGACAAATTCGGTCAATCACCTAGATAAGTAGCTTATCATTAGCAATTTATTAACAACAAATTAATTCAATAGACAATTGAAAAAAAATTTGAAGTACCTGATAACATATATCAAATCTAAAATGTGCTTCATTTGTTGTAGCATGATTCAAGCGAAAACGGCTTCGAACTTTATCTTCCATGTTAAGAATGATAATATCATTTTTGGCACAAAAACTATTTACACTTCCCAAAAGCTCATCCCATCCATTCTCCCTCAATTCTAACAATCTTGTTTTGGTATTATGAATCAAACTTACGGCCTCCAAAATCTTTTGATCTTTTATTTGCAAGAATTGTGACAAAATATTTGTCAACCCCAATACTAGCTTCATCAAGTGAGCAATGAAAACAAATTGATAACTCTCCATCTTCTCGACCAAGCTACAAGCAACTCCTTGAGTTTTCAAGTCGGTTCCATCTTTAAATATATTTTCAAGGACTCCGATGGTAGAGGGCCACAAAGATAAAAGTCGAACAATGGTCGTAAAGTGTGAACCCCAACACGTAGCTCCCGGACGAACCAAATTTGCTTCTTGATTTAATCCTTTCCCTGTCAAAACTTCACCATTTGCTAACATCTCCACCAAGCACTCATGTTGAATTTGCCGGAATTCATCATTTCTTTTGCAAGAAGCACAACCATGTTTGTAATCATTGATAAAAACTCGAAAAAATCACACACAAATTAATTACTTTGTGCAACGGCCACAACAACTAATTGGAGTTGGTGAGCAAAACAATGAATGTACATTGCACATGGATTTTCATTCAAAATAAGAGTCTTTAAACCATTAAGTTCCCCTCGCATATTAGAAGCTCCATCATATCCTTGACCTCTTAGCTTAGAGAGACAAAACTCATGCTGACCAAAGAATTCATCAAACCACTTTTTTAAAGCCAGTGATGTGGTATCAATAACATGGATCACTCCTACGAATCGTTCCATCACCATTTCATGGTTGTTTACATATCTAAAAACAATAGTCATTTGCTCTTTCATCGAACAATCCCGAGCTTCATCAACCAATAAAGAAAAGAATTTATCTCCAATATCACTAATGATGGCTTTTCTTGTCTCGAATCCACATGCTGTTACAATATCCTTTTGAACCGAAGGACAAGTAAGTTTGTTATTTCGAGGTGCATTTTCATTCATCACATTTCTGACAACAAGATTTCTTGTGCTATACCAATCAAGAATTTCCAAAAAGTTTCCTCTATTAACTGAATCATCCATTTCATCATGTCCCCTAAAAGCTAACCCTTGTTGAAGTAGCAATCTAACAACATCAACAACTGCAGTCATATGAGTGCAGTATGTAGCTCCCAAATTTCGATTTCCAGAAACTACTATTCTTGACAAACTGTCTTTGATCTTTGAAAGCAAAGAATGATGCCTTAACATTATTGTGCGTACTACCAGCTGCGCCAACATTATCTCTAAATTTCTCGCTAGCTTTAATCCAATTCGAATGTGGTTGACAAGGACCTTGAACCAAATATGCCCTCCTGACATTATCTCTAATCACAGATTCATAATCATTAATCAGCTTCCTCAATGCTGGATCAATGACAATTTCAAAAACTTCCATCACATTCATTGGATGCTCGAGCTCTTTTAGATGCCATCACATTAATGAATAAAAATGATCTCACTGTATATGCATATGGCAAAGAATTCGGACTGAGCTACAGCGTATATCAGTCCAACAATGTCAACACTTAGGGTGTGTTCTTTTGTACTTATATTTTGTACTTAAACTTATTACTTTACTTATATATATTTATATTTACGTATATTTACTTATATTTATTTATATATACTTATATTTATTTATATATACTTATATTTATTTATATTTACTTATATTTATTTATATTTACTGAAATAAATACTTTATAAGTACAAAAGAACATGACATTGTGTGTTCTTTTATACTTCTATTTTGTACTTAAATTTATTACTTTACTTATATTTATTTATATATACTTATATGTACTTATATTTACTTATATTTATTTATATTTATTTATATGTACTGAACTTTACTTATATTTATTTATATTTACTTATATTTATTTATATATACTGAAATAAGTACTTTATCAGTATAAAAGAACATGACCTTACTTTGAAAGCTCCTCACGGCCACATTCTGTTTATTCAAAATTGAACAAGAACACAGACTCTGAGACTCATAACTATCCTTTTAATTCATTGCAGCCAAAAAAAAAAATGGGGTGGGGTGGTGTTCTACATTCTAGAGACAAATTCATTAACCATGAACTGAAATTAGAAACTGAAACGGAATATCCAGCGCATCATATTCCCTGAAGAAATAACAAGCAGAATCATACAACATCCACATGGTCAAATCAAAGAGAAACAAAATCAACAAAGAAGCAGTCACAGATTGAAGTGGGTGTAACCACAAACAGGACAGAATAAAATGCAAGGAGACTAGAAGAAGGAGAGGAAGGATAAAATCGAACCTGAAAATACAATTTGGAGGATATGTCGACAATCGACTTCGGAGATGAATGGAACTGGAAGGGATGAAGCGAGAAGGTCGCGGTGGGATGTGGGAATGTGGAATGAAAGTGAGGTAGCCGGTAGTTGTGATTTGGGGATGCGACTGCGATTTTGGAAAGGCGATGGCGAAGTGGAGATTTGAAGATCTATGAAAGATTTGTTTATATTAATAATATATATAAAATATTTAAATAAAAAAATATTTTTTTAGTAAAATTTGGGGGAGGGGAGTCCCGGGACCCCCCTCGATCCGCCCCTGTGTGTCATAGTGATGGTGACATTGTGGTAATGAGGTGGTAGTGGATGGTAGGTTGTTGTGTTGGAGGTAGTGTTTGTGTAATGGTGGTGTGGATATGTTGTTGTGGGGTGGTGGTGATATTGGGGTTGTGGTGATGGGTTGTTGTTGCGTTGTGCTGTGGTGGCAGTGGTATTGTGATTGTGATGTTAAGGGAGTGGGGTGGTGGTGGTAGTGTGTATGTGCTGTGGTGATGAATAGTAATTTAAGTATTTAAATTAAATAAAGTACTTAAATAAATATTTTAGCTCCAAAAAACAGACCCTTACTAATAAGTTAAGTAACATTAAGCTAAATTAAATTAAATTTAACTTAATACTTAAATAAATAATTTAAATTCAAAAAAGCAGACACTTACTAATAATAAAAACTATTTAGTTCATATTTACTATGCGCTAGTGCAAGTAGAAAGTAGTAAATAACATGTAAGCCGAATTTACAGTTATAAATCTTCATCTTCACTTTAAGGGCATAAGTAAGGTACCCCATTACACATTCAATTAACTTGTGTTGTCTTAATAATCAGTTGAGAGTTTCTCATTTTTACTTGGTAAGTTTATAATTTTGGCCCGTACACGACTACCTTTAGTATTTAATTTATTTATAATAAAAATATAAATAAATACGCAACCTATCGTACCGTACACTGTAATCAGTATAACGTATCGTATACATTTATAATGTATAAAGGTATTCTTATCCATTTGTTTCTTGTGATAGTATAACTTTTCTATTTCAAGTACTTTATAATCTTCATGTACTTGCCAAAATTTATTTAAAATCATTAACTTATCTGCAGAGGTCCTGAAGGATGACGTATCCAAGTATTGTTGACTACTACTTATGACGTCAGCATGAGCTGGCCACGTGTCCCAGTGTGAGTGGCTCCGGTTTTTATTATGTGTGATCCCCTCAACATATTTTCTGTTTTATTCGAAATTCTAATTTGTAATTTTTTTATATTGAGTTATAAGAATCAATATATATTTTTGGATAAATACTACTAATTTGTATTTGATAGATGGTGTAATTTTGTGATCTGATTGATCGAAAAGTTCAAAACAAACCATGACTTTTATTTACGATCAAACCGTGATTAGCGGTTTGCGATAATTGGGGTTTAGGGGGGTTTACTTTTGAAGGGTGTCATATGAGGTTTTTTTCCTCGTGCAATTGGAAGTTTAGAGCATAGAGGGGAGAGGTTTAGGACAAGGGTTATGTCGTGTAGGACTCAACTTGTAAAAGCATCCAACCTTGTAGCAAATTTTGATTTTGAAGATGTCATAATGACGTCAAGTGTTCAGTTACAAGACTTTGTGTTGATCAAATTCTTCAATTTGGGTACATGAAATCTATACATAACGAAGCACCTCAGCAAGCATACAGTCCTTGTCACATTAACAATACCTTAATATCTTTAACGCGTTTCTAATTCTGCATTTTCAATAGCAACAAAGCTCCTCCTCCTCTGCTCTGTTTCCTCTGTTTCTAGTAAGGCCACAGGCACTCAAGGTCCCCGGGCCCAGCCCCGGAGGTTGAACCGTCCTCGAACCGCCGCCTGCCGGTCTCCAAATTCGACATACCCGAGGAGATCTCATTGCTGTCCTGAGACACACTCACCATTTCTCTACCGTAGTTGAAGCAAGCCCTTGCCATGGCGAGGTCTTGAACCGGCACGGGACCGGGGAGCTCGTAGTTGAACATTGGATTGAAATTGGACTGGCGGATGGGTTGAGTTGCAGGAATCCCCATGAGCTGATTATTGTTGTTGTTGTTATAGGAGTTGATCAAGCCAGGTTGAGTTTTAAGGAAGAGGGTCTGGTTGGAGAAGCAGGACACGTTGGGTGAAGGTGTGAAGTTCTTGAAATCGGTGTCGGATTGGGAAAAGTCCATCAGCGGA
Organism: Umbilicus rupestris; assembly: GCA_963678935.1. Taxonomy (NCBI): domain Eukaryota; kingdom Viridiplantae; phylum Streptophyta; class Magnoliopsida; order Saxifragales; family Crassulaceae; genus Umbilicus; species Umbilicus rupestris. The sequence goes on along the minus strand of OY787607.1, from coordinate 15,731,854 downwards.
GGCAGCTGAGTCTGCGGCATGAAATCTTCGAACGAGCTCAAACCATTCACCCCATGAACATTCATCTTCCTCTCGCCGCAGCTCTTCTCAAAAACCCTGGAAATCACCCACTCAGTCTGCACCAAAAACATGTCACAACAAAGTCAAACAGAGCAGAAAACATAGAAGAGGGTCAAACAGATTTCCCAAGGCTGAAAAATGTCAGCACCTTGGCGGATTGGGGGAGATTGTGGAGAGACAATTTGCCCTCCAATCTGTATTCATGCATAACCCAGTTGGATTTCTGTCCTTTAGGAGCTCTTCCTCTGTAAAACACCAGAGTCTTCTTCATCCCGATCAGAGATTTCCCCCGGAAAATCTCCTTGTCCTTTCCTGTGGCCTTCCAGTAGCCGGCCTCCGTTGCTCGGTTAGTCCTTAATCCAGTTGGGTACTTTTTGTCCCGGAGACAGAAAAAGTACCACTCATTTTCTCCCATTTTCGCCATCGCTACAAATCAAACCAGCCCAACAATCAACCAAATCTCCTCCGGGCCCGATTGAACGATACAAAAAAATGGATACATAGTTACCTGGCAAGTCCCAAGGCTCACACTTGTTCAGATCAGCGTCACCCACCGCCACCGCAACGAAAGACCCGTCGCAGATTTTCTTGCACAGGTAGTGTGTGATCAGTTCCTCGTCGCTCGGATGGAATCGGAACCCCGGTGGTAAATCAACCATGTTTTGATCCATTGAATCAAAAACCCAACTTCTAAAACCTCCTAAACCCTAGCTAATCAAATCGAACCCAGAGACAAAGTCTTACCAAGCTGAGATTTTATTGAGGTGGGTTAGGGAGGGAGGGAAGCAGCCATGGATGGGTTTTTCAAGGTGGAGAAAATCTAAAGGTGAGGATGAGAATAAGAACATAAATAGAGGACGGGGTGTGTTTATGAGGCAAAGAAACGTGGATTGCAAGGTACCTTTTTGTAGGATGTTATGTTTTTTATTTCGAGGTTTATATATATAATTGTATAATTTAATGTGAAACTATTTAAAATAGAAAATAATAAATTAGCTAGTACATCTCAACTGTACTGCATAAGTTAATTGTAGTTATTCCTTAATAATAATCTATACACCGTAACTTTTTGACAAAAGACAACTTCTCTTTCAAGATAAAAAAATGCTGCCGGTGACATCATACCCTTATAACAGCCTACCTCGCCCCAACGTAAGAATTCAATATTATATACTTTTTTGGTATCATCCTCCACCAGCGAGTAAAAAAATAAATCCTCATTCATTTTCATCTTTTGGTCCCAAGCACATATCATCACCATTGTGACCGAATTAAATTTCAATCAAGCTTGTGCTATTAAATTATCATGTAAACAACAATCCATGTAGATCGTATAAATCATGTATGCGTAGCGCAGTCGTAACAACTTGTATTACCTAAATTCAGGAAATAATTAATACATCACGACACGTGTCAAATTTGTTTTTGTTGGTTTAGTATGTTGTGTAAAAACTAAGGTATTTAGGGATGACAATGAAGTATTACTATTTATAGCTAACAAGTGCAACGAGGATAATATTTAGTAAATCCAAACATCACCTTAAATATCACTTACATTAAGAGTACAAAGCACTTGAATGTCAAAACATAATTATAGAAACACTTGGACATGACCTTAATCGCGGCTCGAATAGGATGTCGAAAGGAGTGTTATATTTTGGTCATATATCGTTTTCGGATAATCAGAAACTGACATATGAGTATTTGTTGCGTGATTTTCCTATAAAAAAATTATATGATAAAGTTTGTATTGTATTCTTTTATTATCATTTTCATGTCGTATCAAACACTTTATTTTATTTTTTTCGATTTTTCCATCCAAAGGTATTCAATTTTTATGAAGTCGTTGATTATTTTTCTTGTCTATATAATTAAGTTGTTTAGGGTTGTTGTTGTTGTGCTAAAGAAAATAATATTATCCAAAATGTGGACGTTCGCCATTTATGGAATAAAGTGACATCAGACGCCTACCTTTTTAGGAACAAACCATTTGGAGAAACGACACGTGTTTTAACTTTTAGTATTTAGACGAGGAATTTGAACCGTCCAGGGAGCACAGTCGAAATACGCCGTCAGCAATTTCCACGTCAGCATTTCAATATTGCTTAAATATTGTTAATACTGTCGGTTTTAATTCTGTAAGAGCAGAACGTTTAAATTCTTTTATTTAATTTAAATAAGATTTTTAATCGGATCCAGTTTATCGTTATGAATGTGAGAAACTAACACATTTTTTACAATGACAATTTACTAACAACAACAATCTTGTCGCTAAAGATGATATATGTCGCCGCTAATGTACAAAAGGACAAAGAAACTTGGAATATGGTTCTTGATTCACAGCAACAAATAAAAAACAATATTGGGATTTGGGTATGACTTGAATTTATGATAAAATATATGAAAAACAAAAAAATTACATTTGAAAACAAAACAATATTGGGTTCATTTCTCATTTGTATAGTCATAATAAAACTTTCAAAATATTATAATTCATCCGGTCCTATTTAATAAAAGTTTCAAAATATTATAATTCATCTGGTCCTATTCTGCTCTATCAGGAACTCACTAGAACATCGTGACACAGTTAACAATATTTAAAATTTCTATTTAATTATTTAAATGATGTTACACCCATGAGAAGGGGGGAAATAAAACTTTAGTAAATTGCAATCCAAATCACAGCTAATATTTTCTGATTATCTAATTGATAATATAATAATATATTGAGTTATTTAATCTAAACCCGAGGGTTGACTCTTAACTTTGATTGGCTGCAAGTGGGACCCTGTTTCATTAGATCCGGCATGTAGGCAACAAAGAGACGGACAGGTGGCGTGTTCTCATTGCACAGAAGGTAATTAGGAAAATGTCTTTGGCTTAAATTAACATTCAATATAGACATGATTATTTATTTAAGATTATATAATTTCCTGGACAATTAAGTGGATAATTTAAATTAAATAAGTCACAACCAGCTGTGGTATGTTGTTCGGTAGGCCTTCGAATTGGGCCGGGCTTAGGCCAAAGCCCAAAGTGGTGAGGGACGGATAATACGTGCATATTTGAAAATTTTATTTTGGATGGCACAAATTCTAAGTTTGGTTTCTTCATCTTTTTAAATTTGTTTTCAAAATACCATAAATTTAGCAAACTAGTAATTTGTCAATAATTTTAGGTTTTATAATATACAGCAGCGCTGATGTACTATGAATTTTGACAAACCGTTACTGGAAATAGCTCAGATTGAGATCCCAAACTGAGGAAACCCTAGAATTGAGAGGGAATGGTCATAACAAGGATGAAACGATGGATTTATAGGAACCGTAGTGAAGCCTCTGGAAGAGACTGAGATTAGGGTTTGATGAATTATTGTTTGAGAGAAAAATACGAATGCTACGCCGTTTAAGTGCAAAGAGTGCAATTTCAGCCGCTGGATTCATCACCCGCTACAAGATCCGGACCGTTGGCTGATGTATTGGACTTGAAGCTCGAGCTTAAAAGCACGGCCCATTTAAGCCCAAAAGAGGATATTCATAGCTTCAAATTTCAGATATCTTGTCATTCAAGTAATCTTGTTGAGATGTTTCTTTTAAAATTTTAGGGTGCGGGATAGTTAACTAATATAATCGCATTATCGGGTATAGTTTGAAGTCAAGCGGAATATGTATGCGAAGGGATTCGATTGCGAAGTATAGTAAAGAGATCGAGAGACAACATATCTTATCGAATGTAAAAGGAATGGCATTGATTCGATCTGCAGAAAAAGAACCTTAATATTTGATTTGAATTTGAAGCGATGTAATGGAAATGCTGTAGAAGATGATGTTGTTTAAAGCAGTGGAAAACAACGCAAGATCAGATAAAAAGCAAAGCAAATTCGATATTGGAATAAATGACTTTACTTTGAAAATAACATCAAGAATTTAATCAGTTCATTTACGATTCAATTCGACAAGATATGTATGGAGGGAAAAGGGTATTTTTAAGTTGAAAAATTGAAATGGTTTTCACATCCCAACAACCACGACGTGTCCTTAACTCTGCAAATCGAAGGGTCCCCAAACCTGCAAGGAGGATCCGACAAGAACAGACCCTCCATAACAAGGCCTGTCGGACTCTGACAATAGTAAAAAAAACTTCGAATCCATCTCCATTTTCTAGTCCCATGACCACCCTGCTAGCTAGCTAGCTACTCCATCAAACCCTAATCCCTGCATCCACATGCTCTCACTGTCTTTAACCACCTTCCAACCTTAAAGTTCCCACCTTTATCAACTTTCCCACACACCCTATTTTAAAAATGGCCTCTGGACTCTGGAGTGGGGGTTAATAGTAATATTCCCAATGCTCAGGCTTCATCTTTACAACAATGAAAGCGGTTTGGGGTCCCCACATTGGAGGCCCAGAGTCCGTTATTTCTTGGGTCTACCTTAATGTCCCAGTCTTCACGCTCCTCTTTCCTTCCCTATAAAGAACCACCCATATCCTGGTAGTGGTTGCAGGCTTCGGCTATTGTTCAAGACAGTGATTTTTGGCTTGACTAGTGAGGACTGAGGTAAGGTTGGGGTTTTTGTGGGCATAAGTTGCTTGATGAAATGCTTATGAGGGTTCTTGGGTTTTAAAGATTGCATCTTTGTGCAGGAAACATGGCTTTTCTGGGGCTAATCTTTGTGGGGCTGGTGCTTTTCAGCTCGGTTGTTGATGGGTATGGCGGAGGATGGACTGATGCTCATGCCACCTTCTATGGCGGTGGGGACGCATCTGGCACCATGGGTATGATTTACAGTTGCATTGAGCACCAGATATCAAAGCTCAAACTTTGTAGTCTTATGGTTGATGGGTTGTAGAAAGTTTGAATCTTGTGTATGTTTGGTGGGTCAGGTGGTGCATGTGGGTATGGAAACTTGTACAGCCAAGGTTATGGGACTAACACTGCTGCTCTGAGCACTGCTATGTTCAACAATGGGCTGAGTTGTGGGGCTTGTTTTGAGATCCAATGTGTAAATGACAACAAATGGTGTATTGGAGGGTCTATTGTGGTCACTGCTACCAACTTTTGCCCTCCAAATAGTGCTCTCCCTAATGATGCTGGAGGTTGGTGTAACCCTCCTCAGCATCATTTTGATCTCTCCCAGCCTGTGTTTCAACATATTGCTCAGTACAGAGCTGGAATTGTCCCTGTCTCCTACAGAAGGTACCATCTCATGCCATTGCAGGGCTGCTGCCCTTGAAACCCAATTGCTAAATTAATGAGTGCTTGAAAATGGATTTCATGGGCTTTAAATTAATGTTGTGTAGGGTGTCTTGCCAGAAGAAAGGAGGGATTAGATTCACTATCAATGGCCACTCCTACTTCAACCTTGTTCTGATAACAAATGTTGGAGGAGCAGGTGATGTCCATTCTCTATCCATCAAAGGTTCAAAGACTAATTGGGAGCCCATGTCGCGAAACTGGGGCCAAAACTGGCAAAGCAACCGTCTTCTGGACGGCCAAGCCTTGTCCTTTAAGGTCACTACCAGTGATGCCCGCACTGTCACCTCCTACAATGTTGCTCCTCCAAGCTGGTCCTTTGGCCAGACCTTCTCAGGCCTACAGTTTCCATAATCTACCACCACGCCATTACTTTCTAACCAGTGTCGGATTTTTTGATGTCTGCTGGTGACTGCCTTCAATATTTCAAGGCAGCACGCGCTTAGGATAGAATCAGAATCACAAGTTAGAGTTTAGTTGTTTGTCGGGTCATCAGGGGCTTGTTTTAAAATAGCTCCTGGGAGTGTTTTGAGTTGTGTCGCTGGTCTGGTTTTCCTTTTAACGAAGCCAGATTCAGACAAGAGTTTGTAGCGGTTACAACCTCGCCGTGCCGCCCTGTAGTTTCTTTCAGGGTTTGCTTTAGGCATTTACTGCTGTTGTATTTCATTAAAGCTTGTTCTTGTTGCTTGAGTTTGAAGCTTCATGTAGTCGCAGCAGCTTTAATGGCTGTTAAAGGGTGTGTGTGGATGTTCATGATGCCAAAACTGGTTGTCATGTTTGTGTCATCATATTTTGAATTTCAAATGTTGACTTGTCTGTTCTTCTTCATCTAGTCTGAATGTGAAGCGTAGCTCGCGTGTTGGGCCTTGTTTAGGCCGAGCTCGCATGTTTGAGACCAAAGACACTTTCCTTAATGGGCCAAACCAAGTTCTTTTATTTTTACTATTTGTTTCTTCTTCGCCCCATGGGTTGCACACTTTTTGTGGACTGCATCAGTTTGGCCTACAAAAATCTCTGCTAAAAAAGTTGTCGTCTTAGCTTTTGCATCGGGACCATTCTTTTAAGTGTTCAAAAGCTGGTGGACAAAAAGTCGAGGGAGATGATGGAGTGTTGGCAAGAAAGAAGAATGAGAAAAAGACTTTGGAGTTTGGAATTTAGGATGCGAGGAATACCCTGACTATTCAAGTTGAGGTTTCCAGGTCAACCTTAATGTGTATCAAACAGCACTTTCCTCTTACAAGGCACTAGAGGTTTTGATGCATTTGAGGATCTTCAGACCCTTTCCAGAGTTCTAAGTCAGTTGTCTTTGAAAAGCATGCACAAAGATATATACAGAAAAGAGACCAAATCTGACTTTATATATGTAATCAATCAGCTTCGTCAAAAGGCCAAACTGCTGGCTGGAACTAATCTCTGGTTCTGTCCACAATTCTGTAACTGTATGCGCCCAACTCACTTGGTGGAAATTCAGAGACCCTGAACAAGGCTGCATGATTGGAAGTCAAGTGGGCATAGTTTTCAGGAACAAGCTTGATATTTTTGGTGTCCTTGGACTTTAAGTACCTTAAAAACCTGCGTTGCTAATTATTTCGTTCTTGATTCCTAGTGTTTTCCATATTGAGCTTTTTGCTGCTTCTTCAGGGTGGACGATTCTCAAAGTTTTTGGTGTCAAAACAGATATTTGTTTAGGTGACGCTTGTCTCTCTGAAGTGTCTCTTTGTAGTACCCCGCCATCCCGCGAATGTTTTCCTAAAACTGAAGGCTTGGAGTTTGGATTTCCACCAACATCTGCATTGGTCTGCCAGAGTGACTGAGGTGTAAGCCAAGGGGCATTCCAAGTATTTGGAATAGCAGTACAAGGCCAGTAATTTGGATGAACAAAGGGAAGAGAGAACCCGGGATGTTGGAGAGCTGGTGGACGGATCACAGCATTCCATGGATATGGCCACGCGGGTATACACGGCATCTGCGCTTCAGATCCATTAAAACTCGATACTGGTGATGTGTTTGCATGATGTTTACTCTCTGTCTCATTTGAAGCTGTGATGCAAGACCCACTGGAGTTGATCTCTCCCACGTCGTGTGGTTTAATAACGACAACCTCATTGACCTTATGAGTTAAATTTGCTCCAAAAAGCACTTTCAGATTTGACACAGAACCAGTTGATGCACAAACTGTGGCATCAGAATCCACAGTTGATACTGAACCACACTTCAAACCTTGATGGCCTGGAACCGTTCCATTTGGTGACCCAGCACCAGAAGCTTGGAGGACTTCTGAGATGGTTAAATAATGTTTCTGCAAAGCATAATTCTTACTCCTGCGCCTCCCAGCACCATCTTTAACATTCCTCATTGACCCACCAGCTGTCCAGTACCTCTGACACCCTTTACAGAAATGACGAGGCTGAAGAACATTATAGTTGTTGTAATAGCAAAATTTAGTGCTCATACTTTCACAACGTGGACATTGAAGTACTTTATCAGGCTTCTTCAAAGGGGTTCTCTCTTCTGAATTCGCCTCCTCACTGATATCGCTGCTTCTATTATTTGGATTAACGGTCTCATCATTACGCAAAGCATTTATCTGATTCTCATTAGCCTCCAACGTGATATTTTCATTCACCGATTCATCTTCACCCTCCTGCTTAAGTCCCTTGACTATTATCCGCTCTTCTGAAACCTGAAAGTTTCATGTTAATTCACAGTCAAATTTTCTGAAATAATAACCATATCATTTCTCCAACCTCCACATCCACAGAAATAACGAAGCAATAAGTCCATATTTGGAGCGATTTGTACAAGGACCATGAAAAATAAAACAAAGAACCAATATCAAATCCAGCCAAAAGCCATCATGAAACATCCAGAACACAAAGACTAAAACAGTCTCTTCGCTTTGCTTCTAGGTACAAAAAGTGGAACTAAATTAGGGTTTTCCACAGACAACTCAACTCTCTAGATCACAGAATTCCAAGCAAAAATCAACCGAACAATTCAGACAATGAATCTCAACCAGCTTTACATATCAGACACTCTGCACACCGAAACCAATCTAAGATCAATACATCAACAATCCCCACTGGATCAACGAAAATAGACAGCCCATCAACTCAGAAATCAATCGATCAATCAATTAATTCAGAAAAAATACAGAAGATACCGGTGCGTGAGAAATCCAGTATCAAAACGCCGACCTAGTTTATTCCTCATCTAACAGTTTCCAATCGCAACTTCAAATCACACATACAAAACTACCTTCTCCTTCTCTGCCGCACCGAGCTCGCTTCCAGCCGACGAAGCGACCGCGCTCACTCCACCAAACTCATCGTCATCAAAAACAGTTCCGGCACGAATCGGTATCGTCTTGCCAAAGAGCTTGATCGCCGGATCCTTACACTGCATCATTTTCAGAGCTTTTCAATCGATTTTTTTGCAGTCAATCGTAGCCGAAGAATGTCAGAGAGAGAAAAGATAGCCGACTTTATACGAAGATGGAGGAGAACAAGCCACGTCATCATCGCTACTGGTTTATGGCCACTAGTTTGTGTGTGGACTACTCTCTTCTTGCTTAGATTTTCTGGCCTCGTTCGGTGCACGGGATTTCGGTACACCCGAACTGCACTTTTTTCCATTCCACGTTAAATCAAATCCGCTATAATTAGAAATTTATGTGAATCACCGGAGCACAGAAAATTTAAAGTGCACTTTCTCCATTAGCTCAGTTGAATACATTGACATTAAGAATGCAGAGAAGTTGGCTAGTGCAGAGACGGAGCCGGAGCCGGGGCCGGTGCACCGGAACTGATTTCAGTAGAGTTACTATTTGATATGAGTCTGAGTTTGCTGAGCAACTCCTTGGCTACGATCTCATTAGCCCTGTCGGTCGGGTGATACTCGTCCCAGAACACGTACTTGCTCCGATCTTTACAGAGTGTCGACGCCGGCGTACATGTTATCGCCGGCCTTATTCCCCCAAATGAGCAACATGGTGCATTCGAGTTATTAAACCCTGCAACAAGACCAACCGACCCATACATGTTAAATTTTGTCATGAGTACTAAAAACATGGTTTTGTAGAGTACCGTGTTTTCCTGGATTGGAAATCATATCATATACGATGTCATAGACATCTCCGAATAAGAAGCTGGAATTGGGAAGTTGTTTGGTCAGACGGTTGAGTAGGTTTATCCCGGCTTGGTTGAATTTCTGGGAGATGACGTTGGCTTTGACCTGACACTCTCCTGAGATGCTCAAAACTCTCTGGAGCGGGATGCATCCGAGTGGCCCCAATCCGAAGACCATCACCTGCCTTGCGCCCAGCTTGTGCAATGCCTGGTTAAAATGTTCCAAAATTGAAACATGTCGTGACATTTTTAGTAACTGAGAAAATCTGACAATGCCGGCTTACCCTGAGTTGCATTTCGAACGTTGTGGAAATATATTTGATGAATTGTTGGTCGTTGTACTTCCAAGAATCGTTGTAAACTGGAAATAGATAGTTGTTTATGAAGTCATTGCTCCCAGATGCGACTATGTATCTTGATTCTTGAAAAAACTTATCAGCTTCTGCTTCCCCGATTTTCGCCCTGATCAGCTTTTGTGTCCCTTCAAACAGCTCAATTTGCTTCCACAGCGAAAATCTCTGTATCTGCAAATTATATCAGGGCGTGATCGGATGGTTAGGTGACTGAAAGTAAAAAAATAAAAGATTTGTAATTTTCAAAAAGGAAAATGTGACTTTTACAAATAAGGTGCCGGATTCATTCAAAATGCCACCTCCTCCGGAGGCATAATTCACTCCGGTTGAGAGTATAACATCCTCGGTCAGATTCGGGTCTAGAAACGGCGGCGGCCGAGGAAATCCCATCTCATCACCTGAATCCACAATTCAATTAGATCTAATTCATGGTGACAAAAAATGAAAAGGGAAGAATTTCTATGTACATAAATAAGTAACCAAACCTAAAATGTCTGCAACAGTGCGGCCGTTACAAAACCTGCCGGTAGGAATCCCATTCCCAAAATCAATCCCATACCAAGGCAGGCTCGCCTTGGCCAAGCTCCTCGGCAGCCTAGCATTGTTACCCACTTCCGACAACGAGTCCCCGAAAATGAACTGCACCACTTTACCCTCACATTCTATAAATAACCCAAGTAACATCACCATCACCATCACCAAAGTTGTTGCCATAACCTTCATTTTCATCTCCAACCCCCTCCTCAGCTCCGGTCGGGTTCGATGGGCTTGAAAGGAACTTGTTCATGGAAGTATGTGATTGTTATAACTTGAGGGGTTTTATGGAGGGAAAGGTGCAGCAAGAGGATGTTTGGATGAAGGGATTTGTGCATGAGATTCTAACCTAATCTCACCAACTTTGGAGTGATTTTGGTTTAGGGTTTTACGGTAAGCCAAACAGGGCGTTACAGTTCATTTGTGTGTTGCATGGATTATGGGCTGTTCCTTAAACGAAACAAACAAGTTAGGGTTTCCTTAATGGTCATATGAATTTGGGTTATGTAGAAAATGCTCGCTCATTTGAGTTACCTACAAGCATCAAATGACCTATCAACAAGTTATGGTCATTTCTTAGGCTGCGTTATTTTGAACTGATCTCAAATAAACAAAACAAATGAAAAACACACTTAATGGGCCAGGCCCATTGTCTTTTTCATATAGATTTTAGGCCCACTCGACAGCTGAGAAACCAAACATGCCCTAAGATTCCCAGCACAAACGAGAAAGATTCGCTCCACAAAATCGACATTATACAAAGTTTGTCTTAATAAATATCAACGTCTCAGATTTACTCAACGTAAATATCGACGGCTCTAAAGTGATGTACAAATGCACACTTGTTCCTCCATTGTTGTAAAAAGCTGATTGCGTTACATTCGAGGGCTCCCTGCGGAACAACCGAAGCTCTCCGAAGTAGATTTTCATCGCGCTTTCCGCTTCGTAGTCGATCTTCGCGAGCTTTCTCTTGTTAGGTATTTGCTCTTTTCTCAGTATTTTAGGGTTTATTTTATTTCTCCATTTTTGTGTAGTGAAGAGTCGAAATTCGAAGTGTCGTCGGCGATTTGGGTCTTTTCTGGTACAATTTTTTTACTCCATGTGTCGTGGTTTGCGTGTATGAATTGTTTGTGGTGTGTGTGATTAGTTCATGTGGACTTGTTGGATCTGTGCTGGGTAATTCAGATCCGATTCGGGTTGCATTTCTGGGTTTGGCTGAATACTGGAGCTATATTGACCTCCTGCATTGGGATTTTTTGGGTTGAGCTGTGGAGGAAGCAGAATGGAGTTATTGATTTTGTGACAGGGTTGATTTGGAAAGGCTCCATGTGGTAGAAAAGTTGGATTTTGGCTTTAAGTGTAATGTAGACCATGCTCGCAAGATGTTTGATGAAATGAATGTTGAGCTTCATTTCGGGTGAAGTTTAACACGAATCCCTATATTGTTGTATAATGTTGGATTGATTGACCCATGAGGAGATTCGCCCCCGGCATGATACTTCAATCTTCTCCAGTTGCGATTTAAGAATTTTATTTGTGTTGTGTTTATTGACTGTGTTTGCAGCTATTAGGTTTTTTTTTTGAGCTTATGAATAGCTATTGCGCCTGCCCCTTGATGTGATTAATTTGACAGAGTTTATGTTCTGTTTTATAGTTCAAGATGGCGGCAGCTGTTGGAGCGACTCTCTCGGTTGGATCAACCATGTCTGTTGGTTCCAAATCCGGCCCAGGTATGCAGCAAAAAATCCTGGGAATGAAGCTGAACTCCGTGGGGCGTCTTAGCAGTTTCTGTGGCCTGAAAGCTATATCGTCTGTTAACCGTGGCGTAGAGGCTTCCTTCTTGGGTAGCGCAAGCCATGGTGCTCTTCATAAATCATTTGTGGCAAAAGCTGGGGAACAAAATGAGAGTTCATATAAGCAAATGCAGACTCAGGCATCTTACAAAGTTGCAGTTCTTGGAGCTGCCGGTGGTATCGGCCAGCCATTATCTCTTCTGATCAAGATGTCGCCTCTTGTTTCAGCTTTGCACCTTTATGATATAGCTAATGTTAAGGGAGTTGCTGCTGACCTCAGCCACTGCAACACTCCCTCTCAGGTTCTGGATTTCACTGGACAGTCTGAACTGGCAAGTGCGTTGAAAGGTGTGAATGTGGTGGTTATCCCCGCAGGAGTTCCAAGAAAGCCTGGTATGACCCGTGATGATCTTTTCAACATCAATGCTGGGATAGTGAAGAACTTGATCGAGGCGGTTGCTGACAATTGCCCTGATGCCTTCATCCACATTATTAGCAATCCGGTCAACTCGACAGTCCCAATTGCAGCAGAAATTCTTAAGAAAAAAGGTGTCTATGATCCAAAAAAGCTCTTTGGTGTCACTACCCTTGATGTTGTGAGGGCAAACACATTTGTTGCCCAAAAAAAGAATCTGAAGCTCATCGACGTGGATGTACCTGTTATAGGAGGACATGCCGGAATAACCATCTTGCCCCTTCTATCAAAAACAAGACCCTCAGTAACTTTCACTGGTGAAGAAGCGCAAGAGTTAACAGTCAGGATCCAAAACGCAGGAACAGAAGTTGTGGAAGCCAAGGCTGGTGCTGGCTCCGCCACATTATCTATGGCATATGCTGCTGCAAGATTTGTTGAGTCATCTCTCCGTGCCCTTGATGGAGACACTGATGTCTATGAGTGCACCTTTATAGAGTCAGATGTAACTGATCTCCCATTCTTCGCTTCAAGAGTCAAGCTTGGCAAGAAGGGTGTGGAGGCTGTGATAACCAAAGATCTTCAAGGACTGACTGAATACGAACAAAAGGCTCTCGAAGCGCTTAAGCCAGAACTCAAAGCAAGCATTGAGAAGGGCATTGCTTTCGCAAACAAGCAACCAGTAGCTGCTGCCTGAAGAACAACACCTTATCACCTCTCCACACCAGCTGAGAAATAATACATACCAGCTCACAGCAGACTCATTATTTACCCTGAGAAGGAGACAGTATGTTACTCTTCTAGAAGCATCTTCATTTTGTTTCTTTATGCATTACCTTGGCTCATACCCAGAACTTCATCCTTTCCCAGGCGTTAATGTAGCAATTTTATTACCCTAGGATTTCATGAAAGTATGATATTCAATGAGGAAATATACCTGGGTGACAAGTTCAGGACATTATAGGATTGACATACATGTGTGTAGTTTTTGTGTTGGATAGAGAAGATCCATTATTCTGAGTTTCTGAGAGGAACTAGAACATGAAAGATACTTGAATTTCAGACAACAAAACCGTTGTTGTCTGATGAAGAGAAGCAATCAGAGAGCAGAGACCTCATCTCATCATCATCATCTTCCTCATCCTCCTCATCCACATGCTTGATCCCACTGTAACTAGAGCTCACGCTGGCGGTGCAGCTACCGGTGCCGCCTCCTCGAAACGGGTAGTTCCACTGAGCAGAAGCCCCTCCATTGTTTCCACCACCATTCCCAGCCATCATCTTCCTCTTCTTGTAATTAGCCTTGAAACAAGCCTGCCTGAGCTTCTTAGTCTTGTCCTCAAGTTGCATGTCTGGCAGCTCCTCCATCATCTTCCTCTCCGCCTCCAGCACCTCCACCGCCATCTTCAGCTTCTCCTCGCTCCCCTCTCCTTCCTCCTTCCCCAGCTCCTGCATTCACACGCAAACCCTCATCACATTTGCACCCTCACTGCCTGGTCAGCCCTATTGCACATACCTGGACATTGTTGATCAGTGTTTGGAGGCTCATGAGCTTCCGGTGCGGCCACCGGCGAATACCCAGTTCCCGGCAACGCTTTTTCAGCAACGTCAAGCCAATGTTAAGCTCCTTGGCAGCCTGAGTGATAGGCATGTAAAAGTACTGAGAGATGATTTGCCTAGTCAGCATCTTTGGGCTACTGAGCAGCTGTTCATCTTTGCCCTTCCTAGCCCTCTTCTTCTCCTCTGCTCCACCATTATTCTTCATTTCACTCTCATCACTCACCGCCACATCCTCCTGTTGATGCAGATTGAGATTCAGACGCTGAAGCTGATTGTTCCAAACCACTGCACCAAGCTCATTATTGCCACCCACATAGCCAGTGAACATGTTGGAATCTGGAACATGTTGACACTCTTTGATCATAGGTTAGTACATAATATTTCAAGGTCAAAGATTTAAACTTTCTGGCACAATATGAAAAAGGGTGTGTGATAAACCTTGAGAAAGATATGGGTGAGGTTGAGGCTCCATGGATGAGTGATAGTACAATGGAGGATCATACTGATCAGTCACTGGCAACCCCTCCATTGCGGGAAGCGACTCCAGGAAGCCCTCATGAACTTGTAGGCCATAATCCCAGTCCATCATGGGGTACCCACTTCAGCAAATTAACAAGAAATCAGACCAAACAAATCAAGATCAGAGAATCAAGTCCCTAAATCTCACCCCATAAAAGGTCTTACCTGAAATCAGCAGAGAATGGGAACAATATCTCATCCTTTGTGACCATGGCCTCATTGAACCCATAGTTGAAATCTGACCAGCCTCCTGCTGCCATTGCAATGGTTTACAAGTGGTAATTACCAGAGCTTTAAAATCAATCTAAATGGTGAATGTGAAGGGTTGTGATTGAGCTTCATATATAGTGGTGTTCATTTATGTAAGGCAAGCGAAGGAGCTGAAGAATAAGATTGGTTATGGTTATGGTTATGGTGATGATGAGGAATTGGTGTAATAAAAATCCATGCAGCATTTATAATAAATGGCTCTCTCATCTCTCTGAGACCCTGGAAACATGAGTTACAAAAACATACCACTTAGAGATTGAATTTGGACGACAATCTACAAATGGTAGGAACAGCCTGTGAAAATCAGTTTTTATGGATGATTTTTAAGTGCTATCTTTTCCTGGTTCTGTTAGTCTGACATGTTTTTTTGAAGGTCAAGGTGAAAGAGAATGATGTTAGGATATGAAGGTGATTGATGTTGAGGAAATGATTAACTTTTAGTCTTAAAGACATCAGTAATAAATAGTGTAAAGTATTAAGTTGTGCTTTAGGTGGTGAACTTGATAGAAATGTTAAGGGACGTGGTTAATGTGTGGTTTTAGTGCTTTTGCAAATTTTTATCATTAGTTATGAGTAAAGATGTTTAATGCATTATTTAATCTTGTGGGTTATTAGTTTATAGAGAAAAATAGCCAAGCCTTAATTCAGCTAAATGAGAGTCTTAAAACTATGCAGTTGGTGATCGATGTCTCAGTTAATGAAATTTTATTTGGGGATTTGATGTTAGATTTATTGCATTCATCATTTGAGTGAGAAATGCTATAAGTGAACCTATGATTCTGATTCACATGGGTCAGAGAGTAAGGAGACTTAACACTTGAAATGCTGAAATTGGTTTTCAACAAGTTTACACAATTGGTGGAAAGTCCTAATGGAGAATCACTGCTATATTTGAGCCTTAATGTTGAAAATATAGCTTAACAGGACAAAAGACATTTGTTTCGACTAATAAGGCTAATCATATCAGCTAGGCACCTTTCAATGTCTCTGTTTGCCTCCTCCTCGTCCACCACGGCCGCGACCGCGGTAGCTACCACCTCCTCTTCCGCCTAATGCCTTGTTAACCTCAGACTTCCCTTTCATGTTCTCTGGTAAAGGCAGAATGTGATCTATACATTTTCTGAAGCTGAAGTCATCGCAGGATTCGTCTTCCCTGATGAGGAAAAAACAGCGACTTTTCCACAATGGATGGTATCGAACTTGGAAAGACTTGATGCCAACACCGATCTTTTTATCAGCTTCAGTATGACCCTTCTTGATTAAATCCAACAATGCCAAATACTCATACTGTCATTATGAAACATGTAACAGTTAGATCAACCGAACAATATAAAATTCTCATAAGTAAAACATAATATAATGACATTCTATTTGCTATTAAGATCAACACACAACGATAGTCTAAAACATTTTGCACACATGATTACGAGCCACACAAAAAGTGTTGATTTCATGACTAATGCCACTGATAAGAGGAACACTAATATTTCAGAAATTAGCTTGGTCAGAAATATAAAGACCACATATTTGCAATAACTTCGTAATAACAACTTGCATACACTAAAAATTCATATAAAAACGCTCATAGAAAATCCTTGCCCCATTAACTGATCAGCAAAGCACTGGAGAATAATATGACAAAAACAACAAATTCCATTTTTCAACGAGGAATGCTGCATGACATTCTAAATTGTAACCAACAAACAGCAAGTCTTAACTCTACTAGAATTAAAGTTTGATTCGTTGAAAACAAAAATTCAAATTCCACCCACCAAATGATTACACAGCCCAATCGCAAGTCACAACTGGTCTCAGCATAGTTTCAACAACCTTATGCACAGTACTTCACCCTTTTATTAATAGATAGCTTGGTGGCAACCAAATGACAAGAAGGCCAAACGAGCAGTGATGTGACACCTAAAACCATAAAACCTCCATGGCTGCAGGTTGAACACAGACACCACAAAACGAATCATAGGAATGTCGTTGGGTTCTAAGTGGTGTCAACTGCAAATTCTTGCAAGCGCAACCAAGCTAAGATTCTGCTCTTATACACTAAGAGAGAAGTACCAATTGACGCAGAGTGTTGAACAGCAGTGGCATGAAGGATCATTCAAAATTTCACCCCATTTTACAAATCAATCATTCTATATCTTTAAATAGGCATCAAGCTTAAACATTTGCATTCAGAAACCAAATATCACCACAAGCTCTTCAATCTTAAAAAAGACAAAAAAACAATTAAATACATAAAAAGGAGTGAAAAGTTAAAACCTTGTTGATGTTGAGATTAGGCGGCCAGGAGTGCAGAAGCTTGTAAAAGTGATCAAACATCTCCACCGAAGATCCGAACGCCTTGGGCCCCAGTTTCACCTCACCCTTTCCATCAACTCCCTCTTCCGACTTCTCCAGCCTCTCTTCCTCAACAGACTTCTCCACCTTCTGCTTCTTCTCCTCATTCCCATCGCTCTCTCCCCCATCCTCACTCGCCCGCTTCAGCGACTTCGACTCGCCGTTCGTTTCCGCGCCGACAGCTTCCTCTTTCACAACCGTTTCCATCTCCATATCCTCGGGGGCAGGTTGCGCCGTTGTCTCTATCGCTGCAGCTTCCGTTGCTTCCTCCGACATGGATCAACGAGAAGTTGTGGAGAGCTATAAAAACCCTAGAGAGTGCGATGAAGACTGAAATTTGGGAAATTAGGGTTTTTGCGGTCTCACAATCTGTTGATTTTGGTATTAACGCTTCGACATTGTTGAATGGGCCTATATGGGGCCGATAAACGACTGTCGGCCCAATATTCCAAAGATACTTGGCTTCTCAAGGCTGCTGTTCCAAATCCAACTTTAAGTTCAACCTGTAGACAGTCTTGTTTGCTTTGTCTTTTGGACTGGAGAGCTTATGATTGAGATCATGAATCTCTTACATCACTTCTTGCTGCATGACCCCACTTTGCAGATTTCGCTTTGTGCTTTTCTCATCCCACAAAACATCAACTACATGCTTACAATGGAGCTCCTAACACAAACATTTGTCTCAGACTGTTTCATGGTTTGATCCCTAAACTGTTTCTCCAGTGTCCCAAAACATGGCTGGCCTGCTAGTTTTTGTAGTTCAGAGAACAGTGCTAATAGTTTTATGTCTTTGGTCTCTCGATAATATTGCCAGTGCTGGCCTGACGAGCAATGATATTGTACTAAGAAGGGATGGGATGCATTTGCCAATACCACACACGTCGCGCATTCTTGAAGCAGACGGTCAGACTTTGTGGCATAACCCAGACTTTGCCCCTGCGCCTTCAGT
Organism: Umbilicus rupestris; assembly: GCA_963678935.1. Classification (NCBI taxonomy): domain Eukaryota; kingdom Viridiplantae; phylum Streptophyta; class Magnoliopsida; order Saxifragales; family Crassulaceae; genus Umbilicus; species Umbilicus rupestris. The sequence continues at coordinate 15,713,671 of OY787607.1, read as the reverse complement.
CGGGTATGTACCTATACGAGCTAACAAGAGGCGAGTCAGTCGAGGGCCAGATCCTATTCATAACAAAATAAAGGAAAGGTATGTCAATGGCAGATCGTAGCTAGTTCTTCAGCTTCTATCTTCAATATGCAGACAAGGGTTTATTTACGTTGCAAAGAGATTTCTCAGAGCTAAAGCCCATTTAAAACGATATGAGGCACAATCAAACAGTTACCTGGAAAATATAAGCATGCTCTAATTTCAACTTTGTTTGGGCAAAACCTTTGGTTGGCTGCTCCTGTTGTTCTTATGCAGTTTAAATTTTGTTGACAAGATCTTATGCAGAACTTCTTTCCAAATCATATGCACTGCATCGTCAGTCCTTGACGGGTACTGGTATTCGAAATGATGTTGAACCTGTTTGAGTCTCTCCCACATCACAGTCCATTTTTCCTTTGTTATTCCTCTTAAAGTTTTTATCAGATAGCCTGGTTTTAAGGCATCCGAGGATCGAACAAATATGCTGAACTCTGAGTAATCTAGCACATCTTCAAACGGCAGTTCAATCTCGTCACTGATTATCACAGGGATACATTGGCTTGCAATCGCATCGAAAAGTCTATTTGACGATGGAGTATCTCCAGCAATGTTCAGGCAGAACTTCGAAGAGGCCATCCCTTTACCAGCGTTCGAAACCCCGTTAGCCCCAACACTTCCAAATGTGAAATGTACATCTGGCTCATCTTTAAGTAAGTAATATATATCCTGACGGATAACTCCACCCTGAAAATTGAAAATATACAACCCAAGTTCACTAGACTTATCATGGCTATATGCCCAGAAGTATAAAAATGCAATATGAAACTACATTAAAATGGGAATAGGGAACACACTTACATCTTTTCTGTAAATGGCGCCTCGGAAGAAGGCCAATATGGGACGCTTATCAAATGGGGCGGATTCTGAACCTGCTATGGTTCTCACCATATGCTTATAAGGAGCTATCACATCTTTCTCAATGTTAGCAATTTCAACTGGGTACCTTCCGAAGTCGGCAAGTATAAACATAGCAGATCTGAGCTTCCCTCTTGCATCTAACATACTATTTGGATGGTGAGCAACTATCAGATGATCTTTTCCTTCAAATCGTTTCCATTCTTTCTGGCACTTCAAGAAATCCACCAATCTGTCTTGCAAAACCTTATTGACACTTAACGTCTCACCTGCTACAACCTTTGAGTACCTATTGTAACTGAGAGAGGCAAAAAAAGGCACGAAAACAATGTCTGCATGACGAGCATCTTTCACTCTGAGTGCAGTGCACGGCCGGGCCACATTGGGATCATTTGAAGCTAAGAGATCAAGCATAAGCCAGTATTCAACACTATGCTGTTGGTTTAATCCGCCAGGATACGGCGGGAGCCTATTTAAGTCGCTAATGTTTGTCCACTTCTGGTTTCCGCTATCCGTCCAACCCATTAAGCCAAAGTGAAACTCCGAAGGCAAATCATACATATAAACCTTCAGTTGCGCTTGACTAGGATCACAAACTTTATTCCTTTCAACCCCAGGTGCACTGCCTTGGTCCGATTTTAACGTGCCACAATCCCCATCCTGCTTTGGTATCAATCCACGAGATGTAGCAACAGGAATATCAACGTATTCTTTTCTCGATTCACCATTGAAGTAGTACGTTGTAGTGTTATTGACAAGAATACGCCCGAAAATTGACCTTTGTGAGAAGGAATAATCACTCGATTGAAGAAGAAACAATGACGACACCATAAGAAGAAACATGGCAGCTGTAATCAGGCAGAAAAGAAGTGAGGGAAACCTGCTCTTTTCCAGCATTGTCGAAAATTTCACTCTTATGTAAACTTAAACCCAAACTATACTGACAAACTTTTTTTTTTCAGTGAAGACGCCTCAACCCCAACACTAGTCCAATTCAACAACTACAAAAGAAGTCTGATTTCAGCTCCACCCCCATTATCAGCAAACATCGACATAAAACTTAAATCAGGAAAAAGCCAATTTATCGCCTGCAAAGGTCTCAAATGGCAAGCTTCATATGCATGATTCATAAACCTCACTGGTGCCCTCATCCAGCTATATGCAACCTGTTCCAGCCAATATCATCCCAATTTCAGTCTCAAATGAAAACATCAGATTGCAAATTAAAGTTCCAAAAATTCAAGCCCTTTCCTTACTAAAACAATTCTCCACCAAAAACACCAGCAAATCCCCAAACTTCAAGAAACCCACAAACCCCAAACATGCATCAATCAACTATTTAACACCCAACCTGATTCAATCCGACAGTTAAACCCACACAAAAACCCCAAACCAAAATCACCCCATTGTGCAGCTACATCACACACTCGATTCTAATTCAAAAAAATCAAGTCTTAATCAACCGGGCCTGCTTAAAAATCGATTCCTCGATTTGGGTCGAGTAGAGATTCGCGAGAGGATTACCTGAAACGCCAACCTACGACTGCTCCGATTTCGAATGTGTAATGGTACGCCTCACCATTCGCATTTTATCGTTATCAATTTTATATTTTATTTGTTGTGTAGCTGTCGCTTTCATTTTATTACGCCTAAATTCAACTAATAAGCTTTAAAGTTAATAATAAAATATATCCACGCAAAATGCATTTTCATTGTGGGCTTATTATTAGTTGGGTCCATGTTGGGCCAATACCCATTTATATGTTGGGCCGATGCCCATTTAGATGTTGGGCCCAAGTGTTCGAGATGGTTTAAATTCAGTCAATTTTAAACGGCTTATTTAATAATTTTATTTACTAAATTATTATTTCCTGAGACAAACGGTTAATAAAATAATATTCCTAAACTAACTCCAAGGGTTCCTCTCCGGTGTTCATCTTCTCATGGTTTGTCGTTGCTCGGATCCGATAAGCGTCCTTTGATTCGCTGTGAACTGGAGACGAATTTCTAGCGTCTTCTGGATCGTGAGTGTGTGGGGTTAATTCTTGTACACATTGTGGATGCTTTTGACTTGCATTAAGGTATGATATGATGTTTGTGTGGCGGAAATGATATCCAAGATGTGTTTCTTCTCCATTGATTCATGATTTGTCGTTCGTTTTTACTTCCTAGAAATGTTTTAGGTTTTCACAAGTTGCAAATGTGGATTGTATTTGATGTTTTCTGTTCTAGAATCGGTTGTCTTGTGTCTTCAGATCATCAATATATTTTCTATTTATTGATATGGCGGAAATATATACGCTTGTGTAGATCCTGAGGAGCCCGCATGTTATGGACACGAATGTAGCTCCAATTGGGGTGCGAGATGACAGCTTAGTTTTGCATTTTTCTAAGTCACTATGTAATTTATGTACATGATATCAACCATATAACATGTGATTTCTTAAGAAACAAAACTATGCAGTTTTGTTTTCTTTGAAGATCAAAAGACTTGGACCAAGTCTTTCTTTAACCTCCAGCCGTATCTCCTCATCTTCCCATTTACTTTTGGGAGTTAGACGGTCATGGGAAGATGAAACGGTGGAGAAGTGGAAGAGTTGCGCGGCGGTTGGCTCTTCATCACTATAAAAGGAGGGTTGCGTCCTCCTTTGAAAATCATCCGAAAAATAGCAATCTCCTCTCGTTTTCAATAGCATTGTACTCCGTTTTTCATTTGGTGGTAGTCTGAAGGTTGCATTCCATTTCGCTTCAACTGATCAGTGCAGTCAGGTTGAGGTTTAGTTGTCATATCCTGGGAAGCCGATTGCCTAACCACACCTAGCACATAAGGGAGGCAATTCGTTTTAAGGAGATTGCCGAGCAAGCTTCAACACAAGTCTGGTTTTGTATTTGACTTCCTATTTCAGTAATTTCGTTATTGTATACGCTGTTAATTACGAACTCCTGTTTACTGCGCCTATACTGTCTTACAAATTCAGCAGAGACATTGGGTTTTGGTATTTAGTTTCTGGCATTTTGACAACTGTTAGATATTTTATGAATTTTTTTCTTTTTAAATTATTATTTTGTAGTTTTTTTTTTGTTGGGTTTTGATTGAGGGGAGTTGTGGAATTGCAACCTCTTTTTGGAGATGTTCATGGAATAAAGTATGACGCTGATCCGATTGGAGTTTTGATGAACTATACGAGGAGCTAAGTCCTTGGACTTGAAGCTTAGTACACCTTTGCCTGGTCGCATTTAAGAAGACAAAGACACTGTTTGTAGTCACTTTTTGGTTTTCAAGATTGTTTAAAAGACTGGGTGCAGTTCCTATGTTCATATTATGTATTTTTTATGTTTTTTTACAGTGATATTTTAGTGAAAAGTGGTGTTGTAAATTTTTTTCTTATGCGAGTGTCTGATGATCTATATTTGAGGTACATTTTATGCACTCTTATGCACTCTTTTATAATGAATATTGCTTTTATTGTTTCATTCAGTGATAGCGAAGATGAGAATGATTTAGCTTTGCAAGATCAATCACATTTGATTGAAAGAGTGGGTTGGTCGAAGGTGCATTGTTGGAGTTCACCCATGAACATAAACTGAAACTTAAGGTATGCCACTATGACTCTTGTTTTTACAAGAATACATACAAGTTAATGCTTGTTCATACCTGCATTAAATGTAACAAGTATATTGCATTATACTACGCGTTTACAAGTCTTACACTATTTTAATGGACGGGAAGATGTTCGTAGTCAAGTTGAAGCACTTGAGATTGACCTCTTGAACGGATACAAAAAATGTTCCTCTGCATTTATTCAGATTCAGAAATAAGGCGAGAACTGGACAGCAGATTTGATACTCAATATAACAGTAAGATGTAAGTAGTTTTTTTTTTTTTTTTAAATTAGCCTTATGTCATTATTTTAGAGGCTGATCAGTTACATTCTATTATTGAATGGATGCAGAGCGGAAGTTCTCGACAGTCACTTAACCACTATACAGCGTATCCATGAGCTGAAATCACAGATAGAAGAAAGGAAAATAAGGAGTGATGCAGCCTTTGAGGAGGCAAAAGGAAAGAAAAAGCGCTCCAGTTAGAAAAGCTTAGACATGACTCGGGAGAAAGCCAAAGGAGAGGTACTTTGAATTTTAATATTATATTGAGGCTTGTATCAGATTACTACAAGGCATGATTGAAAATCTTGAAGTTCCATGCAATAAGTGTTAAATGCAGTATTGGCTTTACATCAAGGTTTTCAAAGGTTTTGACGGTCCTTCTTAAACAATAAAGGGTTCTCATCATGTCTAAATGGCATGGTCATCAATTTCTTCCCACACTACGAACTTCCTCATAATGACTGCTGCTATCTGCAACTCTTTGTGGTTATCTTAATTTCATATTGTTAGGTGGCCTACTTTCTTATCTCTCTTGTTATTCTTATGAAGTTCTTGAAGAGTTCTATGTTGGGGTATGTGAAGTGTAAACCTAATTTTTTGCATCAATACTCTTTGCTTTCAGGATAAAATGAGATAAGCTGAAGAAGCTAGAGTTGCTGCTTTGGAAGCTGAGAAAAAAGAGGCAAAAGAAGCTACTGAGAAGGAAGCTAATGACCAAAGGCTTGTTTTAGAAGCGACTAAAAGACAGACAGATGCCCGTGAAGGAAATTTGAATCAATCCAAGGGCAAGGCATCAGACCCAAGAAAATCATATCAGCAGGTTTCTATTTTTTTAGTCAGAAGTACATTCTTGTGGTCATGGTTTTAAGCCAGTTAAACCTCTTGCTGGTAAAAGAAAAGTCTCAACTGGTAAGTGTTTATTTCAGGCGACTTCAAGGCTGCTGAAAGCTCAATTAAAGTCGAAAATGCAAGACTGCAGAAGCTTGAAGAATTGTGTGAGATGAACAACTAATAGAAAATTGAGTTTGCAGCAGGTAAATACACAAGAATAATACCGATGTCATTTTTTGCTAGTATTTCAAGCTGCAAGTGTGAAACTATAAATCGGATTGGTTATGATGGTGCAAGTTTATCTGCAGTATATTAAATATATATCTTTCTTAGTTAAGTTAAATACTTAAAGTAAATAAGTTAATATATATTTAATGTGTCTTATATTGGGTAAAATATATATCTTGCCAAGTTATGTTTGTCTTATCTATGTGATGTGTGTGTTATTTTACTTAATGATGAATATTGAATAACCATGATGGGTAATTACAAGAAAAGGAAAGACTGGTATAACTTGGTAAATTCATTATCTCTGCAGGAAGAAGTCTACCTGAGTTCATCAAAATTCTAAATGATCATCAATGCCCACACTCCATCATCCTTGCATCATTTGCCCAGAAGGTATTGTAAACAATTGTCACGTAATTGAAGCTGCAAAACCCTCAAGAGTTGGAATCTTAATGTATTTTGGTTTTTACATGTACATCTCTTGATTGTAATTCTGCAGATTGTCTCCCAAAGCGAACGTTCAGCAAGCACTGCCTTTGCAACCGGCCATGTTGTTGTCTGTGTCACTTCACAGGTATTCCCTTTTCAGTCACCACACAAATGAATTATTTGAAGAACCATGACCTTTTAATATGTTCGTCAAAGGAAGGAATATCAGCTTATCAGCATTGTTTCGTATCTCATTGGCAGGTTCCACACACAATGGATATCATTCCTACAGAGTTCCATAAAGCTTGCATAGACACGGTGGAGGGCGCATGTCTATATGTGTCCGCAACAACTTGATATGAAGCTCCTTTAACCAACATATAGGCACATGCCTACTTGTTCCATGTCCGTGATATGTCTGCTATAAGCTAATAGTTGCTTTGACAATATTAAGTTGAGCAGTTGCACAAACATATCATCTGTTAACCTTAATTATTCATGACACAAACGAGGATGTATAAAAACCAATCTGTGCATATATTCAGCCTCGATTTCACCTCCAAATTTTAATTCCGCTCTTTTTGGAGCAGCAACCAAATTTAACAATTTTTCAAGAGCTACACTCTGACATTGTTGAATAAATCCTTCATTCATTCTAGACATATTATGAATACAATAAGATAAAGTTTAAATTGCAACACACAACGGTGAAATCACAACTACAACATCCATTATGAAGCAACAAGAAAACTCAAATAAAAAAATACAAACTTCACACACAACTCAATAATGTTCGAAACCTGAGTTCATCACAAAAGGACGGTCACACTCAGAACAATCAAATAAAACAACAATTTTAAATAAAAGTGGACAACAATATCTATCCCATCATATCAACCAGGTGCAAACCAACTGGCCCAAAACTACTGCATCATTCGACATTTCTAATCAACTCTCATTTATCTTCATCATTCCTCAAAGAGCAGAATTAAGATTTGGAGGTGAAAACAGAGGAATATATGCATCGATTAGTATATACATCTCCGTTTGTGTCATGAACAGTTAAGTTTAACATATGATATATTTGTGCAACTGATCAATTTAATATCAAAGCAACTATTAGCTTATAGCAGACATATCACTGTCATAAAACAAATAGGCATGTGCCTATATAAAGGTTAAAGAAGTTCATATCGAGATGTTGCTGACACATTTAAACATATGCCCTCCACGGTTCATAAGTATTTTATCCTCGTGTTAGTTGTTTTGAGATCTTTCATTTGATATTGTCAGACCACATACCTTATTGGACTTGGTGAAAATTGCTAATAGCAGAATGTATTAACCTTATTTTAATGTACGTAATAAATATGTCAAATTGTTCAAAATATATTGGTCTAAACCAATTTTAATAAATAGGATTCTATCGGTGCTCTTGATGATACTCATACCGAAGTTGTATCAGGTGATAATCAAGATGTCCAGCACCGAGAACGTAATGGAATAAAAACATGGAATGTTTTTGCATGCTGCTCTTTCGATATGCTTTTTATATACGTTCACATCCGATGGAAAGAAAGTGTGCACGAACAAACTGTTTGGAGAGACTCTATCCATTTCCACATCCTCCGCCAGATATAGAAAGACTTGTTTGATCTATGAATTTTATCATAACTAGTTGTTTGCGTTTATATTGGTGGTCAAATTTCAAGTTAAATTGCACAGGAAAATATTAATTGGTGGACTCTGATTATCCAAATACACTAGTGTATTTAGCTTCATGCAAAGACAGAGAAGTTCGTTATCCACATACTAGCATTTAGGAATGGTCAGCATCCAACTGGAATTTATGAATCCAATTACCATTGTTCATCATTGTGGACAATTATCGAACGAACATTTAATGTTTTGAAAAACACCTGAAAAATACTTCTGACCATGCCTCAAGTGTTAGATGTGCACCAAATTAATTTAATTCTAGCGACATTTACTCTACTAACCTTATATGCATGCATAACCTGAGGATAATTATTTTATTATATGAGTTGGTGCATGTTACAATTGATTCATATTTATTCGACGTACTTCGAAAAAAACAAATGAATCAAATTTGTAACATGATATCATCCAAATTTTGCCGGGCAATTCTGACAATGAAACAGAAGATAACAGGAGGAAGATTTCGATATATAGTTTGTAATTTTAAGTAATCAGAATACTTACTTGTTTAGTAAACGGCTTGGTTTTTGATTCTATTTGTGTTTATTAGTTTATATTAAACATGTAAACTTTTTCAGTAATTTATCACTTTAAACTGGCTGATTAAGATACTTTATTTAAATGTAGTCTTTACATGGTTTGATGATCAATTTATTTGGGCCCAAGAGCATAAATTAAGTAACTAACATAAAGTAAATATTAACTTAATTTATTTACTGAAAATTTAAATGAAACTCAGGTCCCTCGCCACTGTTTCGTCACGCACTCTTTATTTTTGACGCTCAAACAGTTTTCTAGGTTGAACAACATGTTGTTACAGCCTGATACTTGAACAGTTTCCAATTCTGAACATGAGCTATAACCACTCTCATGGAGCTTCTTCATATGTTTTTACAATCAATGATAAATCCTCCCAAGCCATAATAACAATGCGTGGCACCCTGGACGATCTTAGTAAACACCAAATTCTGGTAACTCCTCTCTATACACTCTTCCACAGTCAAAATACTTATTTGCTGAAATGGAAACTTGCTTTGTTTTAAACTAGCTGATAATTTACCATGTTGCACGATCATGAGGTTCTGTCCATCTTCCTTATCTGGAATGTGATATGGCATTCCCCGAGTAAGACAAGAGGGCAGGACACAGCCAAGGAAATGGGACAAGTTTTTGCGCGTACTTACAGAGTGAAGATGTTAATAGAGCTTGATTCTGGTCTCAATTGAACTCCGGCAGATTGGGCATAGTTGAAGATCTTCCCCACATTCACAGCAAGTCTGCCATAAATCAAGAAGAACGAGGTGATTTCAGTTTGAAGTGCTTGCTTTCAAAAGTTCCGCAATGAATCAAAGTAAGCTTTTGTTTACCTGATGCCCGCAACCAAAAGCCATGTCTTTAGGATTACTTAGACAAATGGGGCAAATCTGCAAATGAGACGAGAAATTATTTTTAGACTCAGATGAATGTTTTAAGTTAATATGCGCGAGTCAGTTCATGAGTTGAGGCTAGTTAATTTTCAGAGATTGTCCCACTGGTACCTTGTTGTCATAGGAATTGAAAGATGGGCCTGGGTTGACTGAAGGCTCGTTTGACAGATTAAGGTTAGCATTCTGCTTGAAACTACTGCCATTCTGTGGTTTTGGTTGGGAAGAGAAAGATGGATGTGATGAGAAAGACTGCTGAGAAGAGAAGGATGGCTGCGAAGTGCAGTGCTGAGAATACATTGGTGGTGGAAGAGGAAACCTTTCCACACCTCTGCTAGTCCGAGCCCTGCTTAAACAATGAAATACAAAACAATCATATTAATTAAGATAAGTATTTAGGAATGTTTTACCAAGCGAAGTGTAGTGTACTGCAGTATTCGATTACCCCAATATGCCGAGTTCAATTGTAGCTTTATATTGAGCAGGAATTTCCATCAAAGCTGACAATGCGAACTCAGTTTGCTTTCTTGAAAGATCCATACTCTTCGACATTATCTCTGTAAAATTCACAAACTAAAAGAACAAGGATACATATGTTATTTCCATATAAAACCAAAGAAGAGTGACATCTATTAGAATTGGACTTTTCGTAAGTAACCTGAAAATTGTCAAAGGCACGAGCAGGGATGTTATCATCAAACTCCCTCATCATGTCCCAAGGTCCATCACCAACCCCGACTAAGATTATTGACAAGGGATACTCACTAAGTAAAAAACATGAGTTACTATTACACAATTGTAATAAATCGCTAACCTTCAAGGATCTGGAGAACTTACCTCGCTTTCACAATTGCATCGACAGTCATTTGCTCTTGAGGACTGAGGTGGCCATTTGCTGTTTCTACACTTCTTGTCACCTGTGTTTGGAAAGTTTAGCACATGCATTTATCAGAATAAACTGGACTTTCAGACAAACGTATCTATATAACTAAGCATACTGCTCCTAAAAGAGGGGAAAGTTGTTCCACGAGTTATTAATAGGACATAGTATGGGGTAATGAAACATCATTGCCGGTTTCAAAATTAGGGTTTCTAAAATGCATCGGATAAAGAAATGAAATTACTTGGCCATCAGCAATAATCAGTAAAACGTGATATTGTCCATGACTTTGTTCAACAATAGTCATGGCCATTTCAATAACGGGTGCAAAGGATGTTGGCCCTGCAATTAAAGATTATGGAGATATATGTTAGGAATAAATTGGTAAACATATTGAGGATATTGTAGACCATAAAATTACAAAAACCAGCACCTGATAATTTAAGGTGAGGAACAATTTCTCTATAGCGCGATAATACTTCCTCAAATCCATTACAGAATCTGTCTTCTGGAAAGAAGCTGAACACATCTTGATCATGTGTTGATGCTGAGGCATTCATAAAATAAAATTGATGTTGTCAGTTACAATGCAAATTTAAGAAAGGTTTTCAACTAAGGATGATATGTCAGAAACTACCGTCGCCAAATCCATAACAGGGAATCAAGTTGTCTTCATCAAAAGCAGAAAGGGTTTTTCCAATAATTGATATTGCTTGTTCATACGGATTCTGTCCATTTAAAATGTCATGTAAACTTCTGCGGTTGAAGGATTTCGTACCTGTGTTTCAGAGAAATTGAGTTTACTTGCAATAAGATACATATTGTAAAATGTGCAAATGTCAACAGGAAACAAAACCTGTCCACTCATTACTCTTGGTGAAATCGATTCCCACAATCATGTTGGAAGACTCCAACCCAGCCTGTGCAAGAGCCGAAGTAACCTATACAAATTGCACACTGTCAGCTGTACCTAAACTAACCAAAGGCTTGTATATTAATAACTCTGTTCCACGGCTAAACACACAACATTAACCAGGCAGCACCATTAACTGCTGAATTGGACTTATCTATGTTTCTGATCTTACTCACAATAGATCATTTAGATTCACACCAGCAATAAATATAAAAAATAAGTTCTTGACACAGATTAACCTTCATTGAAAATTCAAGTTCTAAGGGTTAATAATTTAGCAATGTTTTTATTACTTTTTTTTTTGTTTTGATGTTCTTATCGTACATTCTATTATTACCAGACGACTTCTATCAATAATTTAATGACAAATGGGTGCCGCAAACCACTTTAGCAACTATTGAGTATTAGCTGTTGCCTAACCTGCTCCAAGGATTTGTAATTATCTGCTATCCTTGAGTACTTTCCATCCAAACTATGAGCTGGAGCACTATAACTGGATGAGTAAGGCGCACTCTGGTTTAGATATGCAGATTGCTGATTCCTTTGAGGAGCTGATTGAGGATAGCCATATGAAGACCCGCCACCGCCACCACGACCACCATAAGAATACTGCCTACTTGAAGAACTTTTCGAATTCTTTCCTCCCATCACCTTATTAAGACTTAAAATTCCCTTCAGCGTTCAACACACTGGATGTTGTGATCAAAATTACTACGAGTAAGGTTTTGCAACGCATGCCAATGTGAATGTAAAAGTCTGGTCAACAAACATCTAATTGCAGATAAGATGTTTCACGAACAAAGGGAGAATTTCCATGAAGGCAAAAAACAAGACAAGAAGTGTGAACGGAAACCAACTTGATACTGCTTCAACAAATTCACCACAATTATGAAGGTGTCAACTTCATAATTTCAAATAAAAGCGTACATGATATATCCATCATTTCCCACTAAGTTCCACGATAAATACACCAATGACTTGACAAAAAGACTTGCTACAATCTCTACTTCCAAAATAGTAGAATCAAAAACTGAGTCGTTGAAGCTACTAAATGTTAATACATGACACTAGCAACCCCACATGTCAATGATTTTATCTCTACACTGACCCTGAAGATTATAGATACAAAAGTCTTCCAAGAACCTTCCTCCACCTTCTCTTGAAATTGGAAAAGGATCAACTTTACATCAATGTTAAAATATCAAGCAATTCACTAATTCCCTCTTTTTTTCCTCTTTCCTGCACTTCAACCATTTAGGTGGAAGCCATCAACTAAAGCACGTGCCTACCACAAACTTGACTCAGTGAACGGATTGCCACAACTAGGTCTGAAACCAATTGACTTTCAGCACCAATCAAATCCACTCTATTCAATTCCATCTCATGAACCGATTCAATCCAGCATCCAAAGGCCTCACACCTCCTCAACCCCCAGGATCAGAATTACCCCAAAACAAACCCTAAAAAGCCCAATTCTCTAACATCCGTAAAAATCACACAGAAACCAGTGAAGTGCATTGCTTTACTTACACAACTGATGGAAAAAACGATGGCGATTACCAGAGAAAGTACTTGTGATTCACCTAATCATAAAAATCTTAAATTCAACAGACGCAGTGGTTCGCAATTGAGTACTAACTGACCTTCCGGCGGTGAAAAGCGTCGATCCTTGGGAGCGTTTTTCGCTAAATTGAAGCGCCTAACTCTCTCTCTTTGCTGAATTCGCTCCTCAGGATCTGCACAAGAGCATATACACGTATATATTTACGCATTATCAATAATAAAAAATATATTTGGATAATTGTATTTAAAATTATGTAAAGAATACTAATTATGCTACACATGGATTTTGGGCCCAAAGATAGCCCATTTCAACAAAGGACTGAAGTACGAATATCTTATAATGTTGGGGTCGTGTTGTAATAAAGATAAATTAAATGATCAAACTACACAAACGTTATTGGGCCGTGAAAAAGGCCCTGTTGTGGGCTCAAATGTGAAGCCGGAGCCCAGTTGATTGAAGGACTGAATTACAAATATATAATATTTAGGGGGTCGTAAGGTAATAAAGTCAAAAGGAAGAAGCGGAGGAAGGAAGGAAGACCGGAGAAGAGACTGGTTGGTAGCGTCGTCGTCCATCGTCTTCTTCTTCTCTGTTAATCGTTCCGTTAACGCTGCGTCATTTCTGCAGGTACGATCTGTCCGATTCCTATATTTTCTTCAACACCACGTAGTCGTCATCTTCTTCCGATCATAGGTATCAAATTGTGCGCAAATCGCATCGGGGATTGATAAGAAGATCGTCTCTTGTCGATTCGGTGAATCTGGTAACTCAATCGGAATCGGCAATATTATAGGGTTTGATGAAGAATCGGAGATTGGAAATTATGTAAATTTTTTGGTAATCGGTTGGTTGGAGGGTTACATTGGGGTTTAACGGGTTTAGATTGGGGTGGAGTGGTGTGTGTTTGAAGGTTTGTTGAGTCGGTTGGTTGCTTTTGATGGCGAGTGGTGGCGATGAGGATTCTGACGCGGTGCTGAGTGACGTGGAGGGTGAGGAGTCGGTGCCGGTTGAGATCAGGAGTTCAGGTACGGATGGGGTCTCAGTGGAGAAGTATAGGGAGCTGTTAGCGGAACTCGATCGGGAGAAGAAGGCGCGGGAGGCTGCGGAGAAAGGGAAGTCGGAGATTCAGGTTTCGTTTAATAGGTTGAAAGCTTTGACTCATGAGGCAATTAAGAAGCGGGATGAAGCTGGGAGGCAGAGAGATGAAGCTATACGAGAGAAGGAGGAGATTTTGAAGTTGAAGGAGGCTGTGGCTGCTGAATTGGCTGAGGTTAGTGAGATTAGAGATGAGCTGTTGAAGCAGAGAGATGAGGCTGCCAAGGAGTTGGATGAGGTTGTTAAAGCAAAGGATGCGATAAAATTGGAAATTGAGAATTCTGCTCATATGTTGGTGACAGGGATTGATAAGATATCAGGGAAAGTGAGTATCTATAAAGATTTTGCGGCAGGTGGATTGCCGAGATCTCAGAAGTATACAGGATTACCCGCGGTGGCTTATGGGGTAATCAAAAGGACTAATGAAATTGTTGTAGAACTTATAAAGCAGATTGATGCTACTACGAAGTCGAGAAATGAAGCTCGGGAACAGGTTGAACAGCGTAATTATGAGATTGCCATTGAGGTTTCTCAGCTTGAAGCTACAATTAGTCAGTTGAGAGAAGAATTAGAGAAGAAAATTTCCTTTGCTGAGGGTTTGGAGAAATCATTAGCAGAAAAGGATTTGCGAATGTCTGAGGTGGAGAAAGATATGCTGGAAAAGATAGCTTTGGCTGAGAAGGAGGGTTCCGAGATGAAGCAGTTATTGGGAGATTATGATAATAAATTAAGGAATCTTGAATCAAAGACGGATGTGCAGAGACCCTTGTTGGTTGATCAGTTAAATATGATATCAAAATTACATGATCAAATCTATGATATTATAAAGATAGTTGATGCTAATAAATTGGATCAATCAGAATTGTCAGAATCGTTGTTTCTGCCACAGGAGACAGACATGGAGGAGAACATTCGCGCCTCTTTAGCTGGAATGGAATACATCTATGACCTCATTAAAATTGTTGGTGAAAAAACAAAAGATGTTATAGAGGACAGGAATAGCGAAGTCAAACGATTAAATGAGACTGTCTCTCGTCTGATAAAGGAAAAAGAAGATATAGGGTCTTTACTCAGAAGTGCTTTGCCAAAGGGGATGACATCAGACCCAGCATCCAAAACAAATGAATTATTTCATGCTGCAGAAAACGGTTTGAGAGAAGCCGGGATAGAGTTTCAGTTTCGGGATATCCTAAAGGCTGGTAAAGTTTCAGATTCTCGAGTTGAAAAGGGTATGTCTGAAAGTGATGACGATGAGATAATCTCTTTAGCCACTGCTTTGGAAAATATTGTCAAGGCATCTCAGCTCCAGATAATTGAACTGCAGCACTTGGTGGATGAACTAAGGTAAAAAAAAAAAAAAAAAATCTGTTGGAGTCTTGTTCTTGTACCTGCCCTGCAGTGCCTTTCCATGTGGTGAATGGTGATTTGCTATTAATTGTCTTCTTTCTTCATCATATTATTTTTCCAACAAGAACCGATCACCTATTGAACACCGTTTTTATGGACCCCTCCCTCCAATTTGTGCTGCATAATGAACTTGGCCTGCCTCTAATTTGTTTTACGTCTTGAAGGGAAGAGTTGGGCTATCTCAAGGAACATATAGAGGCTCAAGCAAAGGACTTGAGCCAAAAAAAGCTTCAGATAGAGGAAATTGAACAAAAGGAGAGAGTGGCAAACGAAAATGTGAGCACATTTGTGAATTTCATTTATGATTTGACATACATAGATTGCATAAATTAATGGGATTTTAGTTTAGTAATCACTGGTATTCTTTTCTTTCACATTCTATTGATCCATCTACAGACTCATCTTTAGATAAATGCTATAGGTTGAAGGTCTCATGACAGACATTTCTGCTGCTGAAGAAGAAATCGATAGATGGAAAATGGCAGCTGAACAAGAGGCTGCTGCAGGCAAAGCTGTTGAACAGGAACTTCTAGCTCAGGTATTCAGAACATTGTTCCTACCTTTTACTATTTCAAATCCTTTAGTAAGGTGTTGTTAAAGCAAGATTAGTTTGATCAATTGCATTCGATAGCAGGTTCCCTTGAAGATGATCATTCAACTTGCGCTTTTGATATATTTTGTCTCATTCAACAGATTTGACTAGTTGAACTGTTTGTATATAGTTGAAATTCTAATTTTTGATGCTAAAACTTGAGAACTTCCTCTTTACACTATCATGCCAACAAAAGGTTATCTTCTCAATAGAATCATATACTAGACTATATTTCATTGGTTTTTGCAGTTGAATACAGTTCGCCAGGAATTGGAAGATATGAAGCAAGCAATGAGAGAGTCCGTCGCAAAGCTTAAGTTTAAAGAAGAAACGGCAGCTGCTGCCATGGCCGCCAGAGATGCAGCTGAGAAGTCATTAAAGTTAGCTGATCTGAGAGCATCTAGGCTGAGGGACAGAGTAGAGGAGTTGACTCGTCAACTAGAAGAGCTTGACACTCGCGAAGATTCAAGGAGGAATCGAAGTGGACCAAGATATGTGTGTTGGCCTTGGGAATTGCTTGGGCTGAATATTGAAGGTTCCCGTCGTGTTATTACTCAACCACCAACTTCAAATGAAATGGAGCTGTCAGAACCATTTCTATAAGTATGTTCTTTAGCGCCTCTTCATTATATCTTATGTGTAGGAACTGTAATTTTCAAATGATAGTAGATAATAGGCTGTACAAGTTTCTTTTTCTTCACGGCTATATGGAGTACATACAACTACATTTGAACCTTTTGTTCTGTCGCCATATGCAATTGCGTAATTTTGTAAAGGCTTTATTATGCTTTACTTCTGATTTGCTGCAATAAATGGGATAGCCCAAGTCAGAGAGGTTAAACTTCACCTGTTAACCTAAATTCAGGTAAAATAGTGGATCAATAATGCTCTATAACTTGTTGTGTCTCTACTGACCTTGTTTTGTCAGGGCAGCCTTGGGCGGCTGTGGCACTGGAAATGGTTTCATCTTGGATATAACAGCTACATGTCTGAGAAAAACCAAGTCTGGAAATTAACTAATCAGGAGTTTCTTATCAGTGATTCTTGCAGGTTATTCATTTTCTGTTCTTCTGCTGGGTGGTTCATGTGATTGTGTTCAAGACTGAAGTATACATGTATGTACAGTGTCATTATTTGGAGGATTTTTTATCAGAATATTATGGTTTGATGATTCAGTTATATTGGTTTCCTAGATAGTTGCAAACTTCTTTTCTCTAGTAACAGATCACTGTAGCGTTAGAATAAGTCTTATGATGTGATACTTATTAATATGATCATGCACTGACGCTCACTTCACTTACTCTGCTGAATTAGAGCTTCATGAATTTTCAGGATGCATCTTCCTTGACCATTGATACTCGACTGGGACATGCAACCCGGCGCAAGCGTACTGTGACGTTCCTAAGTTCATTCCTGGACAAATCCTTCTGCCAGTCCAAAGGGGAGTGTCTGAAAATGCTGCCCTTATAGTTCACATGGCTGCCCAAGAATCTCTCTGGGATAAATTTCTTAGGATGAATTCATGTTTTGGATCGCCATATAATATAGCAGGTGAGCTTAGTGGTGAATTGGGGAATAACTTCTTGCTTTTCTTGGATAGGAAGCGTCAGTGCTCTGAAGGTGTAATCTGAATGTTTCTCCTCTAGTATCATTTTCTGGTAACTCAGCTAGAGGATGTCCTTCTCCGAGACACTTTGGTTTTTCCCAATGCGCAGCTCCGGTTTTCAGCTTGTGCTTTTCTTATATCTCCTGGGTTCTGAGCTCTTTCTATAAATACCCAGATCAGTGTAACAGTGGCCGTGCTAGTTCCCTCCAGAAATGATCAGCTTGGATGAGCTTAGAAATGTTTATTCTTAGCCAAGCCATTTATTCGACGGAGAAGGTTGTGAAGATAAGTATGTTACATACAGATTTATATAAACTAAAAGTTTAGTAGCTATGAGTACTCAAATTTCAAATTTTGACAGGCACAATCTCGAGTGGAATCTTCTTGAAGGCAGAGAGTCCAGCGCCTTCTTCCATGCTTATATCCTTGCTTGTCATCCCATCAGGCAATTTCCAGTCAAAACAATGCAGCATATTTGCAAGGGTAAGCTCTACAGTGGACATTCCTATGTTTATCCCGGGACACATCCTCCTGCCAGCACCAAAAGGTAGCAGCTCAAAGTTCTGACCCTTGTAGTCAACCGGACTGTCCTCAAACCTCTCTGGGGAAAATCTCTCAGGTTCCTCCCATGTCTTGGGATCTCGACCAATGGCCCATGCATTTATATATACTCTAGTTCCTGCCTTGATGTGATGTCCGAGGACTTGGGTATTGGCCGTTGTTTCCTTTGGTACGAGCAGCGGACCTGGAGGATGCAGCCTCAGTGTTTCTTTCAGTACCATTTTCAAGTATTTGAGGCTCTCTATGTCTTGCTCGGATACTCGTTCCTTTCCTGCCATTAGGTATCTGATCTCATTTTGGGCGTTTTTCATGACATTCGGGTTCTTGACCAGCTCCGTCATTGCCCAGGTCATAGTTACGGCCCCTGTGTCAACTCCAGCCAGGAATATGTTCTGAAGACATCAGATATCTCAGTCAGCATTCAAAACTATCCTTAACTGAAGTGCTGAAAGTTGGTGTACTTACCATGAGAACCCCTTTGATTTTATTCATGGTGAACCAAGTAGCTCCCGACTCGACATGCTCTTTCTGAACCCTCAGCAGCACATCAACTATGTCTTCATGTGCATCTTTGGCTTCCTCAGACTTCATATGCTCGTCTATCAAGTGCTGGAAGAACTGGTCCAGCCTCTGGAAGGTCCGGTCGAGCCTCGAGTGCAACCCACTCAGCTTATCAACTACCCAGCCAATATAAGGGAAGTAATCAGCAGCTGCAAAGGTCCCTAACAAGTTCATTGCATCTCGAATCAGCTTCTCGAACGCCTTATCATCAATCGTGCTCCCTTTGAAAGATTTGCCGAATGCGATTTTAAACAGTATGCTAGCATTTAATGTGAGCAGCTTCTCGCCAAGATCAACAGCTTCGCCTTTGGCGGCTGAAAAGGTCAGGGATTCAAGCATTACATTCAGCTCTTCAACTCTCACTGAGCTAGAGGACTGCACCCTTTTGGAGCTATAAAGCTCCAGTGTGGTGATCTTCCTCATCTGCCTCCAATACTGGCCATATGGAGTGAATGCCACGTCGGAGTAGTTGTACGACAACTTAGCTGCACAGAACATGGGTGGCCTGCCACTGAAATCAACGTCATGACCTCTTAATGCATCCTTGGCTGCTGCGGCGGAGGAGATGATTACAGTTGGCTCAAGGCCAATGTGCAGGAGCATGACAGGACCATAATTCTCCGCAAGTTTTGCTAGGGATTGGTGTACCGGTGAGCCTAGTTGGTGCAAGTTTCCGAGGATTGGGAGCTTGGGAGGCTGGTTAAAACCTTGATTTGGCTTCCTCCTGATGAGCCTCAACAACAGGGCAAATGCTGCTGGGATCAAAACTAGCACTGCCCACATCGGAAGCATCTTTGATTTCGCAATATGAGAGTGAACATTCAAGCCTCAAATGTCACATTTTTGTACCCTGGGTGGCTGATTTGATATGTCATGTATATCTTTGTTCTGATAGGATCGTACAAATTTGATCTTGAAAATTGAAATGGGAACAAATAAATGGAACCCCACAATTTGGGATTTGATTCCTAACCTCGTCAAATTCTGTACAACATATCTTGATGTTGAATTGCTTGACATGCATTGGAGTGGTACGTACAACACATAATATTGTCCCGACAACACAATATCTTGTTATCGTCCTTCCTTTATGTCGGTGCCTAATTCTATGTATTTGCTATCAGCATCAAAAATAAGGTCAAACGTTTCATCAAGCAACAGAATATGTAATGAAAAGAAAATAAAAAATATTATTTGATGTCCTGTTTATCTTTATTGATAAGATCGTGACAGTACCATCTCATCAACCGATTCAATCCACCATCGAAAGGGCTCGCACCTCTTCCTCAACCCCCAGAATCAAAATTACCCTAAAAGTCCAATTCTCTAACATCTGTAAAAATTATACAAAAATCAGTGAAATGCATTGCTTTACTTACACAATTGATGGAAAAAATGATGGCGAATACCAGAAAAAGTACTTGTGATTCAACTAATCATAAAAATCTTAAATTCAACAAACGCAGTGGTTCGCAATTGAGCACAAACTGACCTTCGGGCGGTAAAAAATCGTCGATCTTTGGGAGCGTTTTTCGCTCAAGTGAAGCGCCAAACTCACTATCTCTCTGCTGAATTCGCTCCTCAGGATCTGCATAAGAGCATATACACGTACATATTTACCCATTATCAATAAATAAAAATATATTTGGATAATTATATTTAAAATTATGTAAAGAATACTAAATTAAATAATTATGCTACGCAGAAGAACATTATTGGGCCAAAAACATGGATTTTGGGCCCAAAGATACCCCATTCCAACAAAGGACTGAAGTGCGAATATCCGATAGTATTGGGGGTCGTGTTGTAATAAAGATAAATTAAATAACCATAGTACGCATCAAGAACGGGATTAGGCTGAAGACAAGGAATAAGGAGCTTATTTAAACGCCCAAATGAAGCCCAAGTCCAGTTGTTTGAAGGACTGAATTACAAATATATGATATTAGGGGGTCGTAGGGTAATAAAGTCAAAAAGGAAGAAGCGGAGGAAGGAAGGAAGATCAGAGAAGAGACTGGTTGGTAGCGTCGTCGTCCATCGTCTTCTTCTTCTCTGGTTAATCGTCCATCAGAGAAGAAAATTTCCTTTGCTGAGGGTTTGGAGAAATCATTAGCAGAGAAAAGGATTTGCGAATGTCTGAGGTGGAGGAAGATATGCTGGAAAAGATAGCTTTGGCTGAGAAGCAGGGTTCCGAGGTGAACCAGTTATTGGGAGATTATGATAATAAATTAAGGAATCTTGAATCAAAGACGAATGTGCAGAGACCCTTGTTGGTTGATCAGTTAAATATGATATCAAAATTACATGATCAAATCTATGATGTTATAAAGATAGTTGATGCTAATAAATTGGATCAATCAGAATTGTCAGAATCGTTGTTTCTGCCAAAGGAAACAAAATTACTCAGAAGTGCTTTGCCAAAGAGGATGACATCAGACCCAGCATCCAAAACAAATGAATTATTTCATGCTGCAGAAAACGGGTTGAGAGAAGCCGGGATAGAGTTTCAGTTTCGGGATATCCTAAAGGCTAGTAAGGTTTCAGATTCTCGAGTTGAAAAGGGTGTGTCTGAAAGTGATGACGATGAGATAATTTCTTTAGCCACTGCTTTGGAAAATATTGTCAAGGCATCTCAGCTCCAGATAATTGAACTGCAGCACTTGGTGGATGAACTAAGGTAAAAAAAAAAAAAAAAAAAAAAATCTGTTGGAGTCTTGTTCTTGTACTTGCCCAGAAGTGGCTTTCTATGTGGTGAATGGTGATTTGCTATTAATTGTCTTCTTTCTTCATCATATTATTTTTCCAACAGGAACTGAATCACCTATTGAACGCAGTTTTTATGAACCCCTCCCTCCAATTTGTGCTACATAATGAACTTGGCCTGCCTCTAATTTGTTTCACTTCTTGAAGGGAAGAGTCGGGCTATCTCAAGGAACATATAGAGGCTCAAGCAAAGGACATGAGCCAAAAACAAGCTTCAGATAGAGGAACTTGAACAAAAGGAGAGAGTGGCAAACGAAAATGTGAGCACATTTGTGACTTTCATTTATGATTTGACAGACATAGATTGCATAAATTAGTGGGATTTTAGTTTGGTAATCTCTGGTATTCTTTTCTTTCACATTCTATTACGATCCATCTACAGACTCATCTTTACATAAATGCTATAGGTTGAAGGTCTCATGACAGACATTTTTGCTGCTGAAGAAGAAATCGATAGATGGAAAATGGCAGCTGAACAAGAGGCTGCTGCAGGCAAAGCTGTTGAACAGGAACTTCTAGCTCAGGTATTCAGAACACTGTTGCTACCTTTTACTATTTGAAATCCTTCAGTAAGGTGTTGTTAAAGCAAGATTAGTTTGATCAATTACATTAGATAGCAGGTTCCCTTGGAGATGAACTTTCTGTTGGAAATAAGGTGGGAAGAAAATGGGGTGTGCCTCATTTTGTGACCAAGTTTTGAGGGTGGAGAACACCTTGGATCAAGTTGATGTAAACTAATGAAATACTCATTGTTGAAAGTAGTATAAAATTGACCAAGAAACGTCAAATTCGGTTGTGTTTTGAATAAGATACACGTACTCAAAGTTACAAGAATAAACTTGCAATTTTTATCACTGTTGACCAGAGTTGACCGAATCACAGTGATTCGGGCAGCTCTAGAAGTGATTCGATCAGAGTGGCCGAATCACTTACCCAATGCACTTCTGAAGTGAACGAATCAAATACTGGGTCAACCTGAAATGACGGAGCCTCAAAACGAAGTTAGCCCATGGAATAGTCGGTTACCTGATTTCATGTGGGTGGCTGCGGGAAAGGAGGTAACAGCTCCTTGAACTTCTCTGCTTTTCATTGTATAAAGGAAGACGAAACACAGAGAAGGAAAATAGAATCGAAAACACCGAAAACCAAAGTCCCTGCTTTCTGAGTTCATTGCCGTGTGAGTTCTGGTGATAGTGAAAGTTAAACGAAGCTCGCTTCAGCTAGGTCCTGTACAACCAACGAACTGAAAAGGGTTGTTTTATCCTGGAAAGCAAAGTTGCCAGTTGAAGTTCGAGGAATTGGACGGCAATTTCGCTTCAAGGAAAGCGTCGAATGTGACTCAACCGGAAAACCCACTACGGTTCAATTCAAACTCTTGTAATTTATATTCATTATCTAGCTAATTCAGCTTGTGCAGAGAAACACAGTTAAAAGGCAGCAACAGTCTTGAAGCGAAATTTGGTTTTGCGCAAGGTTCTGCACGAACCTGCAGATTGATTTGGGAAGATAGTGGTTGATTAGTCCGAATCAATTCTGTCTCTAGCAGTCAGTATCTGATTCTTCCGAATCGACTCGAGAGTCTGAGTTTGATTCGCCGAATCATATTTGTCTCGAGCAGAGACTGAGATTGATTCGCCCGAATCAAAGCTGACTCGAGAGTCTGAGTTTGATTCGCCCGAATCATATTTGTCTCGAGCAGAGACTGAGATTGATTCGCCCGAATCAAAGCTGACTCGTGCAGACGGTGGTGATTCGCCCGAATCAAAATCAACTCGGGGAGCTAGATTTTTGATTCGTCCGAATCAGGGTCGATTCGGTCAGACCAGAATTGATTCGCCCGAATCAGAGTCGACTCGAGCAGATTGGATGATTCGCCCGAACTAGAAAATTGACTTGTGCAGAATTGATTCGCCCGAATCAAAAATTAACTCTTACAGGATACTACTTGATCGTCCGAATCAACTTGTATATCGTGTTAATTCGCCCGAATCAGATTTGATTCGAGCAATTGTTTACTGCTTTGTAATCTGAATTATTTGATCTGATTACTGACATATCTTCCTCTTGAGTGTAGATAATGAATCCTGCAAACAACGAAGCTGTTAATATGGAGGTGGAAGTCGAGCAACCTACTGCTGCGGGAAGTTCCACCTCAGTCCCTCCTCGGGTTGTGACATCCACCTCTTGGATGCAATCACCAGCTATGGCTCCGGCCGGGAATAGGCCTGCGGGTCTGATTCCAAACACTCCAGTGGCACGAGTGCCAGCTGCTTTAGTTCCTGGTGAGAAGCCAGAGAAGTTTGTTGGATCAAACTTCAAACTGTGGCAGTAGAAGATGCGCTTTTACTTGACCACCTTGGGTCTGGCCCGGTTCATCACTTATGATGTATCCATTGTATCTGAGGATGCAGATACACATGTGCGGTATGCATACATGCCTGGAAGGATTCAGACTATTTGTGCCGCAACTATGTGCTGAATGGCCTGACTGATTCTTTGTACAATGTGTACTATACAAAGAACTCAGCCAAGGAGGTTTGGGAGTCTTTGGATCGGAAGTACCGGACTGAGGATGCTGGGTCCAAGAAGCATATTGTGGGCCGCTTCCTTAAGTTCTAGATGGTGGATTCAAGGACAGTAGCTTCTCAAGTGCAAGAGCTGCAACTCATTATACATGAGATCCATGCAGAAGGGATGCAAATTAGCGAGTCATTCCAGGTTGCAGCAGTGATTGAGAAGCTTCCCCCGGGCTGGAAAACCTTCAAGAGTTACTTGAAGCACAAGCGAAAGGAGATGTCCTTTGAAGACTTGGTGGTTCGCCTGAAAATTGAGGAGGACAACAAGGGATTTGATAAGAACTTGAGAATCCAGGGTGAGAAGGCTAATGTTGTGGAGCATGGTGGTAGCCCCAACAAGCACAGTAAAAAGCTTGCACCGAAGGGTAATGTCTTCAAGAAGAAAGTGCAGACCAAATTTACTGGCAAGTGCTTCAATTGTGACAAAGAGGGTCACAGGTCAGCTGACTGCAAGAAGCCGAAGAAGAAGAATGTGAACCTCGTTGAGGTAGAGGAGTTGGTGGCTATGATCACTGAGCTCAATCTTGTGGACCAGAATCCTCATGCATGGTGGCTGGATACTGGAGCAACTCGCCACATATGTGCGGAGAAGAGTGCTTTTTCAGAGCTGCAGCTGATTGAAGCTGGAGAGAAGGTCTACATGGGCAATTCCGCCACATCGGAAGTCAAGGGAAGGGCACTGTGATCCTGAAGATGACATCAGGAAAAGAGCTGAAGCTGACAAATGTCGCATATGTGCCTGACATCAGGAAGAATTTAGTTTCTGCTACTTTACTTGATAATCATGGGTTTAGGATGATATTTGAGTCCCAAAAAGTCGTACTTACTAAGAACGGTATGTATGTGGGACGTGGTTATGTGAAAGATGGCATGTGGAAATTGAATGTAAATGCCATCAATCCTAAACTTATCAATAAAGTAAATTCTTCTGCTTACTTGCTTGAATCTTCTTCTTTATGGCATGGTAGATTAAGCCATGTGAATTATGAGTCAATAAAGAATCTAATGAAATTGGACTGTATACCCAAGTCTCAAATTGATTCCAGATACAAGTGTGAATCTTGTGTTGAAGCAAAATTGACAAGAACATCTTTTCATAATGTTGAGAGAGATACTGAACCCCTTGACTCAATACATAGTGATCTATGTGATTTAAAATTCATGCCATCAAGAGGTGGGAACAAATACTTTGTGACTTTCATTGATGATAGTACAAGATATTGTTCAATCTATTTGCTAAAAAGCAAGGATGAGGCAATAGAGAAGTTTGCCTTGTATAAGTTGGAAGTCGAAAACCAACTGAATACAAAGATTAAAAGGCTTCGCAGTGATCGTGGAGGTGAATATGTAGAACCTTTTGGAACATTATGTGCACAAAATGGGATCATACATGAGGTCACTCCACCTTACTCGCCTCAATCAAACGGTATAGTTGAACGCAAGAACCGCACCATCAAAGAAATGATGAATGCAATATTGCTTAGTTCAGGACTACCTCAAGGAATGTGGGGGGAGGCTGTTTTATCAGCCAATTATCTTTTGAATAGGATACCCCGGAAAAGAAATGATAAATCTCCTTATGAGTTATTTAAGGGGAGAAAACCTAGTTATAAGCACCTGCGGGTGTGGGGATGCTTAGCAAAGGTACTAGCTCCTGGTCCTAAAAGAATGAGGATGGACCGAAGACAATTGATTGTATTTTCATTGGCTATGCACAAAATAGTAGTGCATATAGGTTTATTGTGTATGAGTCAAAGAATCCTGACATACACAAAAATACTATTATGGAATCGAAGAATGCGTCGTTCTTTGAACAGATATTCCCTAAGAAGTCCAATGAAATGATACTGAGTTCACCGGGTGAACTAGGCGGAGACGAGGATGAAATGCCTCAGCCGCAAGAGGATGTGTCCGAGGAGGATACAAACCTAGAGGAATTCAGACGAAGTAAAAGAACCAGGATTGAAAAATCTTTTGGTCCTGATTTCCTAACGTTTATGCTTGAGACTGAACCCCACACGTATAAGGAAGCCATAAGTTCAGTGGAAGGACCTTTATGGAGAGAAGCCATAAAGAGTGAACTAGACTCCATTATGCAAAATCGTACTTGGGAGTTAGTCGATCTTCCAGGTGGAAACAAACCACTCAGTTCCAGGTGGGTCTTTTCTAGAAAGATGAAAGTAGATGTACTATTTATAAGTACAAGGCGAGACTTATGGTCAAAGGATACAGACAGAAGGAGGGTCTAGACTACTTTGACACATACTCACCCGTGACAAGAATCACTTCCATTAGAATGATAATTGTCATTGCAGCATTGCGCAATTTAGAGATTCATCAAATGGATGTGAAAACTGCTTTCCTTAATGGAGATCTTGATGAAGAGATATACATGGAACAACCCGAGGGTTACTCAGTGCCAGGACTTGAGACGAAAGTGTGTAAACTTGTAAAGTCTCTCTATGGCCTGAAACAAGCGCCAAAATAGTGGCATGAAAAATTTGACCGTGTTATACTGTCAAACGGTTTCAAAATCAACGAGTGTGACAAATGTGTATACATTAAAGACACTAATCATGGGTATGTGATTTTGTGTTTGTATGTTGATGATATGTTCATTGTAGGAAGCAATGAACAGATGATTAAGTCCACGAAAAACATATTAAATTCGAAGTTTGATATGAAAGATTTGGGACGAGCTGATGTAATTTTAGGGATTAAAATTACAAGAACACCCAATGGATATATCCTGGGTCAGTCACACTACGTTGATAAATTCTAGACAAGTACGGGAAAGATAGTTTAGGAGTATGCAGAACTCCTATAGAAATGAATCAACACTTGTCTAAGAACAAAGGGGAAGGCATATCCCAAATTGAATATGCAAGAGTACTAGGCAGTCTCATATATTTAATGAACTGTACTAGACCGGATATTGCATACACGGTTAGTAGACTTGCTAGATACACGAGTAATCCTCGAGCTGAACATTGGAAAGCAGTCGTGAGAATACTGAAGTATCTACGATTTACTCGTGACTACAGTCTACACTATATCAGATATCCTGAAGTCATTGAAGGATACACTGATGCTAGCTGGATATCTGATATACAAGACTCCAAAGCCACTAGTGGATATGTATTCACTTTAGGTGGTGGAGCAGTGTCCTGGAAATCCTCTAAACAAACAATAATTACTCGTTCCACGATGGAAGCTGAGTTCGTTGCACTAGATAAATGTGGAGAAGAAGCAGAGTGGTTAAGAAACTGTATAGAGGATTTTCCTCAATGGACAACACCTGTGCCGGCAATACGTGTATATTGTGATAACCAATCAACGATTGGGAGAATACATAATGTCATGTATAATGGTAAGTCGAGACATCTACGTCGAAGACATAATACCGTTAGACAACTTCTCTCGTCTGGAGTCATAAGTATTGACTACGTGAGATCCAAAGATAATATAGCGGATCCATTAACCAAAGGGTTAAACAGAGACCAGGTAGAGAAGACGACTTAAGGAATGGGACTAAAGTCCTTGGAGAAATAAAGTCGAAGCAAAGGAAAACCCTACCATGATGACTGGAGATCCCAAGAACTTGGTTCAAAGGGACAACCTACTTGCTAAGACTGTGTGAAGTCACTGTGGGGGTAACACCTCGGTTCCATTCCTTGACTTAACAGTGACTCCCGTACGAGGTTAAGCTTGGAGCTTTTAATGATTATAAGAGTTTGAACGGCGAAATTTCAAACGGGTAACGCAGGATTACCTTAAATAATCACCTATGTGAGAGAGAAGTTTGGCCGCTTCAAAGGATGATTAATAGGACTTAATCATTTAGAAACTCTTGCAGAACCAGGAAGGGGAACCATGGCTTAAATGGACCCACCAGTAAGAGCTAAAGTTGATCAGGAAGATATCTGTGAGAACTTGGTTTTATTTACATTAGAAGACGAATAGTTCAAAGACATCATGTCTACTGAATAGTCAGTAAAAGAATTAGGTTTTCTCAAAGAGAAGGTTCAAGGGCGTCGTCTACCTATCTTATGCAGATATTGACCGTAGAAGCTATCATCACAAAGAGTCGAGTCGTTTTGATTTTTCTTTATTACTTGATTTTCTTCATGTGGGGGATTGTTGGAAATAAGGTGTGAAGAAAATGGGGTGTGCCTCATTTTATGACCAAGTTTTGAGGGTGGAGAACACCTTGGATCAAGTTGATGTAAACTAATGAAATACTCCTTGTTGAAAGTAGTATAAAATTGATCCAAGAAACGTCAAATTCGGTTGTGTTTTGAATGAGATACAAACACTCAAGGTTACAAGAATAAACTTGCAATTTTTGTGACTGTTGACCAGAGTTGACCGAATAATTGAGTGATTCGGGCAGCCCTAGAAGTGATTCGACCAGAATGGCCGAATCTCTTACCCAGTGCACTTCTGAAGTGAACGAATAAAACACTGGGTCAACCTGAAATGACGGAGCCTCAAAACGAAGTCAGCCCATGGAATAATCGGTTACCTGATTTCGTGTGGGTGGCTGCGGGAAAGGAGGTAACAGCTCCTTGAACTTCTTTGCTCTTCATTGTATAAAGGAAGACGAAACACAGAGAAGGAAAATAAGATCGAAAACACCGAAAACCAAAGTCCCTGCTTTCTGAGTTCATTGCCGTGCGAGTTCTGGTGATAGTGGAAGTTCAACGAAGCTCGCTTCAGCTAGGTCCTGTGCAACCAACGAGCTGAAAAAGGTTGTTTTATTCTGGGAAGCAAAGCTGTCAGTGGAAATCCGACGAATTGGACGGCAATTTAGCCTCAAGGAAAGCGTCGAACGTGATTCAACCGGAAAACCCACAACCGTTCAATTCAAACTCTATTCAGCTTGTGCACAGAAACGCAGTCAAAAGGCAGCAACACATTCATCTTGCGCTTTTGATATTTTTTGTCTCATTCAACAGATTTGACTAATTGAACTGTTTATGTATAGTTGAAATTCTAATTTTTGATGCTAAAACTTGAGAACCTGCTCTTTACACTGTCATGCAAACAAAAGGTTATCTTCTCAATAAAATCATATACTAGACTATAGTTTCATTGGTTTTTGCAGTCGAATACAGTTCGCCAGGAATCGGAAGAGATGAAGCAAGCAATGAGAGAGTCCGTCGCAAAGCTTAAGTTTAAAGAAGAAACGGCAGCTGCTACCATGGCCGCCAGAGATGCAGCTGAGAAGTCATTAAAGTTAGCTGATCTGAGAGCATCTAGGCTAAGGGACAGAGCAGAGGAGTTGACTCGTCAACTAGAAGAGCTTGACACTCGCGAAGACTCGAGGAGGAATCGAAGTGGACCAAGATATGTGTGTTGGCCTTGGGAATTGCTTGGGCTGAATATTGAAGGTTCCCATCGTGTTATTACTCAACCACCAACTTCAAATGAAATGGAGCTGTCAGAACCATTTCTATAAGTATGTTCTTTAGCGCCTCTTCATTATATCTTATGCGTAGGAACTGTAAAGGCTTTATTATGGTTTACTTCTGATTTGCTGCAATAAATGGGATAGCAGAGGGGTTAAACTTCACCTGTTAACCTAAATTCAGGTACTCAGATCAGTGTTACAGTGGCCGTGCTAGTTCCCTCCAGAAATGATCAGCTTGGATGAGCTTACAAATGTTTATTCTTAGCCAAGCCATTTATTTGACGGAGAAGGTTGTGAAGATAAGTATGATCACATACAGATTTATATAAACTAAAAGTTTAGTAGCTATGAGAACTCTCAAATTTTGACAGGCACAATCTGGAGTGGAATCTTCTTGAAGGCAGTGAGTCCAGCGCCTTCTTCCATGCTTATATCCTCGCTGGTCATCCCATCAGGCAATTTCCAGTCAAAACAATGCAGCATATTTGCAAGGGTAAGCTCTACAGTGGCCATTCCCATGTTCATCCCGGGACACATCCTCCTGCCAGAACCAAAAGGTAGCAACTCAAAGTTCTGACCCTTGTAGTCAACCGGACTATCCTCGAACCTCTCTGGGGAAAATCTCTCAGGTTCCTCCCATGTCTTGGGATCTCGACCAATGGCCCATGCATTTATATATACTCTAGTTCCTGCCTTGATGTGATGTCCGAGGACTTGGGTATTGGCTGTTGTTTCCTTTGGTAGGAGCAGCGGACCTGGAGGATGCAGCCTCAGTGTTTCTTTCAGTACCATTTTCAAGTATTTGAGGCTCTCTATGTCTTGCTCGGATACTCGTTCCTTCCCTGCCATTAGGTATCTGATCTCTTCCTGTGCCTTTTTCATGACATGCGGGTTCTTGACCAGCTCCGTCATTGCCCAGGTCATAGTTAGGGACCCTGCGTCAACTCCAGCCACGAATATGTCCTGAAAGACATCAGATATCTCAGTCAGCATTCAAAAATATCCTTAACTGAAGTGTTGAAAGTTGGTGGTGTACTTACCAGGAGAACCCCTTTGATTTTATTCATGGTGAACCAAGTAGCTCCTGACTCGACATGCTCTTTCTGAACCCTCAGCAGCACATCAACTATGTCTTCATGTGCATCTTTGGCTTCCTCAGACTTCATATGCTCATCTATCAAGTGCTGGAGGAACTGGTCCAGCCTCTGGAAGGTCCGGTCGAGCCTCGAGTGCAACCCACTCAGCTTATCAACTACCCAGCCAATATAAGGGAAGAAATCAGCAGCTGCAAAGGTCCCTAACAAGTCCATAGCATCACGAATCAGCTTCTCAAACACCTTATCATCAATCGTGCTCCTTTTGAAAGATGTGCCGAATGCGATTTTAAACATTATGCTAGCATTTAATGTGAGCAGCTTCTCGCCAAGATTAACAGCTTCGCCTTTGGCGGCTGAAAAGGTCAGGGATTCAAGCATTGCATTCAGCTCTGCAACTCTCACTGAGCTAAATGACTGCACCCTGTTGGAGCTATAAAGTTCCAATGTGGTGATCTTCCTCATCTGCCTCCAATACTGGCCATATGGAGTTAATGCCACGTCGGAGTAGTTGTACGTCAACTTAGCTCCACAGAACATGGGTGGCCTGCCACTGAAATCAACGTCGTGACCTCTTAATGCATCCTTGGCTGCTGCGGCTGAGGAGATGATTACAGTTGGCACATGGCCAAATTGCAGGAGCATAACAGGACCATAACTCTCTCCAAGTTTTGCTAGGGATCGGTGTTCGAGGGAGTGTAGTTGGTGCAAGTTTCCGAGGATTGGGAGCTTGGGAGGCTGGTTAAAACCTTGATTTGGCTTCCTCCTGATGAGCCTCAGCAACAGGGCAAGTGCTGCTGGGATCAAAACTAGCAATGCCCACACGGGAAGCATCTTAGATTTCTCAATATGAGACTGATTTAAGCCTCAAATGTCCCATATTTGTACGCATGGTGACTGATTTGATATGTCATGTTTATCTTTAGGATCGTACAAATTTGATCTTGAAAATTAAAATGGGAACAAATAAATGGAACACCACAATTTGGGCCTAACCTCATCAAATACTATACAACATATCTTGATGTTGAATTGCTTGACATGCATTGGAGTGGTACATACAACACATGATATTGTCTCGACAACACATGATATCTTGTCCTTCCTTTATGTCTGTGCCTAATTCTATATATTTGCTATCGGTTATCAAAAATAACATCAAACGTCTGATCAAGTACCAGAATATGTAATGAAAACAAATATTATTTAATGTCCTGTTTATCTTTGTTGATAAGATCGCAACAGTACCATCTCATCAACCGATTCAATCCAGCATCCAAAAGCCTGGCACCTCCTCCTCAACCCCCAGAATCAGAATTAGCCTAAAAGTCCAATTCTCTAACATCCGTAAAAATAACACAAAAATCAGTGAAATGCATTGCTTTACTTACACCATTGATGGAAAAACGATGGCGAATACCAGAGAACGTACTTGTGATTCACCTAATTATAAAAAGCTTAAATTCAACAGACATAGTGGTTTTGTAATTGGGCACAACCTGACCTTCCGGCGGTAACAAATCGTCGATCTTTGGGAGCCTTTTTCGCTGAAGTGAAGCGCCAAACTCACTATCTCTCTGCTGAATTCGCTCCTCAGGATCTGCACAAGAGCATATACACGTACTATTTACCCATTATCAATAAATAAAAATATATTTGGATAATTATATTTAAAATTATGTAAAGAATACTAAATTAAATAATTATGCTACGCAGAAGAACATTATTGGGCCAAGAACATGAATTTTGAGCCCAAAGATAGCCCATTCCAACAAAGGACTGAAGTGCGAATATCTGATAGTATTGGGGTCGTGTTGTAATAAAGATAAATTAAATAATCATCGTACGCATCAAGAACGGGATTAGGCCGAAGAAAAGGAATAAGGAGCTCATTTAAAGGCCCAAATGAAGCCCATTTGTGCTATGAAGCCCATTTGTGTATCGTGGACCGTGGTGTAATAAAAATAAATTAAATTACCATGCTTCACAAACGTTATTGCGCCATTAACAGGGCTAAGGGCCCAGTTGTAGGCTCAAGTGTGAAGCCCAAGCCCAGTTGTTTGAAGGACTGAATTACAAATATATGATATCAGTGGCCGTGCTAGTTCCCTCCTGAAATGATAAGCTTGGATGAGCTTAGAAATGTTTATTCTTAGCCAATCGACGGAGAAGGTTGTGAAGATAAGTATGATTACATACTATTTTCTGTAAACTAAAAGTTTAGTAGCTATGAGTACTCAAGTTTCAAATTTTGACAGGCACAAGAACGAGTGGAATCTTCTTGAAGGTAGTGAGTCCAGCGCCTTCTTCCACGCTTATATCCTCGCTTGTCATCCCATCAGGCAATTTCCAGTCAAAACAATGCAGCATATTTGCAAGGGTAAGCTCTACAGTGGACATTCCCATGTTTATCCCGGGACATATCCTCCTGCCAGCACCAAAAGGTAGCAGCTCAAAGTTCTGACCCTTGTAGTCAACCGGACTGTCCTCGAACCTCTCTGGGGAAAATCTCTCAGGTTCCTCCCATGTATTGGGATCTCGACCAATGGCCCATGCATTTATATATACTCTAGTTCCTGCCTTGATGTGATGTCCGTGGACTTGGGTATTGGCCGTTGTTTCCTTTGGTAGGAGCAGTGGAGCTGGAGGATGCAGCCTCAGTGTTTCTTTCAGTACCATTTTCAAGTATTTGAGGCTCTCAATGTCTTGCTCGGATACTCGTTCCTTTCCTGCCATTAGGTATCTGACCTCATCTTGCGCCTTTTTCAAGACATTCGGGTTCTTGATCAGCTCCGTCATTGCCCAGGTCATAGTTAGGGACCCTGTGTCAACTCCAGCCAGGAATATGTTCTGAAAGAAATCAGATGTCTCGGTCAGCATTCAAAAATATCCTTAACTGAAGTGTTGAAAGTTGGTGGTGTACTTACCAGGAGAACCCCTTTGATTTTATTCATGGTGAACCAAGTAGCTCCTGACTCGACATGCTCTTTCTGAACCCTCAGCAGCACATCAACTATGTCTTCATGTGCATCTTTGGCTTCCTCAGACTTCATATGCTCGTCTATCAAGTGCTGGAAGAACTGGTCCAGCCTCTGGAAAGTCTGGTCGAGCCTCGAGTGCAACCCACTCAGCTTATCAACTACCCAGCCAATATAAGGGAAGAAATCAGCAGCTGCAAAGGTCCCTAACAAGTCCATAACATCACGAATCAGCTTCTCAAACGCCTTATCATCCATCGTGCTCCCTTTGAAAGATTTGCCGAATGCGATTTTAAACAGTATGCTAGCAGTTAATGTGAGCATCTTCTCGCTAAGATCAACAGCTTCGCCTTTGGCGGCTGAAAGGGTCAGGGATTCAAGCATTACATTCAGCTCTTCAACTCTCACTGAGCTAAAGGACTGCACCCGTTTGGAGCTATAAAACTCCAGTGTGGTGGTCTTCCTCATCTCCCTCCAATACGGGCCATATGGAGTGAATGCCACGTCCGAGTAGTTGTACGACAACTTAGCTGCACAGAACATGGGTGGCCTGCCACTGAAATCAATGTCGTGAGCTCTTAACGCATCCTTGGCTGCTGCGGCGGAGGAGATGATTACAGTTGGCTCAAGGCCAATGTGCAGGAGCATGACAGGGCCATAACTCTCCGCAAGTTTTGCTAGGGATTGGTGTACCAGGGAGCCTAGTTGGTGCAAGTTTCCGAGGATTGGGAGCTTGGGAGGCTGGTTAAAACCTTGATTTGGCTTCCTTCTAATGAGCCTCAGCAACAGGGCAAGTGCTGCTGGGATCAAAACTAGCAATGCCCATATCGGAAACATCTTTGATTTCTCAATATGAGAGTGATTCAAGCCTCAAATGTCTCATATTTGTACGCATGGTGACTGAATTGATATGTCATGTTTATCTTTGTTCTGATAAGATGGTGGCAAATTTGATCTTGAACGTTGAAATGGACCACCACAAGTTGGTATTTGATTCCTAACAAAACCCTCATCAAATTTTATACAGCATATCTTGATGTTGATTTGCTTGGCATGCATCCGAGTGGTACAAACATGATATTGTCCTCACAAAATAGGCCCACTCCATGACTTGATGAATACGTTAGGTAAAACTCTAATCTAAATTCTCATTTCAAAAATGTTTTTTCTTGAAGATTCTAGGAGGAAACTATTTGTTCTCATCCTTCATTTACGATTGCAAGAAAATATGTAATAAAAAAATATCATTGACAAGACCCATATTGCAATCACGAGACTAATCAAGACAAATGAAAAACTATACATTGCAATCTTCAATTTTGTCACATCCTTGCCTTATCATTGTTGTACATTTTAGAGGTTAACGACATATGTTATCAGCTAAAATTCACCAGCCAAGCTAGTTGAGGGTTTAGGGTGAAATGAAATATTAATTAATATTCACTTTGATTGAGCCCAACAAACACTTTAACTGGGCCGAAACTCGAGCCCCGGCCCAGAAACTTGATCCTCCACATATCTGCCACGTGTCGGTCATTCATGAAACGCTCCCGTAAGGGGCATGTCGTTTACCAAAACCACTAGCGAGATAAGGCCCATGTCGAACGGCATCGAAAAGTTTATTCGTATTCCAAATACATATTATTAACTATTTATAAACTAAACCACGGTTAGTTATCTTTAACCACGGTTAGTCGGGTTTTAGAAACGAGCTGCAGACGCGCAGCAACGACTTCTTCGTTCCTGCGATTTTCGTTTTCTCGATTTCGCTCTACAATTGGATGAGCTGGTGATTGGTTGGATTGATTTTGCTGCCGTTTTTGGAATGGAAATGGAGTTTATGACGGAGTTTCCGCACTCGTATGTCGATCGGCGGCCGAGGAAGCGGGCGAGGTTGGATTGGGACGTCGCGCCTGCCCAGCCATCCTCGAAGGTACATAATCGAATTGAATTTTATATTGGTGCGTAATCTGGGGAAAATATGATTCTGAATGGATTGGATTTAAGTTGTGGAATTGGAAAAAGTAATATTTTGAGGGTTGTTGGTTGTTCGTTTATGGTTAGGTTGTGTCATTTTTGGAGTTGGATTTTGGATTCTTAGATTGAGGGTTTATAGATTGGTATGGTATATATGGAAGTGATGAGATTTGTTATTTATTTGATGAAGTTGCTTAGAAAGATTAGATATTGTATGATGTAGGTAGTTGTATGTGTTGAGTGTGCTCATGTAATCCTCCATATGGACGGAGTTATTTGATCTGCGATGTATGCAGGAGAATAAATAAGTTATAGGAAATGTGGAGAAATTGATGTTTTAGGAGGTTTAGGCTTCACATTAAAGGTACTTATTTTAGTGTATCCATGTATGTTGAGAAGATGTGTTGAGCTGTATACACTTCCAGAAAAAGATGTAAACTGATTGAGGGTAAGAAATTAAGTATATTTCTGGAGCTAGTTTGTGCCTACTGTTCTCTTACTTCACGTTGGCATCTAAACTGCATAAAAAGATATTATGCTGGCGAAATGATTGTTTGTTCTTTGTATTGATAGTGATAAGCTGTACTCATGTGTGTACCTTTTCGACAATTTGTTTAATAGGTTTCTGATTTTTTATGAACCTTTTTTGAACTTTTGGGTTTTATTGATTGTTGGTTAATTGTCACGAGGTAGTATGCTGAAAGATGGTATTAAGAGGGTGAACATTTTTATTATGATTGCTTTTAGTATTATAGTATGAACGGGTGGCTCTGTGTAGGCTCAGTCAGGAATATGTTTTGGGCAAGAGGTTGAGAATCTGTCAGGCTATGGACCCTCAAGAATCTACCATGCTAGTTTTTTTGATAAAGGAATGAATCACTCTCCCCCATGGCGAGAGGACGACAAAGAAGGACATTACATGTTTGCAATTGGCGATAATTTAACCCCTCGCTGTAATGCACTTGTTCACAATATGAAGAGATTTTATTTGCATATTTTCTTATGACTTTCTGAACGTTTACATAAAGTAATGTATTGAACTACTTAGATCTATGCAGTACTCAAACAGCTATTTTATGACTGATATCTTGAATGCTGTATGGGAATAGTAACATAATTGGCTTGGCTAAAGAATTATAGCAGTTTGTGCTGATCTCTTTTATAATGTAGCTGTTTTTATTTATTTATTATTTCTTCTAATTATCATTGTCATTGATGTTTTTCTATGATCTTTCTGCAGATAAGATTCACAGAAAAATTGGAGAAGGTTTGTCCTTGCCCATGGATCTCCATTAGTTTTTTAGTTTGTAATTTTCAGTCATGATCCCAATATTATCCATCCTAAGCATGGTGACGTTTGTTTATCAATATTTTGGTCGCAGGTACCTTTGGCCAGGTATTGGAATGTTGGGACCGTGAATCAAAAGAGATGGTTGCTGTGAAAGTCATCCGAGGAATCAAGAAATATCGAGAAGCTGCTTTGATAGAAATCGATGTGCTGCAGCTCCTTGGCAGATACGACAGAAATGGCAGTCGGTAAATGTCTGCTGACAGCATTAATTTGTAAATGGCATCATCTTTTGTTACAAAACAGTAGGTGAAAGAAGTTGGTAATGTTGCTTCTAAACAGATTTCTACTTGCAGTTGTGTTCAAATGCGGAACTGGTTTGACTATCGCAATCATATATGCATTGTAAGTAAAAGATCTTGAGCGAAATCGTTTCATGATTACCGCGGGGATCAAAATGTAGCCATTGATCATGTGGTGCCAACCATTAACAGGTATTTGAGATGCTTGGACCAAGCTTATATGATTTCCTTCGGAAAAACAATTACCGCCCGTTTCCAGTTGATCTAGTCCGTGAGCTTGGCAGGCAACTATTGGAATGCGTGGCATGTATGTGATTGTTATGGCCTTCATTTCACCCTTTTGAACCTTGATGAATATCGTAGCCCTAGACTGTTTTTTTTCTATCTATAGCTGCATAGGGATCTAGGCTGGTTTTGAGATGCTTTCTTACCTGTGTTTTGTTGACCTTGAGCTGCAGTCATGCACGATTTACGCCTGATTCACACTGATCTAAAGCCTGAGAATATTCTTATGGTGTCTCCTGAATACATAAAAGTACCAGACTTTAAGGTATGTATGACAACATGCATCACATTCTGCTCTATAGCGTTACATCAAATTAAGTATATGTTCGAACTTGATTCCACATGAAGGTATTAGACTGGTATGGCTAATTCGCAGTTTCTTGATGTTACTACATTATTTTGTTATTGTAGTCCACATCTCGATTTACAAGGCATGGATCATTGTATAAGAGATTGCCAAAATCCAGCGCTATTAAGGTTATAGATTTTGGAAGTACTGCTTATGAGAATCAAGATCACAACTATATTGTCTCTACAAGGCACTATCGTGCTCCTGAGGTCATCCTCGGTATGTCAAGTGGTCCATCGTATCATTGTGCACCCTATACTTTAATGGGTTGCTACATTATAGAATTTTAGAGAGAATCAATAACTTTTATATTCGCACAGGCCTTGGATGGAGTTATTCATGTGACATTTGGAGTATTGGTTGCATCTTGGTGGAATTGTGCTCGGTATAATCTTTATCTTACTGTGCTTTTATTGAGAATCCTGATGATCGCACTTCTATTTGTTCACTTAAGTAAAATATAAAACTTATGTGTTTATTGGTATGTTCTTTATCGTAGGGAGAGGCGCTGTTTCAGACCCATGAGAACTTGGAGCATTTAGCCATGATGGAGAGAGTCTTAGGCCCACTTCCCCATCATATGCTGAAACGAGCGGAGTATGTTGTCTGCACGTCTGTAATTATTTATTACTCCGTGACATACAATTTAATTAGGTTTGACCATTTTAATTTCAGTCGACATGCTGAGAAATATGTCAGAAGAGGTAGGCTGGACTGGCCAGAAGGTGCAACCTCCAGAGAGAGCATCGAGGCAGTTCTTAAGCTACACCGACTTCAGGTAGGAAAAACTGAACCCGAGTTCTTGCAATGTTATAGGTTTGTTTCGAAAACCTAATCATCTCCTGCAGTGCTTATTCTTAATTTATTCATGTGCATGCAGAACATAGTAATGCAACATGTTGACCACTCAGCTGGGGATCTCATTGACCTGCTGAAAGGTCTGCTAATGCATGACCCATCTTGTCGGTTGACCGCTCGAGATGCCCTTAGTCATCCCTTCTTTACTCGAATGCAACCTAGGTGGTTTTGAAAATCGAGTGTGATGGTATATGACATAGTATTTTTTTTTGCTTTGTGCTGCCTTATCAATGAGTGTTGGAATGTTACTAGGGAATCTTATAGAAAGAATTGTAAATCAAATTGATACTAAAATAGAATTCTGATTAATCGAGGAGTCGCTGAGAAACCGTCAGTGCAAAATGTCAAAAGCTCTCTTAAATGAGGATATTTGTTTGTCCCAGAATTCGATAGAAATTTATTCATGCCATGGGTGGGATTAGCTTGCCAGTAGTTCATATGCTGAAAGCAGCCACGATGTGTACCTTGTAATTTAATTTGCCTTTTAACTGGAAGTTAGTTTTTCACTTGTAGGCCTCACCAATTTTCAGTTTGTGAATTGCTTATGAGTACTATTCATTGTTCTTATGAAAATATGGTGCAAGGTGCATGTTTAAGAATTCAAAAGAATCACCATCTGGATAGGTGTCAAATATTTGAAATATAATCTATGAAGATCTTGAGAACCTTTTGTCGAGGGGAAAATAAATAACAGGTTCAAGACTATTACATGAGGATGGCGTCATCGTTTTGTTCTACAGTTTTCTGCCACCAGCACACCATTTGGCGGACCAGATGCAGTTGCTGTACAATGTGTAAGTATATTTCAATAAGCTTCCCAGATTATATCTTGTGGGAAACAATCCCTTCACTTGAAAGGTCACCCTGTTATTATCTAGTTGCCTTGTTATGCGTTGGGTGTCTTTTAATGGTAGTTGAACCTTTCTTGAGACGAATTGAATATCTAGAAGAGCATGTTTGTGTCTTGTTTCTGAAAAGGGCTTGATGTATTGTGTAGCAAGTAAATTTTTACCATAGTAGAGGTTTTTATTTATGTTGGTGAAGCTTGGTAGTAACTTCACATCTGCATTTAGGAGGTTGACCAGGCTGCATTTAGAGACACTTCAGACAGTTCATATTTTGGGGTATGTGGTCGGTAGATGAAGTAAAATGATGAGCCACAATATGGCAACAAACCACCATGGCCTTGGTTCTGAGGATGTTGGTCATGATTCTTGATCTTGTTGGCAACAAGAACTGTGGATGCGAACCTTGGCCATGGTGGACCTGGGGATGATTCTGGCCATCAGGTGGCTGTGAGCCATGTATGAAATAAGGCCCGGTTGTGTTGTTCGTACTGGGTGCAAATCACACACAGTGAATGAAGGAATTTGATGTGCTGAAATGATTTATGTATTGGTTTTCAGGGTTTGAATTTGATGACATCTTTTTGGAATGGAATGATTCACAAAGCATCAAACCATAGCTGGGCCTGAAAGGCAAGTAATCTAGACTCTCTCCTTTTTTTGTTCACCAGCGGAACCTTGAAGATGCAATTCACCTACACAACAAGACGCCATGAATTGAAAAAGAGCACCCGTGCGCTAGGTAAGACTCATCTTAATGGTAGCTTATATATTTTAGTGACCGAGGGACAAAAATAGACGGTGAAAAAAGTCAAAGTATAGAGGTACGTGTGGTTGGATGGATGGATGAATTTATTGAAACTGAATTTGAGAAAACGAAGATTTATGCGAAAATAGACTCATAACTAATCCACTGATTTGACTACAATTGATCCATGGACAGACTGATTTATTGTTCTCTAGGAGGCTTGCCGAACGCACAAGAATTGTCTGAATAAGACGAATCATAGTTTGTTATAAAATTAATTCATTTGGCTACAACTTTTTAATTTACACCAAGACGAAATTCGAAATTTTAAAGGATCAAATCAGCGACCGGAATCAAAATTGTCGTGCATAGTGAATAATTGACCGGTTTAATAATCGAAACTGTCGATTCAACATTAAACTGCCAGTTTACTTGACAAACCGATCCATAACTAAATTTTGGCGAACCCACCAAACTGATCCCGTTTCTGGGTACAAATAAGCAACTGGACTCAAAACGGACAAAACCAACCGAAGCTGAATAGAAGGGCTTATGGAGGCTTTAAAGTCCAATGAACGACTTTGAACCCTTTTTTTTTTTTGTACCTTCATATACTGTTTGCCTTCGGTTCTTTTTTCCTCTCTATGAACCATGCAAAACATTTGTGTTTTACAGTAGGAAGAAGAAATGTACATGGGAACTACGTAAATACCGAAACATTTATAACTGTTAATTATATTATGAACACATTAAGAAAATATTGTTGAAAAAAGTGATGTTAATTTTCCTACCAAATCATATATTACAAATATAGATATTATTATTAGATATTAATCCTACATAATTTCGTTTAATTACCTCAACTATAATTTGGTTCATAACTTAATTATCCTTACAAATTCGCATAGAACATTTCATCAAGCGATGTAGAATCAAATGCATATATATAATTGAAAGCAAAAATTATATTTAATCACATGAAAAGAGTTGATACAACATGGGATCTATTGAATTATAGAACAAGATGATTATTCACAAATCATGGTGATAAAACGAAAATACATATATAAAAAATGAATTAAGAAGATGAAAACAAAATAAAGAAGAATCCTTTATTATGAAATCCTATTTATATATTATCTTGAGCCATCTTTCCTCTTCTGAAAAAATAAATCATGTCTTGTTGAGGTTCAAATTTATAATTAATGTCTTTCAACTTCTATTTATATATATCGGGCTTAAATCCTAGAAAAATTAAAATTTAGATGTTTCGGTTGATTTGATTGGTGATCAAGCGATTGACACGTAATAAACCGTTGTTGTTGAGTCTTAGGCTCTGTTCTTTTGCAGTTAAATTTTTATTACGCAAGTTAAATTAAGTACAATTATTATTATTTTTTATTGCGATGGTGGTGATGTGGTGTTGTTGTGGTGGTTGTATTAAGATGTTTGGTTATGATGGTACTGTGGTGGGGTGGTAGTGATGTTGGTCATTGTCAAGACCGACCCTGAGCATGAGTCAGAGAAGCACCAGCCTTGGAATCATGCTAGGGAGGGGCTCAGAAATATATATATATTTTTTAAAAATCAATTATTTAATAATTAAAATTTAATGTTTAAGAGATCAAATTTTTTGAATTTGAAAGTTTTTTATTTTTACTTTATGAATCAGCTCAAGTCCAATTTATTAAGAGATAAAAAATTTAAGTTTTATTTATCCTAGTAATAAATTAATTAATAATTTTTTTAATAAGAATAAGTATTAAATTTTAAAAAATATTCATATAACTATATTGAAAAAAGGTCCAAATTTATTTTTGCCCAGGGCCTATAAATATAGTGAAGTGCTATTGGCATCCCTTTATGATAAAACCCACCAAACACATTTACTCATATGCCCTCCTCCTTTCACTTAATTATATTCAATTAACCTTATATCTTTAATTAAGTATTATATATTTTTTAAAATTTAATTAAATGATAATTAAAATTCAAGTAAATTAAATTAATATTATAAATTAATTTTACCATACTTATTTATTATTATTATTCAGAAAATATTCTATAATAATTAATAGTAAAAAATACAAATACAAATACAACATGTAGCAATTTTTAAATAAATTATATTGTATTTGTTTTTTTAAAATTTTAATATAACTTATAATTAGATGTGAGTGAGTAACTAAATAAACAAAATTTCCATTGTAGTAAAATATTTTTTAGACAAATTTTATTTATGATTTATATTTAGAAAATAATTTCATTTTACTTAGGGCGAATAATAATTTATTTCGGTTAATTAATAATACGTTATATGTTCATATTTGAAAAATTGTGTTATATGTTTATTGTATATATTATATATGTTTTGATTGGTTAGCCCAACATTAATTTGGATTCATAAAAAAACATACAACAATGCTAAAAATAAATACATAAAAAGTAGACATATCTAATCAATATTTCCTCCAAATTGTGTCCTGGAGGCCCCGTGCTTGTGATTTCGCGCCATAAATCAGCACGTATCTTATATGAAGATGCACATCCTTTAGCTTCGTACGATGAATGATCCCACCACCACATTGGTACAAGTGACACCGGATGATAAGGGTCTAAAAAAAGTTGCACGAAGTGATTGTCAACGTGTCTAATAGCTATTTCCATGCGCTCGTTGTCTTTAACAGGAGGGGATCTTAATGGCAAATGAGTAAAACAACTCCAATTAGCTCTACCAAATGTATGAAGTACAATGTTGTACTTTGATGCAATGACGATTCCCAAAGTCATAGGCTCCATCCAATGCCTCTCAGGTGCCGGTTTCTCAAAATACTCTAGCAAAAATAGTAGATTGTCTGTTGTACTGTTACTGGAAAACTGACATCATGTTGAGCCTTATTTTGCTGAATCTCATCAATAAGATTCGATCGTACTGGCATCCAACCCTCTTCACCGAATCCGATTTGTGCATCTATCGCCTAAATCCATAATGACCATCTGGTGCAACGTCAACAATGTCAGAAATATAGTGATGCATAACCACATGTAATTGATCAATGTAGATATTATATGTACTCGGAACTCTAGAGTGGTCATTGGTTGATGTAATACTTGAACCCCAGATCCCCTCTTATGCTGGCTTCTCTTTAAAGAGGTTACATTTTTCTGATTGATTCCAGATCCTGAAGTGGATATATCCACAAAAGAAGGCATGCGGCGTCTGTTTCGCTTGTCTTTGTTACTATGTCGAAATTCACGCTCTATATTGTACGAAGGGACTCGAACTGTTCTTTGAGATGGATCTGCCATATCAAGAAACCGATCTATCATATGGTCCCGCATTTCTGGATTCATCTTATCTAATATCTCAACAACGTGAGATGTCCTATTTCGCCGTGATTCCTCATTAGGTTGCTCATATACGTGCATTGATAACCTCCTCCAATGAGCATGGATACTTATTATAGGAATTGGAATAGAAAAGTGACGATAATGTGCAAGATCGTGCTTGCACGACAGTCCATATATTTTTCTAATTGCACAGTTGCATTTGCCTACTGATTGGTATGACGTATCATCAACACATTTCCGCTAAGCAGAAATCATTTCCATTGCCTTTAGCGAACTCTGACACCTCACTTCATTGAAAATATTGTCAAGTAAATTTGCATGGCGCGGAATGTGGAGTGATCTCTCAAATGACTTTTGAATATCTCTGAATTGATTTGTCAACATCTTGTGTATTTAATCAAATGATGTATCTAGGGACGACATAGTATCTCCCAAATACATTTTCAATCTCGCATGTGCCCCTTCCGCTCTGAATATATGTATTATTCTTTATCAATCAAATATACTATAATATTTAAAATAAAATAAAATAACATTCAAAATAATAATTTAGTTGTACCTTTGGCTTGAATTGCTTCCAAGGTGCATAGATGCATCAATCCATGCTGACACAAACTGTCTCGATGAGGGTGCAACCATGTCTCCCATATGTATTTTAGGGCACATTGAAATCGTTGATACTCCTCGCACATTAATTCCACTTTTGGTTTTAAGACCACTCCGTCGATGAATTTATGAGGGTGTCATGATGAAAAAAATTGGTTCCACTCCAGACCAAGCATGAGTCTACATTTCTCCAATACACACTGGTTTATGTGCCAAATGCAAAGGATATGATGCGACAAAGGAAAACATGTTCCAATGGCATTT
This sequence comes from Umbilicus rupestris, assembly GCA_963678935.1. Classification (NCBI taxonomy): domain Eukaryota; kingdom Viridiplantae; phylum Streptophyta; class Magnoliopsida; order Saxifragales; family Crassulaceae; genus Umbilicus; species Umbilicus rupestris. Next base: position 15,669,346 of record OY787607.1, on the reverse strand, counting down.
ATAAGCGCCAAATCTCGATCCGAAACAAATACAGATGGCAATGTCGCCCATTTTTCAACCATCAGTCTCTTCAAAATGCTTAATGCCAATGTCAGATTTTCTACCCTCTCATGACTAAGATATGCGAACATAAGCGAGTAAGTTCGCATTGTAGACGTTATACCCACAACCTCTAGTAGTGACGAGCGATACTCATTAGTCTTATATGTGGCATCAATATTCAAAACAGATGAAAAATTGATAGCAAGAGATAGACTTTTTGGATGGACCCAAAGGATGTCAGTAATTTCATTTGTATCTGGATTTGGCAATAATCAAGTAGGTATTCTTTTTTGATTAGTTGCTCCAATACATATTGAACTTGAGTTAGATCACCCCGTTTTGCAGATTTGTTTCTGCCAATTATATTGTAAAGGCTTTTTTATCCATGTACTGTTTGACGAATCTTTTTGGTTCAGAATACTAAGAATCTCACTAAGTGCAGTACTATTGGTCATGTCCAGCACAAGTTGTTTCTCCATTGGTTTTAACCTAGACGGGTACTCGTGGCCATCCATGAACTCTGCTGCCTTATGGTTGTGAATACCACATGTTACCCTCAAACTCCACATGAAACCTTCTGGAGGTATTGATCGACCTCTTAGCGCAAATGGACATTCACATTTTTTGGGTCCGGTATTTTTTATTTGGAATGTCTCTTCAACTAGAAATGGAGGTTTGTACTTCCTTCCTTTTTCACACGCAAGAATACACTTCGACATCTTTCCACCTTTTTTTTACAGAATTTTTAATCACCACTACAATGCCATTTTCTAAACCAACCATCTTCACCCAATTTAGCATATTTTCTCTATTTTCAAATATTTACACAAATGACGAACAATTATGATGAAATTTGCTACTTTTATAATTTTTTTCCTTTCAAAAATAAATACTAAATAAACATACAATAATGATACTAACCTGGTTTGTGGTAAATTCAGATGTATAATCCCGATTCTTTTTGGATACACTTTTCTACTATGAACATCATTCCCGTATGACCAGCTATTCGAAAATGAAACAAAATGATCATTATCCATGATAGAGATATGGTAGTCTAAAAGAAGTGTGAGTGAGTAACTTGCTACTCATAAGTTTATCCATTATATAGACTGATTAATATACGTTTCAAAATTTTGTTATCCAAAAAGTTAGTGGACAAAAATAGATTTGAGAATACAGTACGAAACACAAAATAGACAACTCACTGTAAAATAGATTCATACATAATTTTTAATAAAAGATAGTAATATTAATTTATGTATTATATATATGTTGAGTATAACTTAGTTTTTGTTTAATCAATAATGTATTCATATTTAAAAAATATGTGTTATATATTTAATTTATAGATTGTTTTGAATTGACGATAACATCTCGTTAAATATATATATATATATATATATATATATATATATATATTATTAATGTTAATTTATAAATAGTTTTAAATCAATAATTATTTTTTAATTATTATGTTTTAAAAATAAAAAATATATTTATTATCAAGAATTAAAAGAATTATAGTGGATGGGATATGTACATATGAATTTTTACATATGTACATATGAATTTCGAGTATGTAAAACTTTGGAAGTATAATGGAAAATATACGTGGGATCCGCGGACGGATGTATGGTAGGTGAGGATGTGAAGAGAATGACCTAAAAATATAAGATCGGGCTGGTGGTTGTGGTGGTAGGTAGAAAATAAATGATGAATAATAATTTAAATTAAATTAAATTAAATTATTTATTTCGGGAAAATAACTTCGGTCAAAATTAGACCCTGATTTTCTGAATGGCTCGAGGAGGAGCTTAACTCTTAAAACCCTCTGATTTTTCACGTATTTGAGAAATGGTCCTCGTTGATTTTGGTATTTGCTGATCAGACCTTTCTCCAATTGGGCCTAGGATAAATAAAACATTTGTTGGCAACCAGCGACCACACAAAGTGTTTGAGCACCGGCATACATTTAACTGCTTGTGGCGAATTGATGAACTTCAGATACAAAGCTGTGTTGGGGTTTCACACAAAGTGTGGTATATTATTTCAAAAAGGCGTAAAAAGCCGTTGGGATAAAATGAAGCTGTTGTCTCGGAGACATCAATGCGGAAGCGACTGTTGGAAGGCCATAACATATATAAGATGGATTTGAACTTCAAGCTTAGACTCCCCTGCAGTATAAAGTTAAAGAAATGTCAGCATTTACATATGAAAATATCTCTTTTTCCATGCGGTTGCATCCAAGCAAGTCCGAAAAAACAACTGAATTCAAGATGAAATTGAAAATGCAACACAACATGAAGTATCATGGCTAAACATGAAAAGCGCATCTGTGGAAAAGGAGCACCAAAATGTTTAGCTTGGCCATCCCTGTGCCTAATACATCTACCATCTTCTCTACAATGTCTACTAATCACATCAGATAAATTCTGATTTCATCATCATTAGCTTGATACAATAAGGTCCGCAGAAGCCATCTTAGATAAATCTTTAAGAGAACTTGTTGAACCAATTAACTTTAATTTATATACAATCATGAGCTAATAATGCACACAATTCCAAAAAAGGTGAATGAGACGAGTGGATCTCATTAGAAACCATATGTACGGGATACTAAATGAAGACATTGTAGACCAATATTTCTTAACTAATCCATGTTTGATGATTCAGTGTACTTTTATGAATCACTCAAAAACAAAAATGCACTTACAAAACTATATAGACTTCCTAATTACTGTAGAGGCAATATCAAATTAACTTCGGCATTTGAACTAAATAACCTTATGTTATGAGTAGGTTCTGATTTCAGAAAATGTTAATGACTATACTTGTGATCCAGCGTTGGGTTGGTAACCAATGAAGGAATTCCACTGCCTTGGTGTAGACAAATATGATGAGGATCTCAGGTAGGGCAAATGTACAAAAGTCCTATTTCTTCTTTTTACCCAACGCAATGCACTATGCTTGTGGCACTACCTAAACTTGTACAATATTGAACTGAATCATTTGAAAGCCTTTGCAGATTGTCTAATATGCGACACTGAGTTCAAGGAAACGTGGGAATCATGCATACATGATTTCAGCCAGCGTAAATATCATAACATGAATCTGAGCTCTCGCATTCAAAGTTTAAGATTAAATCTTATGTGTGACTATAGCCTAACTGAACATGGAGTTTAACCAAGGTATAAAATACAAAGTCTAGACAGCAAATGGAACGAATCATGAAAACACCACTCCCAGCTCAAACAACAAAAAGATTCAGGCTTCATCCTCTCACTACGGCATGCAAAGTCGAGTACCTTCAGCGCTGACATAAATTCATGAATCCTATGAGAAAAACCTTGAGTTTCACGCACTCAAGTGACAATCTTCAACATCTTTTCCCATTTTAAACCTAGCAGTCTAGCACCTACTGAGTTCAACAGAATTTTAACTAAATAAGCACTCAAGGACGTATATACCTAGCAAATGCCACATATGTAAGCAATCAGCTCTAATAATGAAGACACAAGTATGCAATGCTCATCATATTTCCAGATTAATCCACCTACATAAGCACTCAATGGTAAATCAAATCAACCAATCACCACCAAACAAAAACGAAGTCAATTTTTAGGGTTTCAAACCTCAAAAACCAACACATACCTGACTTTCTGAATAAGGATGTACTTAAGCTTCCTCGCCATTTCCTGCGACCTGAGCCGCTTACGTAAAGCCTTCTCCGCCAAAACACGCTTCTCCGACTTCTTATAATGCCTCGTCGCCGCGTTCTTGATTAACCGCTCGATCCCGCTCGACACCATCGCCCGCTGCATAAACGACAGCGCCTGATCCAGGTTCCCGTTCAACACCTTCACTCGGATCCCCCTATTCTGTTGCACCTGGTGATTGGCCTGATACGGCAGCGAGCCGCCCGGCGGCGAAACTCGCCGGAGCAGATGCGACCCCGTCTTCACCACCGTGTTCATTTCTAGGGTTTTACTAATTGACGATATTCGTCTGTCGATTCTGCTTTCTTCAAAGCGAGTGCAAGGTAATTGGGCTTATTTAGCTGATTTTGAAGAGTATAGGCCTATATATCGGCCCAATAGTTAGTCAACGAAGTCAAAATATGGTTCTTAACAAACCACTGACAATTACAGTTGACCAATGGTCAACGCACATGTCGCATGAAATGTGTTGCACACCAACTGCTCGAACAAATGTCTGGTGAATATCAGGAATTTTTTAAAAAAAATACCCTCTTTTTTAATTCTACTTTCTCGAATGATCCATTCTATAAAAAAAAGAGTTTCTCAAATGTTCCATTTCTTAAAAATTGTCAAAACTGATTTATTAAGAAATCGAATGAGATCGGTCTTCAACAGAATTTACGGATACAGCAGTTAGAACCTTTAGCCATGAGGGCTTGTCGATATCATATGTTATCCTCCTTTTTCAACTGCAGGAAAAAGTTTGGGCACGGAAAGCCATTTACCTTTGCGTGATGATAATGGACAAAATGATCTCTCTGTTATCCTCTCCTTCAGGACAGAGGAGAAAGTTAAAGCTTCCATCTCCAACATTATTAACCTATTTGGGATACTAAACTGCTTGCTTTCTATCATTAAAATCTTGAAGTTTATTCTGCTATAATTATGTTGATTCATTAGGTGTATGGCTAGCTTTGTTGGATAAATGGCTAGCTTTCATTACTGCAAGCCAAAGTTTTCATTTTTGTCATTTGCCAAATTCAGAAAATTTCTCATAAGCCATTCCCACATTGCATATGTTTGAAATGCTATTCAAATTCAATATTTCAGAAAGTAATGAAATTAAATGGAAGATAAGTTGTTGGGTTTGAGCTCAAATGATTCCATGACTCTCCATCTTGTGGCCACTTGCTTGTAGAACTCTTCAAGAAACTCGGAGAATCGATAAGGCCGGTACAACGGAGGGTTTTCGTCGTTGATCAACTCCTTGATCGGTTCCATCACTCGATCCACATTTGGGATGTAAAACATTGCCAGTGAAATCCTTGCACTCTCCTTGTTTGTTACAGCTCTATGGTGAACACTCTTGTACCTTCCATTGCTCAAAACCTGAAGGAAAAAAAAAAAAAAAAAAAACATACATGAAATGCTGACATGTCCGTTAGAAATAAAACACATGAAGAATTATCCTGTTCATTTAAAGAATAGTTTGCTATGATATATCGGATTATAAAACTGTGACTGATGCTGCATTGCTCACCTGAATCTGATCACCAACATTTACCACAAAAGCATTTGGCAGAGGCTCAACCCACACCCAATTCTGATCCTTCAAGACTTGAAGGCCTTTTATATGTCCCGATTGGCGGAGGACCGTGAGCGCGTTGATGTCGGTGTGGACCGACAAGCCCATGGTGCGATCCGGGTCAGGACAAGGAGGGTAGTAGTTTGTGTGTGCCCTCAGCACATACTCTTCTCCAATCTTTGTCTCTAGGCAATCTTGTCCCAAGCCGAGTCCTAGAGACATCAAGCCCAGAACTCGCCTCACTAGGGCGTCAATTTGCCTGGTGTATTCTCCTATTGTTTCGCTGGATGATTCATCATTTGCAGCAAGATTTTCAGGAGCAGAAACAAGCAAGAAGCAACATACGCTAGAAACATGAAATGAAAGGTGGTGATGATGTATACCAGTATTTAGGAGCGTGTTTGTGGAGGATTGGGGAGAGCTTGGGATCATCAGAGAGGTCAGAAGGATGAGACAAGCTCTCACTCCACATGCTGACTTGATCATCTTGACCATCAACTTTGAGACTTGGATTATAAACCATGACATTTTCAGCATAGCCGCTCAGAAGCAACTGTGCTCTGATATGGTGTGGCAGTCGGAAGAACTCAGCAGCAGAGTCCATGACTGAGTCACAGACCTCTTCAGGGACTCCATGGTTGATGATCTGGAAGAACCCATATTGCTGACAAGCCTGGGACACTTCCTGAACCAGACGGCCATGATTCTGGCTGTTTAGGTGGCCTTGAAAATCGATGGTGGGGATGGAGGAGGGTGAAACTTGTGAAAGGTGAGGCCTTTCTTGCTCAGGGAGGATGTATTTGCTGTTTAGTGAAATGGGTTCATCTTCTTTGGCAAATTGGAAAGATGGGGTTGCATGAGAATCCATGGAGATGGGTTGAAGAGCTGCACAGCTGTGATTTGAGCAAGAAAGAGAGCTTCTAATTTCAGGTTTTGTTATGGAATTCTTGTTCAACATCCCATTTCAGACCTAACTATAATATAACTAGACAGAATGGACAGCTGGTTTCAACTTCCTAAAACAATGTCATCTTTTTTTATTGCATGGTTGTCACTTGTGAGTGAATTTTCGTTTCATATGACAGGTCACATTGGTAAGGAAAGCTCTCACTCCTAACGTTCACTTTATTATATTGACCAACAACTTTGGTTTGTACAAAACACCATGTCTTTTTCACAATAGCTGTCACGCTTCGAAACTCGAAGAGCGTGAGTAATAAACTTTATTAACACAATATATTTACAATCATTTGTCCTTAAACCTCCCCATTTTTATACACAAAAGGGATTATATATGAAATTACCAACCACTAACTACTAAAGCTAAACATCATATTAAAAGCTAAAATGATGTTCTAACTATCCAAAATGTAACTAATTGTCACTTACTTTCTCTCTTTTGGGCTTCAGCCTACTTCTCGGAATTCCCTGTAAGGAAATAGGGGTGAGTTTTTCCAATTCAGTAGGTAGACTTAATTCCAACTGTTAGTTTCATATGTTTTACATTCACCCAATGCATATGCAATGATCGTGATAAATACACATGTATGATACTCTATGCAACCCATAATATTAAATACTGATAGACTTTCCAACTTGGAAAGCTACCGGCCACGTTTCTCACCGGCCTGGCCCCAACCATCATCCCAAGGATAACTCGTCTCCCAATCCAATAATTCACAGCTTACATTTCTTGATACTTTTCTTTCTTTGATGCATGAATGCCAAGTGTAAATGACATGGGCAATGCAGATGCATAATAATAACATGTGAATATTTAGTATAAGCTTTAATTTAAGTTCTAACAAAATAAGAAAAGCCACTCAAAGAACTTGGTTATTTGAGAGCAATCTCACAACTACAAGTATTTCAACTCCATTGTTAAATAGGGTAACATAAGTGACAAGCACCACATATATTATATTTCATCATTCAATCCTTGCATAAAACATGAGTCTCCACTTTTTATGCCTTTCTAGTCTTTTATAAGAAAGTAAAGACATGAACAGTTATATTATTACTTCAAATTTGTCCATACACTTTCACAGCTCAACATAATATCTTTTCTTGTTCTAGTGTTAAGTAAATTAACTTCTCCATATATAGAACATCTAAGTTAAATGATCAAAGTTAAAATAAAGCTTAAACTATCAATATTTACATTTTAGATTGATGACAATAATTTCAACAAGCTTAACAACGATCCAAACCATATGGCAGCACCCAAAATAAATGTTCAAACTAAGGCAAAGCCACAAACCATATGACAACACCTAAAATAAATAATAAAAGCTAAAACAAAGCTTCAAACTATCAATATATAAATTTCAAATTCATAACAATAAATTTAAGCAAGCTTAACATCATTAAGCTTCATTATAAGTTAAGTTCTAACTTGGTGTTCCCATCATAGAAGTCAAGTATATCAAGGACATAACTTCCCACTTTTGAAGCAAATATCGACCTTCACATGAAGAGTTAGAGTCATGGACAGCCTCTTTTACCACTCCAAATCTGTTCATATAATTTATAATCATAAAAAACTATGTCCTTAATGATCTAGAATCTTAGAACTTAGTTTTATATGTGGATAGCATACAAAATCATTGCTCAAAGCTTGAAACATAGCCTAAAACTATCCAAGTACCCACAAGAAACAGCCAACAATTGTACATAACACAAGTGAACATAAAACATCAAGGCTAAAAGAAGAGAATAAGAATCCCTACCTGTTTTCTCTTGGTTAAACTTGACTGTCCAGATTTCTCCTAATAAACTTGGAAGTTCTATATCCTCTTTTTGGTGAAAATAATGACTTCTACCAAAGTTATTGAGTTGCAAGGTGAAGACAGGAGGTGGCTGCCACTTGTCTTCACCAAGTAAATTGTGTCATTTTAATTTTTGTTTTATGAACTAATGCAAAAAAAAAAAAAAAAAATTATAAATTCAGGTTCTTACAATAGCCATTCATCAGGTGAGCTCTAATATGGTATGGGAGCTAGAAGAAGAGTTCATGACCGTGTTACTGAAGAACTCATATTACTTGAGATAGTCCTGAACCAGTTGAGCATTGGATCAAGTTAGTGTTAGAACTTAGAAGAAGCCAATGATGGGGATGGAGGAAGATAATGAAAATTGAAAAAGGTGAAGCTTTTCTTTTTCATATCAATTCGAGAATGATAAGGATGACGAACAGGTACTTTCTATAACATTGTCTGCGTTGTCCATCAATTTGTAAATGATGTGGAGAAATAAGGTTACAATAAGTAGTCTCTCAAAGGTGCTAAAAGTCAAAACTGTATCTGATTCCCATAAGAGGCTTCTTGAAGAAAGGTCCACGACAAAGTTGTAACATTTACTAGTTGATTGCCCTCTCTCGTTGGTCAGCGTCTTCATGCTCGACCTGCAAGTTTAAAAGACAAGTTTTAAGTCAAAGGGGCAACTATGATTAAGGCAGAACACTTTAAACATGTTAAATGTTGTTGAGCTATAAATAGACTTCCACAACATCCTAGAGTACAAACGGAATGAGATGCAAAAGTGGAGTTCGAGCATAAGGTGTTACATATGTTCTTCTCACATGCTATACATATCAAAACACCACTTGGGCACTTTAGACCACACAGAAAAGAGATGCAGATATCTTCCTCCTACAAGCATCGAAGACCAAATCCTGTCTATTCTAACGGAATTTGAAACTGAAAGCTTATGTAGATTTCAGATTCATAAAACAAACTAGATGGTTTCAATGTGCAGCAATAATCTTTCACCGGAAGCCCCCATATAAAGTGACAAAAGAAGGATCAGGCTTAATTGCGACATGACAACTGTTACCCACATCTCAAAGACGAGTACATGAAGATCAATTAATAATCAAGATCAACAACCTCAATTAGACTCATGATTGGTAACTTCCACAAGTCACAATAAACAATATGACAGGGTAAAACCAGTGCAGTGCTTAACTTGAGATATATCATTACCTCAACAAGGACCCTTGGTTTCTTTGATTTTTTGCCAGACTTATCTTTCTCAGACTTCTTTTCAGCAAAGGCAGAATCCTTCCTCTGTCTCTTTTTAGCAATTGCCAACGTTTCTTCATCCTCTTCATCCGTTCCTGCAAGCACATCAATACTCAAATAATTGGAAAAAAGCCACACTAATGTCAAAAGCATATATATCAAATGCATGTATAACAGTAATTGATCGCTACAAATACTGTTGAGATACATTAGTACAATGAGGATTGCATTCTTGCACATACCTTCATCATCCTGATCAGTATCTTTCATGGAAAGACCAGCAAAATCTTCCATGTCATCTTCCTCTTCGAGATCGTCAAAACCTTCAACATACTCCACAACAGGCTCCTATTTCAAAAGCAAAACGGTGAAAAAATTATCAGCATTGAATGATGATTGAAGGGCACTAAAAATCAATACACTAACATCTTCTGCACATCAGAAGTACCTCTTCTTCTTCCTCCTCTTCTTCACTAGCAGCCTCTTGTTGTTCCATGTCAAGTACTTTGTTAAATTCTTTGACAGGATAGTTGTAAATGTCACCATATACACCTTTCTTTAGACGTTCTAACAATTCATTTTCAATGCTCTTCTCTAAAACAGCCGCCTTCTCAGCCTTTTCCTCTCTTCTTGCCTCTCTCTTCTTCTCCTTTCTAGGTGTTGTCATGATCTTCTCTCTAGAAACATCAGTTTGGGGTCAAAATGGAGATAAACCAATCTGATAATGCACCACTAAGACAAAAGAAACTACAAAACCAAACGAACACTAGCAAGTGAGACTACATCTGAATACGCATTTTTCAATAAACACCTGGTTTTCAAGGCGAGCTTTCGCATTCGCATACGCATCTGAGTCATTTTCGTAAGTCGTTGTTTGGTCTTGTGAACCAGTAACTTCGGCCAATATATCTGCATTTTATTTTGTGAAACATTTCACATCAGGCAACTTAAAACTCCTAACCCAACATTTCATCAAATCAACCAACACTTAAACTTCAAGAAATTCCCCAGTCCGCACCAGTTGCTTGTCAATTATCTCAAGTGCCTTCTCGTAGTTTCTCGGCAGTTTAACCCTTTCCCAGAGCTCCTTCGGCCTATGAGCTCTTTCTATCGTTTTCATATACAAAAAAAACACACCTGAAACATTACACCAAAACACATCACATTTCAAACAAAACAACCCAACTCTAAGTTAAAAAAAACTCATTTCATCTCTCAGGCTGCACACCCAGCTCAGAAAACCAAATCAAATTCCAAACCTTACAAACACTTCAAGCAACACTGAACGAAAATCGAAACTTTCACAAACAAAACCCCTTCATGCAGAACACGGTTCTTACCATCAACGTCGCGAATGGTGGCGTACCGGCTGTTCGCCAGCGGACAAGAACTCCGGTTACATATCCCAGTAACATTGTACTGATTTCTACAGAAGATGCCCGTCTCTAATCTGCAACAATTCATCCTCAATCAACAATAACATAAATGAAAAAAAAAACAGTAAGAACGGCGCGGAGGCGGGGTTGAAACCGAAAATACAAGGCTTTTACTTGGACATGAAGCTGCAGTGCTTGTGCCTGAGGACCTGCCATATGACTTCGTCGTTCTGCATACTCGGCTACTGCCTTCTGCGGCGCTATATGAATTTCTCCGATTTGGGGTTTTCAAGATGGCGAGGCTGATTTCACTGAAAGTCGCCACCTGAAGAAGAATTAGGGTTTATCGAGTAGTTAGAGGACTCCAAGTCGGCAGCGCTCGATTCCGCGATACTGCAATTTTAGAGGTTTAGATATATTACAGTTACGCCCATTTGTTTTTTGAATTACATAGAGATCCCTCATAGTAATGAGTTTGACAATAGAGTACTGTGCTTGCCAAGACTTTAATAAAATGCATCATAACCTTATTATATTCATTCGAAATTATAAAATGAAATTTGATTTTTGAGCGTGAAGTATAATAGTGCTCGCTGCTTGCATTTGATCGAGTTTAACCAGATGCTCCTTGGGCGATGTTATATTATCCTCAAATATATCATATATATATAAACTTAGTTTTACAAAAATACAGGCTAACACTAAATATTTCTATGAAAATGTAAACGTAGTACCTGAATTCTTGTTAGGTAATGTATAAGAAAAAGACCTATCTATGATACCAGATTTTCAAAATACCCCATTTGATAGATTTTTTTTTAAACTGCCGCCTTTTAAAAACTTATTTTTTAATATGTCATTACTTTTAAAATATCAATTTTTTTATCAAATTATTATCGGAAATAGCGGTTTGTGAATTTTTTAAAGTTAAAATATTGATTGAACGATGATTTGATAATGAACGTCTATCTCATCACAAACCGCTACTACGGTTAGCGGTTTGATTCAATTTTGGTCAAATTACTACTACGAGTAACGATTTGTTCCCAATTAAACACTAAATGGGTTTTTGTGTCGGTTCCTAATGTAGCATGGCCTCCATCCACTCCACCACCGCTCATTCCTCTTTCACCATCTCTAATCAAAGTTTGATTGGAGGAAGATTGGTTACGAGCGGCCGGGGATGAAGACTTTCTAAAAAGCGCCAGATGGGAGAAGCATTTGATGGTTTTGCAATCTTAAAATTGCTTTACCATCTTCGTAGCTGCTGTCGAAAGCTGTCGTGGTCGACCGACCATCTGTCCAGCATTTTCGATACTCTTTCAGCCCCCACCGGAACGATCAACTGATCAACCAAAACAACCCCAGTTGGTTAGACTATGAAAAACTATGAAAATTTTGAGACTTTTTTAGGAGAGGCCGTGGGCTGACTTTGAGATTTTCCATGTGGAAAGTGTGGTTCATAATTCGCAATATCGATTTTCCAACGGACGGGCCTGCTTTTTCATAGAGTTCAGACTTTGAGGTGATGAAAGAGAGAGGGCGTGGCGGGGTGGATGAAGGTCATGCTGCTCAACCGGAACAAGAACCTACTGAATATTTAATTGGGAATAAACCGTTACTATCAGCAACAGTTTGACCAAAATTAAGTCAAATCAGATTAAAAAAGTTTTTAAAAGGTGATAATTTAAAAAAAAAAAAATCCATTTTTTTAAAACAATTTTAGGTGACCAGAACTCCGGAAGAAATTACCTAACCATTGCTTTTTAAGGTTCAAGATTCAGATTTCTGTCAAGAACGTGATTTGTGTAGCACTTGTCCTTATGTGGACTTCCCCCCAGGCCCCAGCTAAAAAGGTCCTCTTATTATACATATTACTGTTTAGGAAGTCCCCAGTCATCAGGCATCAACCAATCATGAGCACTTCACTTTTGAGGAGGGTTTGGGTCAGTTTTCCTTATTTTCTTTTTCAAACTGTTCTCCCGTCTCCTTCAACATTTTAATACAGTACCACCAACTTGCCAGCTGTGGTGGATGGCTGGTGCTTCTATCATCATCCTCTTCAATGTCCCTTCATTAACTGAAAATGTTTATGAGGAGAAGGAAAAGAAAAGGGTCGGCATCTATCCCAAATTAATTTCTGTGTGCCCACTCCGATGCCCAGTTGTGATGATGGTTTGGATTCATGTGTTGATATTTCATCAACACATATTATGGCTTTTCCTTCTTCTTCCACTTCCTCGTCACCACACCCCCCTGCACATTGCCACACATCCATCATTTGTAAAGCTGTAAGCTTTGCCCAACACCACTAACATATTCAACAATATCACCATTTAACTCATGCCATTCAAATATAGCAAGAAGAAACAAGGCAATCCTTCTTTCAACTTGTTCAAACTTATATACAACACTCCACAGTCATCCCTGTCTACCCGCCCCTGCATATCTTTGCTCCTCTTTTTCCAAAACAAATCTTTATTTTCTCCCCGTCAACCTCTGGATTCAAACTATCTCGAACTACCCCGAAACATACGCGCAAGCAATCAAACATTCTCTTTTGCTTAACTTCCAGATCACACTGGGAGGAGCATTTCAAACTCCACCATAAAGATGTAATACCATAACTTACCATCAATCCACCCAGATCATCCTAAAACTGATTGATTTATCAGGGGATTGACTTGATTGATTTGCATGCCCACCAAGTAAATTCTAGATTCAATATCTGAAAGTGACTGCCGTGATAAGCAAAATGATTTAAGGAATCCAACCCATACTGGAAATATCAAAGACAACTTCAAAACTGAAACTCTTCCCATATGGCATATTAATTCTCATAACCACAAATCCCTAAACACAAACCAAACAGCAAACCAAAAAGCTCAATTTGAGCACATTTAACTTATCTAAATCAAATTTCAATAGCTAGCTATACATAGCAATGCAACAGGTAGAGAAGACCTTAAGCAATGACCAATTAGCAACCATTATTACATTGGATATCTGTACCTCCAGAATAATGGCAGTCAAGAGAACTGCTGGTCCAGCCACACCCAGGTTCATCTGCTGCACTTTGCCCTGTCCATCAGATGACAAAAAACAGAACAAGTCATCAGTTTCAGACCTAGAAAATTAAAAACAAAGCAATGGCACGCAGAACCAGAAAAAGAGAATTTTTTTTCCAGAAACTGACAAAGAAAGCAAGATGATGGATGAATCCTGACACAGAAACGGGTAGAGCAAATACGTGTCGAGCAACCAAACAGGGAAGGAAATGACGCACGGAAATAAGGAACTGGAAACCCTAGAAGGAAAACACGGCCGGGAACAATGGCGTGCGCCGGTGACAATGGCAGGACTCATAAATTCGAAACCAGAGACTGCAAAAATTCATTAATGGGCTAACAAGGATGATCAACAAAAAGGGAAACCACAGCCCGATTACATCCCCGCAGCCAGACTTCATCTACCTTCCCCAACTCACCTAGTTGCGACTGGTATCCAGATTTTTATATATTCTTATTTATATATCCTTTAGGAGTTTCATTCTCTGCAGATTTCGAGGATTTTCCCCGGAGAAGACGCCGGCGCTATTGCCAGTGGTTGCCGTTGTGGACCAGGAAGACATGGCCACCGCCGTCAGCGGCGGAGGGACTCCCATGTCTCTGATGGTAGCCATACGGCGGCGAATTTCTACCGGAAATCTTCTCATAGCAGACAGGATGATACGACGCAATCTGCGGCGCTGGCGAACGCGACCGGTAACAGCGATTCGCCACAGGCGCCGGACACCGAGAGGATCTGGAACCGTAACTCGAGCCACTGTGAGTGACGGAGCTGAACGGAGACGACGTGGATGACGACGGAGATGAGACCGAAGGTGGAGGCGACACTTTCTTAACCGATTTCGGCGGCGAGAGGAACGCTCTGATCTTCAACGACTTACTCGTGGCCGCTGCTGCTGCGGCTTTATCGTATTCTTCGATCAGATTCGTCAGATCCTCGTCGGAGGTAATTGACACCAGCGCGTCCAGATCTTCCGTTGGCAGTTGACACCGGAGGCTGACGGACGAGCCGCATAGCTCTCCAAGCTTCACCGTCAACTCTGTTACAAAAAATCAAATCAACAACACCGTCAATCTCTCACACTCGAAAATCAAAACCATCATCAATAATCATCTAAACACAAGATTTCCAGAAACGGAATCAACAATCGGAAGCGTAACTGACCAGCGAAGGAGACGGAGCGGTCGACGGAGAGGACGCGAGTGTGGCCGCCGTGGTACCGAAGCTTGCCGTCGGGGTAGCGTGGGATGATTTTGCCACCATAGCTGCAGAGGAACTTGACGGTGGTGGTAGATGCTCCGACCATGCTCGGTTGCTAGGGTTCCGGTGGCGCTGGAATGTTGTAGAGAGTGATGGTTCTGTATTCTTTTCGAGAGAGAAGAAGTTGCTAGTTCCCTGCTTCTTCTTTCTTCGAACTCAGCGTTGTCCGCTCCGTTGCGTATTTATAGAGCTGAGAATCGCTTCGTGAATTTTTGAGGGCAGTTTCATCATTTCAGGAAGCCGTCAGGTTTCAGAAACTGGGTCGGTTCGGTCCAGTCCAAACGATCCAATGTGGCTGCCATGGCCAAGTCAACATTTAAATTTCGAATATTAATTAATAACTTTATAAAATTATTGATTTATCATTACTTTATCATTAATTCTTTCATTAATTCTTATTAAATATATTATAATTTCATATATTTATGATTTTAATTTCAAATTATTAACTTTATACGGAAGTCAAGTTTGACAATCAAACGGCCTAGCGGTTGCTGCGGGTGCACCGAAGCCAAGTGTGGATGCAGAGTCACGTTCGCGCATCGGGATTCGAGAGAGATGAGGCCTAGGTGGACCCGCAGCGAACCATCATCAAATAACGAAAAGGTAAAAGCAAGCATCAGAGATAACATCTGATAAAGTAAAGTTACCGATCTGTAAAAATCCTAATTCTGATAATTACTTTAAGATCCTTCAGGTTTCTTAGTTACGAATATTGAACAGAAACCCTAATTAAGGGGCTGGTTCGTAATTCTAGCAAAATGTGTTGCGGGTTATGTAGTTGGTCCTGCGTGGTGGGGAGTTACATGGGTTCAGATGACGTCACTTTACTTAGAAACGAATATTCGATTCCTCATCCCCAATTGATACGTTTCTTCCTCAACTTGTCATTGAGATTCCCCATTTTTATCAATCCAAATCCCCCAACAAAATGTTCAACCATCATCAAATTTCCCTTCGCTTCACGTCTCATTTGAAAATAAATAATAATTGAATTGAACTGAACTGAATTAAAATTAATAAGTGAAATGAAACTCGAGAGCCCCAAACATTTCCTCAATACTCGGTCCTTTGTCGCGCTTAGATCATGCAATGTTATCCGATTTATCGGTCCCACGAGTTGTAGGGTCTCTCCCAAACCATGGCCTCAATTCATCGATTTTTTTCCATTTTAAAAAATAAAATGTTTTGTTCTTTACTAAAAAAATTGATGACCATGTCATATCGCTCCTTTTTTATCTCCTTATCTTCGGTCATGGAGATAATGCATCAATACTTTATGTTACGGTACCAAGCCTTTCATGGCCCCCGCATGCACTTAAATTCGGTCCGACCGGTTTCAAACCGAGCAAACAGAGCAATCACCGGTTTGATGACCGGTTCGGTTGATTTTAAAATGTGGGGAGGTCGAGCCGGAGCCGGAGCCGCAATAGTGTAAGCCTGGGGGAATGGAATGACACGTGGCGATGAGGTGATTGTGACAGGTGTTATCTGGGCGAGGAAAGCACACCACCAAATCCTCGGTTCGACAAAGATTTTGTATACGTGCGAATCACACGTGTCTGGTTGGAGGCCAAGCTTTTGAAACTACGTCGTTTTGATGTTTGTATCCTGCATTTTCAAGAAACAGATAGAAATAAACCCTAATAGAAATAAACCCTAATTCACTCATGATTGCTTGCTCATAAACGACTGCATTTGAGAGGTTCCTTAGGGAGGAACATAGGTTGGGTAGAGAAACCTTGCTCGACGTCCAACATCACATATTTGAAAGAGTTGAAACATATTCACTTGAATTGTTTCACATCGTCGAGAATGAAGAAAGGATTAAGGTTTATATTGAATTCTAGTATCGGGACTTACAAGTCTGAGCTTTTGGGTAAGAAGTGGATTGCAAAAAATTGGCTAAATCCTAACAACTGGTATCAGAGCCCACAGTTTGCTGAGTCGTGTGATGATGCGATGTGATGTGTCAATGAATATGATACTCTCCTCTAGAGAGATCCTGTAGGTTCACCTTTCGCGTACAAAATGAATCGGACCGATGTTAGAGTAGGTGCCAACTCTTCACCTGCTAACAGCCACGATGCGTGCCTCCCCGAGTGAAGAGGAGATGAGTTTGCTTGTGTGGCCAATCACAAGTGAAAGGGGGAGATTGTTGAGAGATATTCATTTGGATTATCCCACATCGCCGAGAATGAAGAAAGGATGAAGGCTTATATTGAATTCTAGTACCGAGACTTACAAGTCCTGACTTTTGAGTCAGAATTGGACTAGAATTAAATTGGGTCAAATCCTTACAGAAAGCATACCCTTCAATCGACAAATGCATGTGATCTTTACCCGAAATCGATTTTCCAACATTTCACATTCGAATCATCATGGGTATGTTACATTGTAATATGTGACAAGAAGATTACATAAGGTCCCAAAACTTTGTGATCCTCCAAGGACACATCATCACCAACTGCCAAAAAAATGGGAGGAGATTAAGGGAATTACATGTTCTTGAGGTTGAAGAATCCTCTCAACCTTAGAAGGAAGAACTATTTGGACCAATGTTTGTTGATATTGGCATTCCTTAATGTATGGTTGTTGTATGATCGTAAGTGATATGGGCACTTACCCACTTGTGTAATCCCAAGTGGCATGCACCAATTCGTTATCCTTCTACATATCCTCAAACCTTCCTTTTTCTTTTATTTGGATATGTCACATTCTTTTGCCCAATAGTATGTGCTATCATGCTAAATGTCATACGTCTCTATCACTAAAAACTTAGTAATTTTCATAGTATAATTAGATTTGAATCTGTGTACTGATTTGAAACCTTGTCACCGACAGACAGATTTTATATCGTAAACAACAAGGATGAAATGATCGAGTTTGTGTATATGAGAAGACCAAATTAGATTAGAACCTCGTTTGTTTTAAAACGTAACGTATTTGGAAGGAGATAAAGATTGATGGAGGTTGTTATTTTTCTAATGACTAATGAAAGTAAACAACAAGGATAAATGGAGCATTTGATTTATGACAATACAATATAAGTTGTATTCTACTGAGATTTTTGTATTTATATAATCCAAAAATTAAGATGTGAATGGCATTTGGATATCACCAAAAGTACACATCATCAATTAATACGAAAGAAGCAAAAACTTTATTTTCCAACCATCCGAATGAGACTAAAATTGGGTTTTTAAGGAGAAGAAGTGTAATGGTGGTAATATGTGCCTCACACAAAAAATGCATATAAGATATATTCGATATGAGGTTAAGTGTTATTCAAAGTAAATAAGAGTAAAAATTATATCTTTATAAAAACAAATGTTTATTAAAAATCGTAATTTGGATAATGTTCTCAAAATATGGGGTGGGTAAACATTTCAAAGGTAGGTAATTTTATAAGTAAATCATTGGGTAGAAAATGAATGGAATTTGAACAAGGGGTGATGAAACGACAGCGTTGAGTGGGAAGCATCGTAGAACATTGCATTTAACATTTAGCATCTTTTAAAAGTCTTGCGCACGAGTTGGGACCAATTTTTAAGACTCCCATTTTGGTCGACTAAAGTTTTGTAGCAGTAACTTGTGTGCATCATTTTGTTGACACTTCTCCTTCTTTTGTTGACAATTAATTCAAAATGTTGAATCTCGAATAATTACACGATCGAATTAGAACATATTTTGTGAAATTATAAAAATCAAAAATTAGGCAGCTCATATAATTGTTGTTTACACTCTTTGGTAACCCTAACAGGGTTGGAAACGTGCATTAAATAAGTTGAATGAGAGTGTGAGTCATCAAATATACCAGGGTTTGCGTTTCACATGACGTGAAGGTGAAGATCACAACAAGAAAGACACGAATATCGATTAAGGTTACTTTTTTTAAGATTGTAAACGCATTTAACGCGTGATTACATCATCATTATATATCACTGACACGTGCTGCGAAAAATGGGTAGAAAGAATAGATTTAGAGAAGTTATTCTTTGTAGAAGAATCAGAAAATGCAATAAAATAAGGAACGGGTGGTGCACTTTGTCTTGTTTATGGAAATCTCTATCAGGGAGCAACAAAAGCATATCCCTTCTTTCTCCACGCGTTGTTCTTCAGATTGACTGGATTTTTTTTTTCTACCCAAAACCCACCAAAACGTTTACTCCGGTCCAATCAAAAATCGAATTCTAGAATCTTCCTAACACACCAAGTTTCATTATATATATGTATATATGATTTTGGGTATGAAAGCCCAAATTCTAAACGACGGCGTTTGGACGTAGCACAATCTAATCGGGAACCACATTTGGCTCGGTATTTCAAGAATGGGCTTTTTTAGACCTGATGGATTACCATGGCGAAGTGGAAGCTTTTCATCCGCACTGGAGTCATCATACAAGGTAAGGTTGGTCTGATATTATTAGATACATAATTATGAGGACACATTACACTGGCCAATGTTGGTACTCAAAACTCCCCGCAAACTCCTTTGCGTCTTTTATCTGATCATATCGCATTGCATCACTCGAAAAAGGTTGGTATTTTTCATCTGTGTCGCCGGGGCGATCTTGATCTTGACCGTTTTCTCCTGCATATAAATAAATCACAAGTTTATAAACTAAGCAAAATAGAAAAGGCGAGAATCCAAATCATCTATGCTTTGACCTGTGTGCTTTTAAGCTGCTGTATTAATAGATAAACACATTTCATATTATCTAATGCATACGTAATATGGAAGGTACCTTGAGGCTTCAAGAGAATAGTAAGGAGAATGCCTGCGTTGAGAATGCTCGGGTGATCGCGAAACTTGTCTAGAAATAGAAACATGCCATCATGCTGATTCTGTGAGATTATCATTCGCATTGCAAGCTACATTTTGTTGAGCCTTGTATAGAGTACACGAGTTTAATAATCGAATTCAATTTCACCCTTACAAATGCATACTACCTTCTTCTAGGTGAAAACCATCACACGCCAAAAAAATCGGACGCACGAAATAGTCATAGCAGGTTGCCTACCTATATCTGGGATTATCTTAACTAAAACACTTGCAGAATGAAAACATCAAGGTAAATAAAAGACCCTTGACCTAGATTCCAGAATCATTTGAATATAAAGAATCAAGAATCATATTGCAAAATAAAATACCTTTTCCTAGACCTCACTGGGGAGGGTGATCTAGGCCGTCTTTTAGACCGTGATTTCCTGCCAAGCAACAACATATACATATTTTTCTCAGTTTGGAAGCCTTACAGAGTAAAAGTGAAAATGATGAAAATGTTGAGAAAAACACCTTTCATAATCATCTAATGATTTATCATCAGTACTGCTGCCACCACTGGCTGATGAACCAGTCTTATTCTTTTTCCGCCAGCTGCTAGGTGAAGGAGAATGGGCCTTCTTGTGTCTGTTTGAGTTGCTTGAATGTTTGTGTTTTGATCTTTCTGACTTTTCATCATCTACTAGTTCTCTTTTTTTATCTTCTTGTACACCTATTCTTCCATCTCTTTCATTTTCTTTTTTATTCTCCTCATCATGGTGAAATGACCTCTTTCTTGAAAGTTTTCCATCAGCTGTAAACCCCTCTTTCTTTTTATCCCTTGAGCCATCACGAGCATCTGACTTTCCCTTATTTGTATGCCTCTCCCCATGTTTGCCCCGACTTTGATCTTCCTTCTTATTTTCCCCAACTCTATCACTCACCTCCGTAACAGGACTCCGAGAACTTGCTTTGCTATCAGAGCCTCTTCCATCTGAAGCGATTCTCAAATCAAGACTGGACGCCTCGTTAGTGTGATCTAGGTTACACTGATTGTCTCGCATGCTGTTCTTGTCATCCAAATTAATGGTGTCATTTTTCTGTTGTCTGTCATCCCCCTTGGTTACAGAGACTAATTCAAGCACCACTGTACTATCAATCGACTCCTTGTTTGTAACAATCAAGCTCGAAGTAACATCCAGCTTTCCAATATTTTTTGATTCACCATCAACCTTCTCATGTTTCTCATTGATCAGTTGTTCTTCAGGGAAGATTTCATTTTTTTCTTCATCACTATCAGTACCATAACTTATAAGACCTAACAAACCTCCAGGCAAAACTGAACTTGTTTTTCCAATATCTTCATTCGCATCAGTCCCCTTAGATTTATCGGTAACAAGAATATTTGCAGAATACTGACTTAGTGCTGCTGCAGGTAGAAAAGCTTCCAGAATTTATAATAAAAAAGAGATAGAACAAAAACCTTATACACAAGTTTAAATGAACTACAAAGCCAATATCCATTTAAAAAGTATATATTTTCACAACACTACATCATGTAAAAGAGTTACCTTCAGTTGTTGTATCTTCTTCACTAAGAACCTTCCTTGCTATATCATCAAATAGGTCATCAGTTACCTGTTCGAAAATAGAAAGTAAAATCACAACAGGAATTGACTCGGGAAAGACAGTTCTGCCACTACAGGGAGCTTAAAATTTAGTCAACCTTCATTAGGACTTCAGTAAGAAGCCTCTTTATCTCTTTGTTAATTGCAGCAGTTCTTGCTGCTTCAACATAGTCCTGCATGTCAATGAATGAGCAATGTCAATAATGGTTCACCATCAAGATTGCATAACAAGCAGAATTTCCATAAAAAGAGATTTAAAAATAAACACCTCATCATCTTCTTCTTCAGCTGACCTCAAAGAGTCTGTGCTTTTATTCTCAGCCTGATCATCTTTCCCAAAAGATTGATGACCAATTTCATCCTCCAAAGATTGAGTTTCTTCTTTATGATATTCAAGGGCAGAAGTAGCCATAACAGCCTTCTTCTTATAGATTTCTTCTTTCAGCCAGTTTGGAACTGATGCCTGAGAAAATGTGTGATAAATTTATGAATCATATCAAAGCTCACCTGCCCTGATATGTGTGAAGTTCCTAACAATCGTCACCTTTTTGGGCCGGTCAGAAGCAAAGCTGGTACTATATAGATCAACTGGAAAAGCTGTAGAAGAGACAAATGAAGTTCCACCACCAGGACCGAATGGGCCACCAACAGCCGGCAATGTAGGTGAAAAGTTAGGGCCAGTAACTGTACCAAAGACTGGTGCAACCTGTCCGGGAACAGGAGAATGTGCCGATATAGACGGAACAAACTGCCAGCAGAAAACGATGACTAGAATCACGCCACTGGGTATACTCTACATGCCATAAACTCTAATATTAACACTACACTGTACCTGTGAGCCAGAATTTACAGCCAATGGATAGATACTACCAGGAGCTAAATGAGAAGCCCAGCCATGAGTTATGGGCATAGTTGCAGATGCATTCACTCCTCTATGATGTCCAGTTGAATCAGGAAGGGGATACATGGATGATATGTTTGCTCTAGGCGCAAAATCTAGAGGTTTATCAGAAACCTCGTTATTCTGATTGTGATATGAAAAGAAGCTGTCCACTAAATCTGGTCGATCAACTGCTGGCACCATTGAGGGACCTTGCTGTCCTCCTTGAAGTGCATTGCTAGGCCCAGGAAATGATTTAAATTGCATTTGATTCTGGCTTGTGCCCACCTCTCTACCTACATTTATATGGACAGTTAGTAAATTGCCAAGAGTTCTACAAGAGTATCCTTGTTGTTGTGTGCACTCCTTGGGATAATACCAGAAGTCTACAGTAATGCTAGACCCACCTATACAGGACAGAATGAGAACTTAAGACTTGCTTTACCTAAGAGAAAAACATGGTCCAATGGAAAAAACATACATGATATACTTAAGATTGACTCCTTAGATTACCAACCTAATGACCAAAAGAAACTAGCAATACTATAATGATACGTTGAAAAGCTTCTTAAATCTTTAACTCTCGGATCCTCCACAATAGGTTGATATTCAAATATAAACTCGTTCAATAGGCTGCCAACTGAAGAAGCATTTGCCAAGCACTTGCACTTTATCTCTGATTATCATATTCCAACAGCACTTACATTTCATATCTGAAATATCATATTTCCACCTGACTTTTACTTTGTCATTCAACACATTCAGTTGTATAGCAAATAAAATCTCTTTGAAGGCAAAAGGGTCAAACATTACTTAACATAACGGGGAAACTAAGCGTGTATATATTAGGAGTTCTCTAAGTAGTTTCTGATGAGAAACATTTTACAAACTAACAGATGCTTGGCTCCTTTTAGGATATGACTACCATCTTTAACAATGTTTACCATCAAAAAAAAAAAAATACTGACGAATACTTGAGAGCATTAGAGAAACAAGAAATCATGCATCAGAAAGATATTAAGAGAGAAAGAAAAACTTTTCAACAAAGTATATCAGTTATCAAGTCCATAGATGTGCAAAAAAAAAAAAAAAAAACTATCCACTGATACTAATTGATCTATAACTTATAAAGAACACCGAGCAGCATAGTCAACGAAAAAGAATGTACACATACAAAAAAACACATGGGTCATAGACACAACATTAATTCTATCTTAAGAAACCCAAAGAGGAACACTTTATCAAATATTGCTCTTGTTGCCATTGACACAGACCGGGATGATATAAATCACCCAGTTTGAAAGGGGTTGTGTAAAATTCAAGTGAGAAGAGATTAAAAAACAGGGTTTGAGGTAAACAACTCTCTGACAGATTTCCTTGAGACTTACTGAAAAGTTACCTGTAATAGAAGAATAACTAGAAGGTACCTCCTGCTGATGAACCGTTGCCTTTGATTCGTCCGCCAATGATCCATCTACAGGTAAATGACTATCGGGACGAGAAGACGCGGAACCCGAGTTGAAACTGGCCGGCCCATTATGATAAACATCTGATACATTGTTTGAATGTCCATCCTGGAGCGAAACTTGCTGGTAATTTCCAGTTTCATATGGGTTGTGAAGATATGCAATGGGATAAGACCCAGGCTTCGTTTCAAGATGCTGATGCTCAGCCACATGCACATATTGATCTTGAAACGGAGTTTGCAAATCAGTTCTCATACCCTGTGGAAAGGTTGACTGTTGTTGCTGATTGTCCATAGCAGCTTTTGCAGCTGCCCATGCCTTGGCTCTTGCTGCCCAATCATCCTCATTACTTTTCCCTGCAATTATAAAGAATAACAAAAAAAAGAAGTAATATTGAATATTTTCAGAATTAAGCTGCAGGGAGTACAAAATATTCTATAAAAAGGACTTTGCATTGTTAAAGCAAAAATCCGCTAGATTTCCTTAAAACAGAATTCAGGAACTATGTAGCTCCATCATAGGAGAAAGGTTATATTTCAAAGACAATCAACCCATCTGAATAAAAATGCGCCAATACAGCATTTTTACAGATTTGATCCTAGTTTGTTTGCATTCTAATCTACACTAAACCAAGAAGTCTCGCCACCATCTCATAAATGAAAATGTAGGGAAAAGAGCTTAAAGTACCTCTATAAGAAGCAACTCCTACATTCAAAATATAAATGAAAAATGAAACCTTTCTTGTGAAGACACAAATAATCAATGTGAGGATGAGATTTACTAACCAACCTTGGTATTCGTATCCTTGGTGATGCGTCCAATTTGGATTTTTCCATCCCTAAAGCATAAATAAAGTGAAGCTATGATATATTCACAAACTAGACAGTCAGGAAGTTAAACCAACATCATGAGAAGATAGAAAATAGGACACCACAAAACAAAAACATACTATGAATCACATTGACAGTTAATTTTCTTCATCTTTTAATTTTTTTAACTCGCACAATGGCCCACATTATCAATTCTAAGCTACTAAATAGGAATAAATAAAAATCACAAGCTGTATTTTCATCAGAGCTTCTGTTTTACTTGACAACTCAATACATAATAAATCATCATATAAAATTTTCAATCTCCCTTGGAAATGAAAAATGTGCTAGGAAAAAAGTCTGATACAGGATTACACTGTAGTGCTACCTAGGGAAACGAAGCTCTATGGCAGTCAAATAACATTTACAAAACGGAGAGTAGGGCGATTGAATTCATACCTGATGGCCAGCAGAATAAGGTTGAGAAGGAACCTGAGAATGATGATACGGAGGAGGATGCATCTGAGGTCGATTCGGAGGAGGAAACTGGTGCGGAGGATAGTGCTGGTTAGGATACGCCGCCGGAGGCGGACCCCACTGATGTGGCTGCGGCGGATACTGATGATGCGAACCAGGAGCAGGTGGGGTCGGAGGCTGGGGCGTCGGTTGTAAATGGTTCTGGCCAGGATACCATTGCGGAGGAGCCGGCGGATGTTGATGTTGTAGTTGGTCTTTTTGGAATTCCGACATGGATGGAGGAGGCGGCGGTGGTGGTAGAGGAGGAGGCCCAGCGTTGGTGTTGTATCTCTGGTATGCGTCCATTAACGCCGTCGTCGATTTGGAGGCTGAATTAGGGTTTGATGTGGTCAGTCGCTGATCAGAATGGAGTGAAGATGGAAGAGAAACAAAGTTCGATTAATTACGATTGAGTCCCTGAGGTTCGCGATCATGATAGTCAGCCCCATTATTATTCGAAAAAAAATTCAGAACTGCCTCCTTTGCCAGCGATAGTTTCACAAATACGTTCTTTGTAAAAAACCTATCCCAAATACCACGTTTCTTATTCTTCTCGGCACTGTTTCCGAAATAACAAACCGGTAATATCATTACCGGTTTGGTTGAAAACAGCCGACGTGGCAACTACAAGCCACCTCGGATACCACGCGTGTCAGCGAAAATATTGTTACCGATTAATAAATGAGACCGACAATATTGTTACCGGTCTCATAATAACCCAACATGGCCATGCTGGCCGACAGTCGACAAGGGTTTTGCAGATTTATTATGAGATCGGAAATACCATTCCCAGTTTCATAATGAATCTGCAAAACCCTGCCAAATCTTGTCTTTTGTCGGCCAACATGGTCAATATGATCATGTTGAGACCGGTCTCATGGAAAATCATTCTATAAATAAAACTCGTACGTTTCTTAATTTCTCATTCCAATTTTCCTTACCCTCCACGGCATATCCCTTTCCTTATCTCCCTTCTCACTTTCTTCTACTCATTTTATGCTTGCTATTCCCTCCCTTCCCTTCTTTTCAAGGCTGCGATAAGTTGCGACATTCGAGGTATGTGTGATATTGCGGAAATCAAGTATAAGTAGAGCCCAAATTTTATCATATGTAGTATTTTATTATGAAATATTAAGTTAATCCAGATGACGTATTGATTAACATTTGCAGGTGTTGTAATAAAATGGCGACGATTTTGACCCTATGGTTATGTCCACATTCGAAACACTAGAAATGCCAGTACGAGATGAGTATGATAGGGACGAGATGGAACACCTAGATGAATTGGATATGGAGGGTGAATCTGACGTTCCAGAACCGCAGCTCGTATGGGACATCCCTGGATTTACTGATGTATCGGCATGGGATGCGAATGAACCTTGTGAAAGTATGTGGCATCATTGACAAACTCCTACAAAGTGAACTAGAGCTTGCTACAGCAAGTATGGAAAGAAAACAGCTGATGAAGAGCATTCCAGAGTGAGCAAACTCAGTAAGTGGCGCTCCAGATGAAGACATTAAGTAGCGCTCCAGATGAAGACATTAAGTGGCTAATGTCTTCACGAGGCGCGCGACTTAATGTTGTCTTGGGGCGCTCGAAAATCTGAAAGAGATCATGAAGACATCAGCTTGTGCAATCTGGGCAGAGTGACTATCTCAGTACTCAAGTGGAGTAAGCAAGTGCAATAGCAACCTCTGGAGCAGAAGTTCAGCAGCAGAAGTATTGCACACCTTCAGACAGCTTGTGCTACAGCAGATGCTGCAGCACAAATGCTGTAGCAGAAATTTAGCTTTCTCAAAGATTGCATTCAAATAACAAATCAGTGGACCGAAGGGCTTCCGGAAAGAGCTGAATATTCAGGAGAATATTTCTGGAGTGTCTCTCAAGAACAAGGGCAGATTTGTTGAAGTGAAGATATGATCTTGTAGAGATCTTGGAGGATCTTCCTTAGAATTGATGGGATTGTTTCCTAATGCATTTAGGAAATTCCAGCAGCAGCAAATAGCTACAGCAAAGGTGAACAAGGAGTTGTTGCAGCTCAAACAATCAAGCTGGCAGCAGAAGTAAACCAGCAGCAGATGCAGCAGGGGATGCTGCAGTAGGTGCTGGTTCAAGTGCTGGTTCAACTGTCCGAGTAGCAGTTTTTGTGCTGGGTGCGATTTAAGGTATGGCAGCTTTGTGAAAGCTCTTAGAAGGTTTTCTAAAATGCTGCTGAGCATTTTTCAGCAAGGTTTGCTAGTCAGAGAAGGAGTTTTGCATTGAAGATATTAATCAAATCTAATCTCCTAGATTTTAGGAGATAATTGATCTTGTGGGTCAATTGCCTAAACCTGGAAATTGCTTAAAGTGGTGTGGGTATTTAAGCAGAAGGTTTGAGGGCTGAAGCGGGTGATCGAAGCTGAGTGATACACGAGAGTAGACACAGAATTCAGAGTGAGGATTTTTTCTGGGTGTGCTACGAGAGTTGTTCTTCGATCAACACACACGGGCAGAGCGTTGAGCGCAGAGCTGTGGTGCGTATTGCAGAAGAGAATCAGGTCTTGCAGAGACTGATTCGTGCTTTGATCTGGAAGCCAATTTAGAGCTGTGGAGCTTGTTGGTTGATCAAAGGCAGCCGCGGGAGAACTGACGGGTGGAAGGCTCGGTCGAGGTTCGTGCGGAAGAACTCACTAGTGGCAGGTGGTCACTGAGTGAGGGGGAGTTACTCAGAGTGTGCAGCGCTCTTGGAGTGGTTCGATCGGCTCGGCAGGAGGCCTTGGAGCGACGCGGACAGAGTGCTTCAGCTGGTGTTACAGCTGTTGCTGCAGCAACCCTGCTGAGTAGTGTAGTATAGAATAGGCTGAGTTCTTTGAGAGGATTGTAGCTATTCTAGACTGACATATTGTAGAGGGTGTGCTGACACAAATCAGAGCTTGTTCTGATTGTGTTGAGTAGTCCACACGGGGTTAAAGTAGCATAGGTTGCGTGCGTTGTAACCGAGTGTGCTTTGAACCTTTGGTTGAGTGGATTGAGGACTGGAGAATAGTCCTCCCCAGACGTAGGCAGATTGGCCGAACTGGGTGAACAAATCTGTGTCCTATTCATTGTCTGCTGTGCCTACATTTAAGTGAACAAGAGTGTGCTGCAGCAACTGCTAGTTCACAAATCTGCATAAGTAGAGACACTTGAAATTTCAAACCTGATGATGAGTATCTAGGTAGAAGACAGACCAATTATGGGAAAATTGGGGTTGGGGCGGCGTTCAGTACAAAGCTGATGCCATCTACGCGGTTCAGAGGTACTCCATCCTGAACCGCTTGAATACTTCACAAGAGAGTCAGATTCGCACTTGTTCATTCTTCACTGTCGGATGGGGGAGAGTACTTGTCCTTGAAGGATCAAAATCATGAAGAAAAAAATCGCCAGCACTGGGAAGTTACCAAGTATCGAGGCGACCATATTTGCAACACTGATTTTATTACAAAGGAGAATTACACCTCACGAGGCATTTCATTGCCATGGAAATTAAAGACGTGATTAGTGAACGGTTGAGATTTTCACCCGGTGAAATTAAAGCAAGAATTTTCAAGGATTATGGGTTGGAGGGTTGGAAATACGGTATTTGAAAGCATGGCAAGCTAGACGACAAGCTTTGCTTAACATATTTGGTGATTGGGATGATTCGTTTAGAAAGCTTCCACATTTTTTTCAGGCCATACAAGACTCAAACGGAAGAACATACGTGAAGTGGCAACGCAGTCGCAATGAAGATAATGTGCGTATGGTCATTAATCACGTATTTTGGGCATTTGGTCCAACTATTGCGGCCTTCACGCATTGCAGACCCGTTTGGTGCATTGATGGCACACATTTATACGAGAAATATAACGGAAAGCTGCTTGCGGCCGTGTCATTGGACGCGAATAACCACATCCTACCCCTCGCATTTGCTGTAGTTGAGAGTGAGAATAATTCTAGTTGGAAGTGGTTTATGAAGTGCATACGAGAGAGGGTGACTAGTCGCGAAGGGTTGTGTGTTATGTCAGATCGTCACAAAGGCATTATGCATGCAATGCAAGAACCAGAGGTTAAGTTATCAGATGGTACGTGCACGTGCGGTAAATGAGAGGTGCTCCATTATCCATGCAGCCATGTGATGTCGGTGTGCAAAAGTGAAGGTCTGCAATATACACAGTTTGTCGATTGTCACTATACCTTGGACGCCTACTTTGAAACGTGGGGTTACACATTTAACGTCATTCCGGATGAAAGAAGGTGAAGACCCTTTGAAGGACCAGAGCATATACCCAACCCTGCATTCAAGCGTGGTAGCGTCAGAAGAAATCCATCCCGCCGCCGACATAACGAGATGGACCAAGGTACAACTAGTAGCCAAGGAATAACCCATGCCCCTCGTAAATGTTCAGTGTACCATTTAACAGGTCATAACAAAAGATCATGCCCGAATAGAGCCAACCCGTGAAGCAGGTAATGTAATGGAATGCAATACTTTTCATGTTAGTTGTATCATCAGTTATAATGTAATGAAACGCTCCTTGGATTATTATGGGATGTACGTTACAAAATATGGGAGATAATCATATCAAACCTCTGCGTCGCCGACCGAGCCAACTAGGTGTGAATCGACTTGGGGGTTTTCACAGACGACGAGGGGGTTCATCAGCTTCAGCTCTAGTATCAGCCGGTGGCGAACAACTAGGCCCCGCTTCATCTGCTCCAAGATCAATCCCTTCTTCCTCTTCCTCGCCAAATGTAACAAGTGTTGGGTCCACTCCTAGTCTGTCTATCTCCCCCAGCCGCTTTAGTTCCTCAACGGTAGTGTGGAAGATGCTGTGAGTCCCCTCCCTCGCAAGTGGGCAAGATGTGTTGAAAAAAATTTCTACAGATGTCCGAGCGACGTGCACGAGACCTCGAACCTGCACAAGGGAAATAATATTGCGACATGTAAATCGTGAAGCTCTAATCGGAATGAAACTTTTTAAATAACATACCATGAAGTGTTCAATGGGAGCAGTGGGTCGGTAAGGGGTCGCTTCATCATCCTGAGGCTGTATAAAACGACGCGTTGTGTTTTGATACCAACTCTGGTACTCCCGTGTGGGCTTATCTACCTCAACGACAACATCTCCCTCGACCACCCTATCTCCTCGCCCTCTCCATGTGTCAATGTACTCCCGCAGCTCAATTGACCAATCACATCTTTTTTTTCCGGGTCAGCTGATGATAAGGGTCCGAAAAGGCATGCGGAGCGTCGGGACTGCCCTGTATGTACCCAAATTGCCTCATCACTCGAGCCGGATGGTGCCATTCAGCTATGTTGAAACACAATAAAGGCACATCCGAACACCAGCTGAAACGACCTTCGGTACAAGTTGGGTTAAGCATAAGAAATATGTCCTAATCATATGGTCTCCACACAAAATTTTCATCACCAAGTCGATCCAACTGATCACGATAAAATGTAAGTGAGCCATGTGGAACCTCCATATACGATTTTGGTCCATACCATTTCCTGGGCAAACGAACAAACACAATTAGAGGTGAGCCCAAATATAAAGCTCATAAATTAATTAAAAAACTTAAAATCAACTTACATGTATGCCCATGAACCACGAAAATATGGGTGGATGTCTGCATCCATCGGCTTGAGAACTCTAGTGAAACCTTTCAGCCGACCAATGAATATCGTCTCCCAGCTCCATAATTGCAACAATATGATGCAACCGCCCATCTGCTTATGTCTCTCCCGCGCGGCGCTGCACAACTGTTTATAAAGACCCAAGCACTCCACCCGCCCAGCTATATGTTCTTATTTGATCCAAGTCTTCCAACAATGGAAGATAGTGGAGGGATACCCGATATCCCGATAGATCAGTCATCAGAGACAACCCGAGCATACATAGAATGTATGCCCTTGCATACCTCCGTAGGTCATCTTCCGACGCGTCCACGGGTATGACCTTCATGTTTTCATCAAACCATCTTCTCTTCGCCATTGTAGGCGACCGTGAGCAGTCTGGGTAGGCACCGAGCAAGCGTATGGATAGACTTCTCCAATCATGTTCCTCTGTACCAGTGATCGCTGCCCCTTCAACGGGTAACCCTGTCAGCAAACCCACATTTTGAGAGGTGACCGTACACTCTCTCGTCCTCATGTGAAATGTATGTGTCTCTGGTCTCTATCGCTCAACAAGCGCAGTGATTAATGAGTGATCCACCTCAATATTCTGCAACTGAGTCCATGGAAAACCCAGCTCTGCCAACAAAAGGGACAATGCGGGGATCCATATCCCATATCCTGCAATGTACCAATTTCAAGTGCTTTCCCGCCTGTTGTATGCAAAATAAATATCAACCCAAATTTTCAATTGGAATAAGCTTCATATTATGATGTGTCTAAACTAGTGTGCACTTACAGGATCATTCCATACATCACCCGAACGATGTCTACGTTGTTGAGTCAAAACGGACGGCTCAATCGGACCCGGCTCCACTATATGTTCTATATCCATCTGCAATAAGAAAAATATCGCACAACAATTCAACATCGACACAAATTCATCCTCATATTCATGAAATTAGTCATCACCAACCCATGAAATTCAATATCACTTCTGTCGTCATATTCACCAAATTCATCATGTGACAGGCCTCAACACCTCCTAAATTATAGAATTTGATCATGTCATAGGGCTCAACACCGTTCATCAAGGGCTGAATTGACGATACATACATCATCCAAATCCCATCAAAATACTTAACATCATCATACTCCAGCAACAGCACCTCAATCACCAAATCCTAAGCAGCAACACCTCAATCACCAAACCCTAACCAACAACACCTCTAACAACACCAATTGTAGATACATCAGTAAAGGAATTGTTCAACACCTCAAACAACAATACCTCAAATACCTCAAACCCTAAGCAACAACACATCAATCACCCTAAGATACATACTGCGGAATTGTTGAACACTCTCAAACAACAACACCTAAAATACCTCAAACCCTAAGCAACAACACCTCAATCACCCAATACATACCTGCGGAATTGTTGAACGGTGACGCAGAGAAGGGAGAGAAGTCCGACAAGGCGCACGGACAATCGCAGATCGCGCACGGAGGGAGAGAGAGCACGGAGGGAGAGAGAGCGACGGAAATCGGACAGAAGCGCACGGAGGGAGAGAGCGGCGGAAATCAGGAGGGAGAAGGAAGAAAATCGCAGATCTGCAAATGATACCGGGAATATTGTTCCCGGTTTCCTAAAGAAATCGATAATTACATTACCGGGACAAACGTGGTAGATGACTGGGCTTGTAGTTGCCACTTTGGCTGTTTGTTGAGAAATATAACAAACCGGAAACATTAGTGCTGGGAAGAATAAGCAACGAGACATTTGGGATAAGTTATTTGCAAAGAACGTATTTGTGAAACTATTGCTGGCAAGGGAGGCAATTCTGAATTTTTTTCTTATTATTCTGAAGAAATTCTAAAAATATTTTATATTTTATAAGCATCACACAAGAAGGTATATTTTAAGATTTGAATAAAAAATTCAATAAATTATATATATTGTTATGTGTCTATTAGTTGAATTTTTAATTTGAAATGAATTTAGAAACGATATTATAATCTTTATCAAGTCATCTTTTTATAAATCACATGTCACTATTCACATGTTATTTTCTTTAATAACTCTTCTATCATGTATCTCACTAATCATAATATTATTTCAATCAAATTTTAATTCGTTTTAATACAATATTTATTTATAGCAATGTATTCAATGCACTTTAGGTTTTTAGAAGATTTGGACATACTACGTAGATTTTACATGAATTGGACAATGCACTTTTGCTACTATATGTTGTAATTTTCTAGTTCATTCGAGTATATATATGTAATAATGCACTTTATGTCTTTGGAGAATTTCACATAATATGCAACAATACACTTTGCTACTATTTGTACATTACTGATTTATTTGAAAATATATCTAACAATGGATATTAATAATGTACTTTCTAAACAAATCAAATATTTAAATGCATTACATTAATAACTTAACCTTTCACTTAGCGAAATCCGTTTACTATATTAAATTTTGATGTTCTAAGCACACAAAATGTTGTGTTTAAATTATAAATGTAAAATATTAGATTTTTTTAGAAAGTGCATTGTTAATGTATTTTGTTGAAGTGCACTGCTACATATCTTTCAAATAAACTAGCAAAATATAAATAGTAGCAAAATGTTGTTGGAGAAATTGAATGAAGTTTCAATTTTATAAATGGTGGAACATGTAGATAAAGTCTTGAGATTATATTATATTTAATGAAGTGTTTCAAGTGATGAAAATAAAGACATTCGTCATTATTATTATATTAAATCAAGTGTTTGTTCAATTCAATATAAAATAAATGAAGTAACTCTATCGGTTATCTAATCTATTTAGTGCATCAATTCAATTTGATTCAATATAATCAAATAAATATAATACAAATTAAATTGAAGATTATAAACCGAATGATTAAATTGATAACTAAATAAACAAACTGCTCAAAGTATAACGGAATAAAGATATAAGCAAACCTGAATGAGTTGAGGCTCGTTAGACGATTTTCTTAAAGTTTTTATTACCGTCCCACCGGGTGCTTGGAAAGGGCAAGAGCTTCCCACGATACAGCAACTTGTGAGTATAACTCTTTGCACCACACGATAATACTCTAGCAAACCAAACTTGTGCAAGCAACTATCGCCAAGAAAATACTCAGCTCAAAGGAAAAATCAGCCGCCTATCATGAGAGAAGATGTTGGAAGTGGGAGATGTTGTTATGTGACTTGATTTTTTTCCAACCCTCATTTTCACCTCATTTTATAGGGGAGGATGGGACAGCGCATCTTAATGACATTGTGGATGCCAAAAGTCCATTCATTTCACAAGACCAAAATCAATTTTCAATTCCTTAAAAGATGAATAGGTATCTAATTGGATTTAAATTCCTACTAATGAAAGAACAAAATCAATTATTTATATGTCCAAATTGAAGCCAAAATGAATGAAATGAATTGCTCAAAGTTATGAAGAGCATTTAACTTTCACATAGGTCAAAATGAAAAGCATTATTTGTTTTCTTTATAAGACATAAATACTTATTTTGATTATGACATTCTCATAATTTTTGTGGACTATTAGGTTTCCAATAGCATGGAAAACTTGAAGAGATAGCTTTGATAATGGTTATGCACTAATGAGATACTTTCGTATATAAACATGGTCACACTACATTTTCTTCACACTTAATTCATCAAATTTCCAACAAGTGCATTGCTACATATTATGTGAAATCCTCAAAAGACCTGCAATGTTACATATATGTTCAACAAATTGCGACATATAATAGCAAAAATGTATTAATTGTATTGTCCAAATCCTCTAAAATCTACATATTAAATGCGTTGTCTAAAGTACATTATCCAAATATTATCAAATCTTTTAAAAATTTAAAGTGCATTGAATGCATTGCTATAAATAATTGGTTTTGTTAAAACGAATTGAAATATGATTGAAAAAAAATATTATGAATAATGAAATACATGATGAAAAAGAACATGATGAAAAAATAATTGGTTTTGTTAAAACGAATTGAAATATGATTGAAAAAAAATATTATGAATAATGAAATACATGATGCAAAAGAACATGATGAAAAAGAGATATTAAAGAAAAAGAAATGTGAATACTGACATGTGGTTGAGAAAAAAAATGAATGGATAAAGACTCAAATGTCCTTTTACTTCATTTCAAATTAAAAGCTTAACTAGGCTCAATTCTTTAGAATTTAAATTTTCAGCACTTAAGTTAAATTCAGGTAAATTAAATTAAATTAAGTTAAGTACTAGTACTATTCATCACCACTATAACAACATTACCAACACTATTTATCATCGCTGTCATCCACTCACCATCACCACCCCAACCATAACAGTACTCCACCACCCCAACCATAACACTACTATACTACCACAACACCACCACCCCAACCATAACACTACTACACCACCATTTCAACCATAACACTACTACACCACCATTTCAACCATAACACTACTACACCACCATAACACCACCAGTCCTACCATAATACTACTTCACTATCATACCACCACCGCACCACCACCATCACAACACAACTATCCCAACCACAACACTACTATACTACCACAACACCACCACCCTAACCATAAAACTGCTACACCACCATTTCAATCATAACACTACTATACCACCATAACACCACCAGTCCTACCATAACACTACTACACTACCACACCACCACCACCACCACACACCACCACCATCACAACACAACTATCCCAACCATACCACTACCAGACTACCACAAAATTATAGTATTTTACTTAAGTTAAGTTAAATTTATTTAAATTAAGTTAAATTAATTTAACTATAAATTCAACTCTAAAGAACAGACCATAATAATGATAGTACAACATAACAATATGTGAGTTGTTAAATTTTTTAATCCAAAAACTGAAAAGGATGTTAAAGATGTAACTTCTTGACCTCATTTTAGGGTTTATTTATATATATAACGGATCTTTTGAGATGAAATCTTTTTTAAGACAGTGAGACACAACCATATTTATTAGATTGTATGATTTAGATGCATCATAAATTAATACGTGCTAGTCTAATAAATTAAATTAATAAATGGAAAAGAGCAAACACGATATGATCAACTATCCCTATTTATTTGGTGTTTCTAGTAAAATTTGGAAATATATTAAAATATATCATAATAAATTCACAAAAATCAAAAACTAACATATTAAATTAGTTATAATAAAATTCGAAAAATAAATAAATAAATTTTTTTAAGTAGATTTCTTTCCCATTTTAAAACAAAATAAAATATAATTTTCTTTCTAATTTTTATTCACTTATGCCCTTTATTTTTTTTATTGTTTAATTTTATTAATACACTTGTTTGATTGATTAAGGTGCATTTTACATTTTTAATAATTTTGTTTTTAAAATAATGCACTTTAATTAATTAATTTTTTTTACGTAAACTTATTTGGTAAGAACCGTTTTTATTTTGACATTAAATACAGTTTTCTTTTTATTTAAAGTGTACTTGTTATTTATTGAATTCAATTTTCTTTACTATCAATACACTTTAGATTATTGCACTTTAGGAAGAGATTAAAGTGTAATAACGTGTCTAATATTTTTGACACACTTTGAAATTTTAGATAATTTATTTTAAATATAATTTATTTTAAATCAACATCTTATATGCAAAATGATTCATATTTTGCATTTTATGTACAAAATTAAAGTACATCAAAGTAAATAATATTTTAGTACATCTAAAATATAAAATAATACACTTTAAACTTAAAATAATGTATTTAAATTTAAAACAATGTATGAATAAAAACAATTAAAATATATATACTTGTTGTGTTTTTTTTTTATTAAATAATAATAATAGTTATTTTTTAAATTTATGATATATCTTTTTTGATTTCGTAAATATTTCTTTTCAAATTCGATAATATTTGATTAAACTCGAATTTAATAAAAACAACAAAATTAGTATCATGAATTTATTAAATAATTAACTAATATTTATTTATAGAATACTTACAACATTAAATTTGGTTGATTGATTGTCTCACCATCTAACGTTTTGCACCTATCTCATAGGATCCGCTATATATAATATAATATACTTTCTTTAAAATCCATTTTTCAAGAATCAAAACTCATAATATCCGATGCACTTTAAACAATGAATCAAAACCCTTTCTTCAAATATCAAAATTCAACAAAAGTAATAAAAACACAAAAGCTAAAATAATATGTCTAACATACTTTTCAATCAACTGAAAGATGAATTTACATTTTTGTCTACCAACACATGACAATTTATGAATTATTTGATCAAATGGTTGAGAAAGTATAATAAGGTTGTACCAAAAGTGAGGATGCAATTGAATGCCCCCTCTATATATATTATGAGCACCCGGATAAAAGACTCAAAACCTGGATCTTCAATTCTTCATAAGCCAAATAACACCAAGAAGGATCTTGAATAATTTATACCGACATGATTTCCATTAGAGTAGTTGTATGAAGCAGGTTTGCTGCAGGAGCAAAGATCAAAGGCGAACCTTCTGCGCACTGTAACATGAATGCGTTTTTCCATAATATGATGTTTACTTGAAAATCAAGCTCACGATACCTTATTTAACCTGATGGGTTCTGATTGGATTTTCGCTTAACCTGTGGTCAGAAATGTTGTTCACCTCTAAGATAAGTTGCCGTTCTGGCTTTGAGTTTGTATTTCACTGTTTCTTGACTTGAGATGAATTTGAGTATGGCACATTTCAAAATATTGCCCAACTCTGAATATAAGTGTTGTTGAAAAAGCTTTCATGCCACGGCATCAGCTTGTCTACTGGTCAATCTTGCATATAGTCCATCCTTGCTGAGAAGCTCAGCGTGATTTCCCATCTGTGCAAGGAGAAGGAATTAAAGTGAATTCAGCTGTTACAATCAAGCAAATCTAAGCCGACAACAATACTTTTACATTATTGAAAAACATCCAGAAATTAGAAGCAAGTCAAAGTCACCTTCACAGGCTTTTTTAGGTTCAAGACTTGTACGAAACAATCGATAAACTTTTCTAATTCCGAGTAGTGATGTTGTAAATGATGCTCGGCTTATTTTGACATTTTAGTGTGTGCCATTGTACTTATGTGTACTCTGAGTGTGGATTCGAGTGCTTGTGTGTGGATATTTTTTTGCTTAAGATTCATGTTGAATACAAGATAACTGAAGTGTGAAGGCTTCAGTGCTCA
The DNA here is from genome assembly GCA_963678935.1 of Umbilicus rupestris. Classification (NCBI taxonomy): domain Eukaryota; kingdom Viridiplantae; phylum Streptophyta; class Magnoliopsida; order Saxifragales; family Crassulaceae; genus Umbilicus; species Umbilicus rupestris. The sequence continues at coordinate 15,631,331 of OY787607.1, read as the reverse complement.
CCTCAACAATCCGGCCACTATCCATCACTACTATTCTGTCTGCAGCTTGTATGGTTGACAGTCTGCATGAGTCAAGCAATAGGTAGTCAGATATGCCCATGGGAGCAGCAAACAATTTGAAATTCAAACTTACCTATGGGCAATAACTATCACAGTTCGCTTGTTCTTCGAATCACTTCCAACAGCACGAAGAACACCCTGCAATAGGCAAGGAACTAAGATTCTATACTTTTATGCTTCACATAAGTCATAACAGAATTTTGACTGATGGGTCAGAGTACCCACCCTGACATTGTGTTCACTCTCTGCGTCCAGTGCACTAGTTGCCTCATCAAGGATTAAAATCGCGGGTTCCCTGAGAATAGCCCGTGCAATAGCAATACGCTGTTTTTGTCCCCCACTCAGTAAATCATCATCTACTAATGTTCCATAACCATTAGGGAGAGCCGAGATAAAGTCATGGGCATATGCCTGTTTGGCAGCCCATTCCACGTCCTGCTGAGATACTTTGCGTGTACAACCATATCGTATGTTTGAAGCAATGTCAGTGCGTAGAAGCCGAGGTTCCTGTTTATACTTGCAAGTGAATGATGAACTGTGCAGACAAGATTACAACCTTTAAAGTGAAAAATGAATTACCTGTCCAACATAACCTATGCTCTCCCTGAACCATTTGATATCCAATTCATTCAGAGGGAAGCCATCAATCAGAATCTGAGATATAAATTCAACCCAACTTAAAGGGGAATGACTAGCCATACTCATTGACTTCGACTAACAAATAGACATAATATTAATCACCTCAAATATCCAAAAATAATACGACCGTGGAGAAGAAAATAAAAGTCAAGACAACAGAAAAAATAGTAAGGTACAATTACACAGGTGATAATACGAAATCACTACCTAAGATAATCAAATTGCAGTCATATTCTCACTCAAAAAATTATCGATCAGAAAAAAGAATCAGTTTACCTGACCACTAGTAGGTTCATAAAGACGCAGCAACAAACTCACAAGTGAACTTTTTCCACTACCACTTAGGCCAACCTAGCCAACGTGAGCAATTTTTATGCATAAGAGGAATATGGAGACACATTCTTGCATCAGAATGACAAAAGGAAAAAAATAAAAAAAGAGGAACATATGGGGTAAGGATAGTTGCTTACAAGTGCAACTACTTCATTGGGATACACTGTTAGGCTTACATGGTTGAGCACAGGTACCTATTACATACCAGAAGGTAACCCTGATGAGGTATAAACAATAACTACTTAAGAAGCTGATTTCTAATCAATCTTAGAAACTGAATATGTCAGCTTACAAATGTTTTTGGATTTTTACTTTATGAACAAGATCACAATATTATAAGAAAATTTATAATCATTGAAACACTTCAAATTATTTGCATTTCTAGATATCTGGATTTGTGGCCAAACAAGATATGTTTCTTTCAAGCTAACATGATAACTGCAGAATTAAATTTAACAAGCAGACCTTGCATTCAAAAGTAGCTCACATTAATTACTAGATATTTGCAGGGGAAGCCATGATAATTTAAGATTTGATTCAGTACTCATTTGACATACCTTTGGTCTTGCAGGATAGTAAAAAGTAATGTCCACAAACTTAATGTCCCCTCTTAGTTGCTCTAACTTCACACCTATACAAATGAAAAAAACAGCTGGATTTTCAGAAGTACCGTCTTTTAACTAACATGACCTAGTGACACTTTTTAATCAATTTTTGTATTCAACAATTATGCAACTGTGATATTGTGAAATAGTCCAGGCTTATGTTTTTGTTAGAAAGAAGGCAATCTAAGAGCACTTGCCTCTGGACATAAACTGATCGCTACGTGACAGATCCATCAGTTGAAATACTTTTTCACTAGCTCCAACAGACTGCATTAATGATGACAGATTGTCTCCAACCCACCATGTTGAATAAATTAGCCATTCACTATACAAGACGAACTTGGTAAGTTTCTCAGCTGTTAGTTGACCAGAAAGGATAGATATTCCACCTATCAGCACTGCAACAACCTACAAGTACAAACAATTAGTCAGATAATCAGACATAAATAGAAGGAAAAAAGAACAAATAAAGTTGTGCGAAGTGTATCTCGTCAGGAACACCTTTCAGGTTTCTACTTCACCCCCTCAATACAAAATTATGTAGAGGATTGCGAAAAGAGCAAATCACGGTTATGTTATCACAATTCGAATTAAAACATAGAAGTTGAATCACCTGAGTGGAGTGATATAAAGCGTTGAAACTCAGGTTCCAAAATCCATATGCAGCGCTCTGCCGTAAGCTGACATCAGCTAATTTCTCCAACCAGTTCTTGTAGCTGGCCGCCATATATGACATATGAAGTTAATGACTGAACAATTTCCATTTCACAAACTCATCTACATGATTTTAGCTTATCATACACAACAATGAAGTACAAATATTGACTGCATCCATTACCGATCAACTTCTTGCTTCTCGGTTCCATAAACACGAACAGTTCTTATCAAAGATATTGTTTCTTGAGCAACCTATTATGCTAAGACAGAGGTGAATAAGAAAATTGTTTTGCGACCACAATTTTCACAATGCAGAAACTGATAAATTCACTCATCTTACCTCGTTTGCTGATGCAGTAAACTCTTGAGTCAATTTTGCTGTTTTCTTCTGGTAACTGAATTCAAAAGAAATGAGAAAAAGTGATACAAGCACCTTAGAATCATAAGAGATAATACGCATTTTCACTACATGGATAGTTGAAATAATACATGTGGTGCTATCTTAAAGAGAACAGAGTTCAGGAATTTGCATGCAACAGTGTGGTAATAACTATGGTTAATATGAACAAATGTGGCTATTCTAAGATAATAAACACTTCATAATTTGTTACTATGCCCGCTGTGGCTACTAAAATATTTATATTTAAAAACTGATGGTAAGGAAAAACCATGTTTGCAAGTACAACCTTACCTCCCATATTTTACCATAATCAACGACATAGCAGAGCATATCAATAATGTACACAATCCTAGAGGCCATGACAGAATCAACAAGTAGATCAATGCACCTGTGCCCTGAGAAAGCAGCTTATTTAAGTTTGTTGAGATGGTTAAACCCATCAAATAAGCATATTTGTAACACAAAGGCACCTGAAGAAGATTTCGTGATATTAAATTGAGATCATTTCCAATGACACGTGAGACTTGTTGACAATCTGCCCCAAGCCTACTTGTCAACCCACCGACAGTTTCTGCATCAAAAAATGATATATCCTGCAGACAAAGATAACATGAAAGGAACATATACGAAGATGCACACACAAAATAATTGTACATACACAGATAACATAAAATATATGATTAACCAATAAATTGCAAACCTGAAACAGAAGTGAAGAATATAGAGTTTCTCTCATCCGCTTTACCTGCGTACGTCATAAGCTTTTTGTGTTAAGTGTTTGTGATACTAGATTGGACAGCTTAGGAGTTCTTTATATGGGAAACCTATACATCAGTCTGGTGTGTGAACTGTGAAGTAGTGTGCACATAGCCAAACATGCTGCAGTGACTGATGATTGTATGCAACTTTTACACTGATAAATACAAAATCTAACTGTTCATGGTAATGTATTGTGAGGAAACTTACTAGGATCATATTTGCTATGCCAAAGAAACAGCCTCGTAGACCACTGAAATTCAAATAGAGAAGAAGGATGCAGCTGAATCAAGAATGTTATGAATGCAGCTACAAACTCAATCAAACACCGCAAGAGCTTTAACAACTATACAGTGAAATCAGTATGAAAAAAATTGTGCAGCAGCAGACTAATGATAATTCATCTATTGTGTGGAAATTGTACCAAGCAGCTACCTTTTGTTTTCAATTCAAACAGGGTCTTAACAAGAAAATGTTCCCTTCAATATGCTTCTTACCATATCAACCAATAACTCTTAGTTTTTGGACTTAACTTATGGTTTTTGGTAAATATGTAATGCTATGAAATTGCTCAGTAAGTTCAATGTAAAATTATATGTAAAACAATCATGAATAGCCAACATCAGAACGGATGTCACTCAACACAGTTCTATCATCTTTAATATCAACTTCCATGATAGAATTTTTTTTTAGACCGTTAGCCTCTGATACTTATGGAACTTACAGGAACAAGCACAAATAATTTTTCACCACAAATCACGTAACAACTTTGCTTTAAAAAGATTTAATGTTCATACAAGATTCTGACCTGCATATTCCTGAAACAATGCACAGCGCAATCAGAAGGCGAACATTTCTCTGAAACACCACAACTTCACCACTTTGTGCAGTAAATATAGATGCAGTCAAGAAGTGTGGAATAGATATCTCTGAAAGCTACAACCATTATAAAACATGTAAGAGCAGTAACAATTATAAATTTGTGAAACGTGAACCTCTGAACAGAATCATAGGTGTCAATCATTCACATCCCTTTATTACTATTGATTCCACGTGTATCATCCCGAAGTAGGATCACATGCACACACACACACTCAATGCTCCTAACTGTCACAACTTGAAGATCCAACTTTCAATTAATTTCCAATCCCAAGTTCAATCAAACACAAACTGAACTAAATGCATTGTTTTCCCACTAGTTGGCACCATGCGAAGACCTCAGATGACCCTAAAAATCCATCACAGCATTACAATTTCCAATCCTAATTCTTCAAACACTCATCATGAAAATCAAGCACATACCGCAGTGATAATTAGGGCAGAAAATGCGGCAAAGATAACCCACCGGTCCTTCGATACCAACTCCCACATCTTACTAAGCGCTCTCCACAAAGTCACCGGCTTCGCAACACTGACAATAACCTCCTCATCAGAAAAACTCCACCACCAACTCCCTCCAGGCAACACCGACCTCACAATCTCCACCCACCTCCGTATCCTCTCCGCCAACTCAACTTCAATTCCTCCAGCTTCACTCTCTTCCGCACTCTTCCCGATTGACACTCCATTTACCGAAGCCGATTTCAACCGAGTGACAAACCTCAGATTCCTGCCACCCAAACGACACCGTAGCTTCACATTTCCGTCTCCAATTCGAACCCTCCTGTGCTCACTGAAGTCAATCGGATTCTTTTTCCGGTCATCAAGTCGGAAAATCGGGTGCCGGATATTGCAGAGGGGTATTGCCGCCATGGTCGGAGATGACGGATAGAGATTCGAGATTCGATTTTTGAACGCTTCTCCTCCATGTCTTTTCGTCACTTAAAACGCGTGTTAACAACGCGCCACACAAAACCGATTAATGCAGTCAACCGGTTTGGTTGAATTTCTAAAAAACCCGGTTCGATTTCTCCGGTTCTCAAAATGAAGCAACTCGGTTCGATCAGTCTGGTTCTCGCGTCTCCACTTACTTATTCAAACCGCTGTCGTATTAACTTCGGATAGCGTGAATTTGTACTTTTTTTTTTGTTTTCTTTCGAATCGTCAACTAATTCAGCAAGGTTGGTCAGCGGTTCGATTGATCAGCGTGACACTGCGTCGTTTTAGCCTGAGGATCTGCACAGTCGTGTTCAAGTGATACACATCAAGCTTTCTTGACCGTTTGATTAAACCGCCAACTGAAGTCCTCACGCTACAGCCACCGCAACTTTTCCAGCAAGGTTAAAATGACAATTGTACCCTTGTAGAATTTCACAATTCACACTCTTGAATGTTTTAGTTATGTGTAAATATATGAGTAACTAGGGGTAATAGCAACATTAAATTGGAATGAACGAAATATCAATGTGCAATCATTTATTTAATTGAAATTCCTTAAATTAACGCAATAATTGGTTCTCTCTCCCACCGTAGACGGCGGCGAGATATGGCGGTGGTGATCGGAAACCTAACGTCGCTCGTCGACGCAGTCGTCAACGTTTCACGGATCCTCGTTGCGGACCGGAAGCTGATGCGGCCGGTGGTGGTGGCAGACGGAGTCGCGGTCACCGCCAGCTTCCCTAAGCGCGACTTTTATCGGATCATAGCGAACGCGTATGCTTCGATCGGAGTGAAGGGGTTCGATTCGGAGGGGAAGGGTTGGAGGAAGCGACTGGCTGGTCGCGGTAAGTCGAAGACGAACTGGATTGATTTTGAGGAGTCCAGTGACGAGGAGGGGTATGAGAGTGAGAACGAGGAGGAGGATTGGGATGAGGAGATGAGGAAGAGGATGAAGGAGATGGAGGCGAGGAGGGAGTTGGAGAAGAAGGCAGAGGAGTTCCAGAGCAGAATGGTTGAAAATGGTGAAGAGAGTGAGGAAGAGAAGAGGATGAGAGTTAGAAGAGAGCTTGAAAAGGTCAGGTTTTCAAACTTTTTGATTCGCTGAAACTTCTGATTGATGATGAAATTTTGGTTGATAAAGTTGATTTGGGAATTTCTGTTGAAGTGATTGGATTCATGGAATGTTTTGATTGTTATTCAGGTTGCGAAGGAGCAAGAGGAGCGAAGGGCAACCGCAAAGCTTATGTTTGATATAGGGCAAAAGGCATATGGCAGAGGAATGTATGGACGCTCAATTGAGTTTTTTGAAGGCGCGCTTACCATCATTCCAAGGTGGACTGTGTTTGGTGGAGAGGTTTGTTGTTACATTGCTTGAACTTGTTTTAGGCGGCTGCAGTTTAGACTTGATTGCTTATTGGAGATTGTGCGTGCCTATTTGGTTTGGCGGTAGATTCAAATTTGGCTTGCGATGGCATATGAGGCGAACAATCGGCATGGGGATTGCATAGCTTTGTACCGGAGCTTGGAAGCGGAGCATCCTAGTTTTAGTATTAGGCGGCAAGCTTCTGATCTTAGGTATATCTTGCAAGCACCGAAGCTGAAGATATCTCAGGACGAGATGGTGACTATTCCTCTGATAGGTTCTACCTATGACAGGTAATAGCCAATGATTCCGTTTGTGTCCTGCTTTGTTACTCGTGCACTTTTGCGAAGACATTACCTATTAATTTGATTGTTGAACTACACTGTACCATGTCATAGGGTTATCAGTTTCACAAGTTTAAAACAAAAATAATAAATTGTCAGCCTCGTAATAATATAAGAAATGAAAAACTCATTTCTTCAGTTGTTGGGCTTGGATAGTGTCCTTCATATGTTTTTGAGAATTTGCATCTGTTAAAAGCTAGAAAACATTCGGTAAATCAGGCGCACTAGGCAACAGGGCATGTGTCGGTAAATACTTTGTAAATGAAAAAGTTTTTGTTTGTTGAACATTTACTACTAGCTGAATTTCTATTTTTTGACATTGCAGTTATGCGGCAACATGGAGTGACAAAAACAAAGACATAGATAAGAAAAGATCAGAATCAGTAACAAACCAGCTCCCCTCAACCAAAGACTACCTTGCAGATTTTCTGACTTGGCATCCTCCTGTAGGACTGGAGAAGAGTCGAGCTTTCTATGCCACTGTAACATTGTGGCTCTGCTTGATTGGAGCTGCGTTCCTTCTTCGGTAAAGTTGATAAGTGTCCAATCTTGTGTTCCATTGTTCAAATAGTTGTATAGATATGCACCTTTGGTTCCTGTTATATTCTTTATTGAAAAGGTCCTTTGATTAGGCCTATTAGATATCTCAGTATTCGTGGATCCTCTGTATATTCTATATCGTCTCATTCTGAATGCACTTTGTGCATCTCCTATTCTATTGTATCGTAACATGAAGTTGCTCTTCTTTTACATGGATTGAACTTGCTCTTGTTTCTTCGATTTATCTAATTACATTCTATTCAAATATATTTTTTTATTTGTTTAGGTTTAAAATTACTAACAGTCTAATTAGGGGGCAAATCCATTCAAATGGCTGCAGACTTGCAGTGGAGGTGTCACTAAGATGACTGATGTTCTTATTAGGAAGCTGAAATCACTCTTTACATTGATGAACCAAGCAATGGAGAGGTACGTCTCTTTCAAATCTGGGTTCTATTCTCAGCCTGCTGCCATTGAACAAAATTTCATTTCGATCAAGTGTTGGATCACTTTTCGATATGGTTGGATTTGTCATCATCTGGCGCTCCTCCCCATTTCTTGATTCTGTCAGTAGCGATCGAGGCCTGTGTAAATCGATCCAAACGACATCAGAATCTCTCTTTTTTCCCGACAGGGAAATTGGATGACAACTTCCTAAGAAATGTGTATTGAAAAACAGAAGGTTTAGTCTTTGGTAACCTCTTTGTTCCAGTTGGTCTTGTAGATCACGAGGAAGAGGACGAAAGTCTGGACGACGGTTCCAGACATCATGCCTAGCCAAATACCCTGACAAGTCGAACATTCGTCATCAATAAAACATTATCTAATCAAATCAGATTCAGTGCAGCGTAATAAAATATAATATTTTAACACGATTTTTATACGTGTGCGTGTGTGGAGATTTCCAACCTCAACACCGAAGTCGAATTTGTAACCCAAGAGGAGACCCATAGGGATCCCAAAGAGGTAGTAACAAGCAATGTTCAAATAGGCCACAAGAGCTTGCCATCCTGCTCCAATTGCCACCCCTACAACATGTGACCTAAAACCTCAGGATACATGTTCCTGACTGATCATAAGCACATAAATGTGTGTCCTTATTGATTACCTGAGAGGACAGGTTGGACATTGTTGACGACAATGCAGGTGGCTAGCAAGGGAGTGAGCTTATCAACCAGGCTCTCAACCTCACTGCTCTCCGTGAACAGCGACGGGTACTCGTCGCGAGTTAGGATGAGCACGACGCTGAGAATGAGGCCGGTGAGCGTAGATTGCACGACCACCACCACCACTGAGAACTTGGCTGTCCTTGGATGACCTGCTCCGAGCTCATTGGACACTCTCACACTGCCATGAGCGGAAGAATAACAAGTTAAACCTACCTCAAAAAATTGTGATACACGATGATCATCATCATCATCATCACCTTATGGCTGCATTGAATCCAATAGCTATCATCACAGCCCATCCCAGGATGTTCATGCTGCCATTTTGTGAAACAACAATGAAAAATGTCATCAACTTTCTCACTAGTTTCATGAAAAGCTCAAGTTGATTCAACATGAATAATTATTGTGTGTCAGTTTGAGCTGGTGTGGAGTACCATGTAACCAAGAACTGGGTAAATAAAAGCTGAGCTTTGTCGGCTCATGACCAGTATACTCCTGACATCATTCGCTCCATATATTTTAAGTTTAGGCCATTGAACTATATGCAAGCATTGCGAGTTAAGCTCTTACCAGATGGAGAGTGCATCGACAGCAATCTCCGCATTCTTCAAATATCCGGCGAAGAGGATCAATGCCATGAAATACCACACCTCCAAACTGCACAGTTCTCAAACTAACACACTAAGAGGAGGAGAGTTCATACTTCATTGCTTTACCAACGAAAAATCTCGTTGCTATAATTCAATCATTCACAAATGACCTTCTAGAATTATTAATTACAAATAATTGACAGTATAATATTTGAGAATTTGTCTGATAAATTGAAAAGATGTTATCATATCTTGAGACATAATACTATGACTTATAAATTAAGACGTTTGAATCATATAAAGTATAAATCAGAATATCTATCCATTTCCGAATACTCTAATTTATATTGTTAGTGTATGGACGAGAAAATGATTGAGTAGTTACCAGAGCATGACTGCGGAGGCCAACGAGAGGCGGACGAACCCCCAGAGGTTTTGGAACGCCCTCGAAGAGAACCCGGACCAGGCCCGGCCGCAGGTTCCGCTAAAAATGTACACCATCTGGCCCAAGACGATCAGGACCCAAGACGAGTTAAGCGCTATGGCTGCACCAACGAGACCCAGTTGGAGTCTGAGCATCAGAAGCCAGCTAAAGAAGATGTGGAGGAGTAAGACGACCCCAGCGATTCCGGCCATGACCATGATCTTACTTTGGGCTTGGAGGAACTTGGCTATTGGGAAATTGAAGGCGTAGGCGAAGAGCTGAGGGATCATGTAGATGGCGAAGGTGCCTGCTGCTTCAGCGATTTCGGTCTTTTGGCCGATGAGTTTGAGGAATGGAGTGGCGAAGATGTAGAGGAGCGTGAGGAGTGTGGCTGTGGAGTTTAGGATGACCCATGAGCGCTGCATGTACACTCCTAGCATGTCGATTTGGCCTGCCCCGAATGCCTGCCCGCACAGCGTCTCCAGCGCGCTTCCCATCCCTAGCTGATCATCACATCATAATCTCCATTTCAATCATTCAACTCAAATTCTTGCACCTCAAACATGCCCAATCGGCCAAATCACTTCAGAAAAATACAAATTTCGTCGCTAAAAGTCACTATTTCATTACTAAAAAGTTACTATGTCGTCGCAAAGGTACCGATTCATCGGAAAAAAGTTGCTAGCTCGTTGCTGACAGTTACTAATTCGTTGCTAAAGTTAATAGTTCGTTGTTAAAGTTACTAGGTCGTTGCTAATATGATATCGACTGGGGAAATTTAAGGAGCTGGTGCATCTGCATACCATGACTCCAAAGGAAAACCCGGCGATGACAGAGTTTTCAACAGACACAGCGGCGAGAGCGATGGTGCTGACATGGCCGGCGAAGAGCTGAGTAACAGCTCCAAGAGAGTACTGACAAATAGACATGAAGATGGCCGGTCCAGCAAGGCACCATAGCTTTTTGGTTTCACTCAAGAACTCCCTAAAGAAGTCTCGAGGACCGTTGATCGGTTCGATGTCGCGTTCATCGGGGAAGAATGAGGCTGCGGATGAGTGTATAGAATCACAGGACTCGGCCTGGTCCGGGGCCGTGAGCAGCGGCTGCTCTGCACCATTCTCCATCAGCGAGGAACAGAGCAAGGGCAGAGTAGCTGAAAATGGATGAAGAGGAAAATAGGATATGAGTGAGTGGCTAGGCTAATTTTAACGTCTCCATGACCCTCCGATGGACATTTATATCGACTTAACCAAACCATATACATAGCAATTTCATAACAGGTAGTTTTGATATTGTCACGAAACTTATAACTAGAAAAGTTTTAATAACAAAAATTATATTGTATTCTATTCAGAATATGTCATATTATATTATTATTTTAGGAGGAGAGAAGATATCTAAGTATGAAGTTGCTTATTCAGCCACAGTGAATGGACTCTGTTTCGTGCCTTTCATCATGCAATATTTAGAAGGTTTCAGAGTGAGAGCGGATCAGCTGATCAGGACTGTGGCGGCGAGGTGGACTGAGGCCAAGGGTATGGAGCCACCAGCAACACTCTCTATTTTGAGGCAGTAATTATTTTTTGTCTCGTAGAAGGCTTTGGCTAGTCCGTTATTCCCCTTTTGTTTAGGATTGTCGTTTGTAATTGTCTCATATTGTATTATAAGAATAAATATATATGTTTTGCTGATTGTACGCGAAATAAGAAAAAATATTTATTAAATAGTTAAAATAAAATTCAATATATTTTTTTCATCAACATTGTAAAATGTTTGTGGTGCTTATGTCTGATGCTTGGAAAAATGAACAAAATTTTACCGTGGCACTTTATTGACAACATGTTCTCCCTCAAGAATAGTAGAATGAGGTCGATTTTAAGGGTAAAGGAGAATCATGTACATTTTTCAGGACTTTAAATTTTTTATAATAGCGATAAGTGTAAAGATCGATCTATGAAGCAAACACATGTGTGCTGAAATTGATTTCAAGGCGAAGAATCTTGTACATTTTTAGGAGTTTCAAATTTGGCACACCATGTGTTATCGGATGTATTGTTCTAGATCTTATTATATACGTGGATTTTTTTAAAACTACATATTTTTTATGGATATTATGGTTGTTTGTAAATTATGATATGTTTTTTGAATTAAATTTATTTAAATATTTAATTTAACTTAAATATATTAACATAATATTTAATTTAACATCAATATATTCACTGTCATCCGTACATTATGAAACAATAATTTAAATTTACTAGATTCATAAGGATGTTGGAGTGTGGTCCACAACAATATGATTATACAACTTAATAATTACAAACAACATGAATAATGTAATATGAGAAAGTGAATAAGATACTTCAAAGATAGTGTCAGATGTGATATATGCAAATTTAATAAGCCTCTTACTCATATATATTACTACCCATACATTATCAATTTTTGAATTGAAAGTCAGGCCAAAAAGAATCAAACAAAATTCATAATAATTTAAATTTGAAGCTTGAGTGGTTTCTACTATGAGAATCGATATTATTTGAGATAGAGGCATGTTGTGCCAAAGGCTAAATTTAGGACGTCAATTTCCATGTCTAGATCCAAGTAGATTGAGCTTAACCAACATTGTGCGTCATATAAATAGGTCAGAGGAGAGAAAAATATATATTCATTCTTATAATTCAATATAAGATAATTATAAATAAAAACAATACTCAATCTCAAAATTAATCATATATTTATATGGACACAAATGGACTTGAGAACCTTATTGACTCTTACACAATATTGGGCGAAACATGACAGTGACAAACGAAGAGCATTAAAATCTCTTGTCGGATTCTCTTTGCCAGCATGTTCTAGATTCAGGTCATTTCTTGTCTAAATCTCTTTGCCACCAGCAGTGTTGGTATTGAACTTGGCTTTTAAGCTCTGCCGGTCAACCTTGAAGTTGACCGTTTTGAATGGCCGGTAAGAACGCTTCATGCCAAATCTAGTAGTTGAGTATTTGATTGTAAGTCTATCTATATTCACGTTCATCCCTACTTTACTATATCAGACAATAATTTAAGTTTGTGTAACTTCATTTTTTTTAACGAGGTTGACAGATATCACCCTAACTATTTTCAACTTTTTAGTGACACAAAAGACCGTTAAATATTTGACGGTAGAATAGGAAAAAAAAAAAAACTGAAGGCCGCTCTCAACCCAGCATGTCATGGACCAATATTTCTTAGACCTGGGTCCCTGATGGACCTCTGATCTCAGGTCCTAAACAACACATACATGATCTTTTTTATTCCAATCAAACCAAACAAAAACTGAGTCTTGCGATTTCAAGCAGTCATTATAGTTCTGTACTTTTCCGGAGATGAGGTTCTTCCATTTTAATCTTGCAATAGGTGGCTCTGCCTGCTGTTTTTAGCTCGTCTGATTTTCATAATCCTCGCCAAATTTCTTCCTTGGCCATAGCTGAGGGTCAGATAAATCTATCAGCTACTGAATAACTAAAACAAGTATTAATGGACTCACTTTTTTTTCTGGCATTTTAAGCACTAAAAATCAAAATCTATAAGCTCCTAGGACGCACTCATGCATAAGAAGTTAGGTGAACGGTGAGGGATGTGTGCATCTCAAACTCTAGAGAGGTTTTAGGTTCATGGGTCGCAAAATGTGAGGCCAAGAGTTTGGTTAGGGTTAGCAAAAAATCGACTATATATAGGACTAGACTTAGCTCACATATAACGAAACAAGCCACAATTCAGAGTTTACTAAATAAGCTTTTAATTACCTGAAAGTTGCAGGAGTATGAAGATGTTGGCAACGCTCATCGCTTTACTGACGCTATGCTATCTAGTGACATTCTCTTATGCAGCGGCTGCAGTGCCTTCCGAGCTCCATGTCAGGATCAAGAATGACCTGGGTGACAACATGAAGATCAAGGTCCAGTGCAGGGCTGGCGACCAGAGCTTGGGAACGCAGACCATAGTAAAGGGGATGGCTATTGAGTGGAAGGTTGACCCATCCCAGGTTACTACCAGCTCGCCTTATTTCTGCGACGTGGAGTGGAATGAGGCTGAGGGATTTCACTTTGAGGCGTTTTCTGACGCCAGCATGAAGGAACAGAAGTGTCTCTCCTTCTGCTCCTGGCATATTACTGAGGAAGGGCCGTTGCTGCAGAATCAGAAAACCGGGGTCTGGGAGGCCATGCCTTATCGTCCCTTGCCTGGTGGAATGCTCGAAGCTGGTAGACTTATGGCGTTGAACCAGACTTATTACCATATCAATCATCTCCAGCACAAGTGCATCTGCTATCCTCCGAAAAACTGACCGCATCCTGTCCGCTTCGCTTACCTAGTCATGAGATGAAATAAAGTGAATAAATCTCAACTAGTCAAGTGAAAAAAATATAAACTCATATCGAAAATTAAATTCAGTTTCAGACAAATCAGAAATCGTTACCTGGAAACTCTCGAATTTATCTTACCTGAAAATTCTACAATGTAACTAAAAATACAGGCTACAGGAAATAAAGAGAAACAAAGTATGAAAAACCAAGATGACGAAACAAAAAGGTTAACGGAATAAGACAGCATATGTTCGATTTTTAACGAGTCCTGTATTCATAATAATTAGAATGAGAAAGGCAGGTGAGTTTATAAAACAGTAATGGTGCATCACTTGGAGGGCTTTTGTACAAAGGAAGGAAGGCCAAGGACCGTCACATTTTCGAGTAGCCGCCACGGTCATCATACTGTGCCATGAACGCGTTATTGAACTTTTTGAAACTGTTCATGATTCCAGGCATGTCTTCCTCAGCAGGCAAGATGGTAGTTCTTAAATGGAAGACCCTGAAAAAAAAAAAAAAAATCAAGTTACGTTACTACATCAGTACGGTGTGTTGAAGAAAATAAATAGCGGAAGCGAGCGCGTAGTTGAAATTTATGTACCCTTCCTTTTGTCCAAATCCTGAACCGGGAACTGTAGAAATGCCAGTGGCTTCCAAGAGCTTCAAGCAGTAGAAAACATCAGGAACTTTTCCAGCCTTTTTGGCCGCTTCAATGGCCTTTGGCGGTAAACGAATTTGAGGGAACGAGTACATCGCTCCTGAAAATTTATAGTTGTTCGGTAAATAGTTTTGTAACGCAGTAAGGTAATATAAACTGTTAAAACATACAAAGTTGTTTTCATTACCTTCTGTGAAGTTACAAATTACGTTTTTGCAGCTGTTGAATCCGTCAGTCATCATCTGTGCTCTTCTCCTAAGTGACTCGAGGATCCCTTTGCTGCAGAAGTAGAAATTTCAAATGAAGACAGTTTACCTTTGCCTTGTTTATCCGCTATCTTCTTGAACATTATGCGTACCTTTCTGATTCGAACTTCAAGAACGAGATATCTCCAGGTTTAGGTGGATTGACCATGAGACCCATCTGAACGAAAAGGATGAAAAATCATAATACTTTCAATTCGAGTTAAGGAAACACTATGTATAAAATGATTTGTATTCACTTACAAATATCTGCCCGGGAACATTTGGGCTGAGCGATATGGATGCAACCTTATAAATTTCATCAACGGTCTGCAAAAAGCAAGAATGGAAATCAATACTTTCGCCAGCTGACCACTTTTCAGGGGTTACAAAGTCACCAGAGCAGAAGTTGATGTCCTAATTCAGACGTGTTTCTAGGTCTAACTTTTGATGTAATTGTAAAATGATGAGTAAGGAAGGCAAACCTCCAGAGGAATGTTTGTCATCTCGAAGTAACCCCCGCGCTGTCCACATTCTCCCCAATATCCCTTGGACACCGTGTGGTAAGATACGAGCTGAACCTCCTTGCTTATGGGAGGGCCCATGTCCAGCAGCACCTTCAAGCATTTCATCGTCACAAAAATGTATGAGTACTTAACAAAAGCTATTAAATTTTAATGGCTGAGAGTATTATTACCTTCCTAGAACTAATGAAAGGGCGCTCGTCCTGGTAAATGTTCTGCTGGTAAACCTCATCCCCAAGCAGAACGATGCTTTCTTGATAACAGAAACGCAGGATTTCTTGCAGATTGTCAATACTGAGGCATTGACCCGTCGGGTTGCCAGGGTTGATTATTACCATTGCTCTTACCTGAGGTATATCAGATGATTCAAGAAGTTGCTTAGGAGACGAACTAGAAATAGAATTGGCATCTGTGTTTTTTTGATGACTCGTAGTTTAACAGATTGTGCAAGGCCGAATAGGTCTTACAGATATCCGATTGGAACGTGCTTGTGCAACTGATTGGCGTAGGTTGTTGATGTCAAGAGCCCAGTTTTCGGTCTCTTCTAGGTAATATGGAACAAGTGACCCACCAAACAAAGAAATTGCAGCTGAGTAGAGAGGATACTGCGGAACTGGGACGAGGATCTGCGACGCAATGGAAGAGAAAATAAAGGCAATGAACATCAGTTAGAACATTGGATTCTGCAGAACGAAGAGGCTTTCACAACTTGTTAGAATAGCATACCCCGTCACCCGGCCCTCGGATGATAGTGCTCAATATCTGCATCACTCCTTTGCTAGCGCCATCCGTCAAAAATATGAGTTCTGGGTCACTGACGAAAAAGAAATGTCACTTTTAAATCGATGTACATAAATTAAGCAGACATTTGGTTTGTTGTGAGAAGGCCGATCATTTCGTTGAAGGGACTCATCACCTTGGATATCCGTCACGCCTCTCAATAAACTCAGCAACTTCCTTTCTTATGCCGGGAAGACCTCTAGAGTCACTGTAAGCACCTGGAAAATTCAACAGCAAGGTGGAATTAGTTGAAGTTCGAATTCCATCTTTCATCCAAAAAAAAAGTCGAAAGTTCCTCGCTATAACTTGGAATGACATGAATATCATACCTAGTCCCCCAGAGGTCAACGAAAGGTAGTACTTGGCCCTTGCGATGGCATCTGCAGGGAATACAAGCCCCACATTTGGATCATCTAGCAGAAATGGAGCTTGGCATAACGCAACCACCTGCTCCGGAAGCGCACAATTGACATTGAAGACACAAGCTAGCAACCATATATTAAACTGAAGTTGCAGAAAAAAACCTGACGAGGGAAAGTCAGAGGCTTCTGTCCAAGAGCATGCGGGTTGCCAACATTTGTGAAAATGATCTGCAGTTCAAGATTTACATCACCCCTAAAGCACCTCAAACTGTGAAAACCTCAACGAATGAACCTAAGATTTGAGTTATCACCTTCTTTCCTTCCTTCTGGAGCTCAGAAGCTCGAAGGTATAGTTCGCCTCTGACGGCATATTGAGCCTTCTTCACATTTTCATTTATGGAATCATAGTCAAGAGCTTTAGGCGACATGATGCCGTAGATAAGAGCTCACTGCATCATTGAACACATTAGAAGCCAATCAAAGCAATCTCCTCATAACCCATCAACCAGACCACATTTAACATCCCAGAATCTCAGATATGCTGCACAAAGCTGCCACTCCTCCCAATCAAACCTTAATTCAACATCTAACCCTAGAAATGGAGACATCAATCAGCCACACAAAGAGTCTCCAAATCACGAAACCCAATCGACCCAAAACCCCAAATCAATCTCATCAAATCATAACTGAATATTGACAGCTAAATCATATGATATCTCAAATGGGCATCTCCAAAAATCCCAAAGATCGTACCTTTCGAGCCAAGTCAGCTGCCAACGGTTGAAGCTCCAAACCCAGTTGCAGCAGAGAGTCGGATGAAGCAAATACAAGACCCCAGACAGAGAATCACAGTCTAGCTATTTACAGCATCCAACATTCTTAAAAGACATGTTTTTTCAAGTGGATAATGTGAAGCGGTTAGCTACATGTATTGGCAGCACAGCAGCCACCGATAGATGAAATTTGGATTCTTGTTGGGACACGAAAAGAGATAGGTTTTATTGCAAGATGTGGTGTAGCTTCGACTGTAGAGGCCTTTCAGGGTTTTTCCTTTTTGTGAAAATGTATGATCAAGTTCCCTTTGATGAAGTTCAAAAGCCAGTTTGCTCCAAATCTGGCTTTTTTGCTTCTGATTTGAGAAAAAAAAAATCAAATTTGTTAAACAATTAAGAAATTTTCTTAGAAATGTGGTGTGGGGAATATGGATTTTAAATTTGTCCAGTCTTAACAAGATCGGTTTATTTTATTTTCTAATCAGAGCGAGCTTAATAAGTTCGGTCTGTTTAGAAAAGAGACGATGTGGATCGATTTCGCCAAATCAACGCCCACGTGTCATACCGGATTTAGTAAGATTAACGAGATCGATCTACTTTCTTGTTAAGACCGATCTCTTCTCCGCATCCTGATCGCTCTTCGAAAGCTACCGCCTGCAGGAACGAACGTCAAACCCTCCGCAGACGTTGCCGAAAGGTCGACGCTTCCTCGATTTGGCTGCGGTCTCGATTCAGATCCGATTGAGCTGAACTAGGTTGAGCCGAAAGGTCTCAATCCAACGCTGTTGTCCGCCGTATGTATTTAGGGTTGGAGATTCGATTGAGCGAGCTTAGGGTTTTGCACGATTTTCAGATCCGATTGAGTTAAATTAGGAATTGCACGGTTTATAACGGCGTTGATGCCTGATTATGTGTTGCGCGGTTTACAACCGAGTAACCCTTATCACTTTATAGGTGTGGCATAATATTTTGGTGGAGTGGTAAAAAGACTTTTGCAAGGGTCGAGTTGCATGCAATGTGAAGATAAATTTGCAATCCACCCTCGGTATATATTCACTTTATAAATTTCAAGATTTACACAGAGGTTCCTACAAGGTGGTGACACTAAAATCAACAGAAAGATCTCAGGTTAGATGTAAAGAATACAAAGATATTGAAACACCAATCCACCCCCTAGGTCAAAAAAGAAACCCTAAACAAGAGAGAGAGAGAGAGTAAAGCTTTAAGGGCATCTGACATTTCTTCCAGGTCCTCCATAGTAAAAGTAATTCCCCCAAACCCTATTGATCCCTCCTTGAATGTCATAACAGTTGGGATGATCTGCCAAAACCCTAAGGTTTTTCAATGAGATCAAGCTATTGTCCCAATCCACAACCTGTAAGTTTCGGAAATAGGAAGCTTTCCCAAACCCCTCTCCGGCGAAATGGCCCGATCCCATTTGGGTGGCCGTATGCATGGCATTCGGACGGCTGTTCACTATCTCACCTCCGTATTGCACCATTGTTGCATGATCTCTCAAATGGGTGAAGAGGAAGGCTGGCCAGTATCCCACTAGTAAACCTGATCCGAATTCAAGCCACCAATTCCCATGCTTCGGATCCTATCAAAATTTCATTCCACAAAACTCAATAATAAATATATATCAATGTGAGGTTGACCTTAAATTATTCATATTTATCCAATGTAGGGTTAGACTTGTGCCTAATCGATTCTGGAAAACTAGGGCATATATTTCTTCAATCATTCATTTCCAGATTTTTACTCAAAGAAGGTCATCATATCTTCAAGCAAACTCAGTAAAGGGTTTTCATAAAGAGTCATTGCAGCTCTCTTTTTTTCTGGGAAAGTGATAGAAAATACAAGTGTAGAAATCCAGAGAATCTTGGAAAGCAAACTAAAGTTGTCACCTTCATATTCCCATGAGCAACCTTGCACGCCTCCAATGTCCCATTTTGTATACATCTAATGCCTATATATGCTTTTGTTTTTCAAAACCCTAAAGCTTGAAACCTAAGTGGCCCAACATCAAAAGTTGTATAGATAATAAGTATTTTGAGAGTGAAGTGCAATCCTTGATTTTTGTTTGTTTCTAAACTTTTAGTGCAACACATGTTGTCTGAAACCCTAGGACCATTTTCTTAGATCTTTGCAAACCCTAGTAACTCTCTACAAGTAGTGGCATCAAACCATCATCACCCAATTTTCAATTGCATAACCAAAATAAACCCTTGTAGCTAATTTCTTTCTCCATGCATGGAGTTTGAAATCTGAATGTTACCTTCCATATCAACAAGCTTATGTCAAACTGGCCTCCATGGTAGGATGACGTAGGCGAAATGGCAGCCCCTATCGCAATCTTGTTATTCGTCTGAACGAAACCGGAGCATAGTAAGTTGTAGCAGCCTGTCGCCTGGTACGCATCCGTCTGTATATAAACACATTTGTCACACTCGTTGCATATATCTTTAAGACATAACCAGGTTTGGTTGAAGTGATCAAGGAAAGAATTGAATGCCAAGAGGGAGGTGACACTTACAGTCCAATAAGTGAAAAATCTTGGGTAGCTGTCACCGTACAGCTCTGGGCTGACCTGCAAGAACAGTGAAGTAAATGAATGTTTTTAGGGTTTTGAGTGTTGAGCTACAAATACATAAATGGGGCAGTTAAATGATGTGCAGGTTTAGAGGTAGTTGTGCTCTCTAAATCCACTGCCTTAAATGTCATAATTGAGACTTGTACTCCACACCCATAAAATCAATGCCAGCCCCAATCCGCATAAGTTTCAATAAAATCCCATCTGATCAGGACAAGTCCATCTCTACCAGATGTTTCTAGCAAACCCAACTTAGCATATACGAGTTTTAAGGAATGCAAGAAAAAAAAAACATGCCTGCCAGCCAGCCTCAATTGTGTTGAGATCGTCCGAAAATGAACCGGAAATGACCCACATTTGCGATAAGCTGAACTCATACCGGCTCGTCACCTTCGGTGCCCAGACGTTTATGCTCGCTTTCGCCCCGTAGTACTCCTCCCCGGCCACGTATCCCACCGCGTGCTGATCGATGAAATTTTCAATACCCGGTTAGAAAAATCGAGTTTGAGACCAGTACGAGAAAGAGAAAGAGGAAGAAAGGAAAAAAAGCAGTCAACAAGTGAAGAGCCTTTTGCTTTAATTGGTTGATAAATGAGGCTTTTGATTATGGGTTAAGTTTAACCTGAGTTAAGATAGTAATGAGGGACTCTAACCTCATGTCCGCTGCTGCTTGAGTCTCTCCTAACATGGTTGCTGGATTTTTTTCTCCCATATCTCCCTATTGAGCTTGCTCTGAGCATGTCATCTTTTGTTGTTCTCCTGATTGGGATGGAGCCTTCGGGGCACGACTCGCCTGAGATTCGCCATAGTTGATAGTCATCGGGGAGGTCCTCCTCGGCCGGGTTGTGGCCCATTGGCCTCTCTGGTGGATCCTTCAAAATTTGAAACACAATACATTCATGTAATGAATCTCAATGTAGAGAATCAAATTTTGATGTAATACCAGTGGCTGTGAACCAACGAGCTGCGGATGATCAAAAGCGGGCTGCTGATCGGTCGGTACGCAGTCGATGAAGTCTCCATCCGGGCTCTGAATCAAGAAATGGCCAGAATCAGATGAGGAGGAGGAACACATAACCAAAACAGAGCAGAGGTTTAACATAGGATTGTAGATTTTCGGAACAGAGCAGAAACAGGGGAGGGATGAGATGAGAAATGTGCCTGGATTGTCTTCACAGCCGGCTTGTTGATCTTCTGCAAATGCTCTCTGACGAGCTTCATCTTCCCCAGCTCCTCCTCCGGCCTCAGAGTCTGATTCCCCTGATCAAAATTGCTCGAATCGCCAGCGTGCGCTAGCGGCAAGGCAGCCAAAAGAAAGAAACAGAGGAGCAAGGAAACGACCGGAGAAGAAACATGCTGCTGCTGCTGATGATGATGATTGGAAGACAAGCAACAACAAAAGCTACAATCCATGGAGAAGAACCAGAACCAGAGGACGAGAAGCAGGAAGCAGCAGCAGCTTCTATCAGTTGTATTTTCTTGATCTAACGTTGGTTGTGCACATTGATGTTCTTGTCTTGTACCTCAGCAAGCACTATTCTAAACGACGCCGTTCCTCGACCACTGGTGGTCACTACCATGAAATCAGCTCACAGCTCCTTGTTCAAAGCTCTGAAACCAAAACCCTCTTCCTAGAAGTTGAGGAAGGAATTGAGAATTGAAAGAAAAGAGAGAGAGAGAGAGATGAAGCTCCGTGTTCTGTGTTTTTAGGGTTTTATTAACCCCATGTGGGCGTGGTAGAGACATAGAATCATTAAATGAAAATGGGAAGAAGCGATCTCAAATGATGTTGTTTAGTTTACTTTAATACTTTAACTACTCAAAAATAGTTTCAAATTTTACTATCTGAAAAAATCCCATATGAAACTAATTTTTATCATTCTAAATAATAACTACATATACACAGAGTAGTTGGCTAATAATTCAAAAATATTCATCAGGGCATGATACAGTGGCAAAAGAGACGTCAAACATTTCAACAATTAGGGTTCGATTCCTGATGAGCTCAGAATATGAGCTCTGGTAGAGGGTTTCGGGATAAAATAGGAAAAAAATTCAAAAATATAAAGTCATGTGTATTTAATATTGAAAACGATATAACTTTTAGTGTCCAAAATTTTCATTCTTTAATTTTGATCTCTCATTTTTGTTGAAATTCAAGATTAGGGTTTGTGTTTGTAGTCTTCAAGACATGTTCTGTCAAGCCTTTATTACTAAGCTAATTTATTGTGCTTTGTTTACATTTGTTGAGAGATTTGAGATGTGGGGCAAAGCATGAGGCAACAGTAGTGATCATATTTAATCCATAACTTCCATTTACATGCAAAAGTAGTGTTTTCATTTCCTCTCAAATTCAGATATCATCAAGTTTTTATCTATCATCCGACCTATATATACCTTTTTGATATATAGTTACATACGTTATAAATCTTAAATCCGTCCATCAATGCGTGGTCTAGTGACAAAAAAAACGTAAAACAATTCAGCAACTAGGGTTCAATCTAGAACTCTTGTGGGTTTGCGATAGAATAGAAAAAAAATCCTAAACCCTAAACAATCGATTGATGATGCGTAGAAATAGGGAAATATACTTTACTTTCGATTGAAGAAATTGAGGTTAGAATAAATAGTATTAGGGTTAGTAAGGGACAAATTTGATTGAAAGGTGATGTGGTACAAGGGTTAGGTTATTTTATAAAGTTGGGTGATTAGTGAGATTTCTTTCCCTCTTCCCTAGATGTTCTTTGTGTCAGCTAGACCTTCCAAACTATTTTTTTTGATGTAGTTGAATTAATTAGTCTCTCTCTAGATAATTAATTATCGGGTATTGTAAGTACTAAATTTAAATCATCGTAGGGTTTTTGAATAGTCATCGAGATCCGAGATTCGAACATTATGGTAAGTTTCATGTGCATGATAGTTTATGACCTTCCGAAGGCCGGATTGATCGTATGTAGATATATTCAAATATTCCATATAAGACACACTTGGATCATCATTCGAGCAAGTTGATGCCTTTCTAGGTTAAACCTTGAAGCTTAGTTTAGGGTTTATATTAACATGTTGGAAGCATGATCATGTTGGCACACCCTTGGACATCCTGAGTGTAGGTTATGGCGCCTATGCTACATGCTTGTCGTAAATTATTGAAGTCCAAAGAGATCTAAGTGTGTGATTGATACCAAGCTAGTAGGGTTTTAGAGAGACCACCATCTAGAGGTTTGTGGGACCTTGAATAATCTAATTTAGTATTTCTTTTTAGGCCTCTGGTAATTATGTCGCGCACTTTGCTCTCACCCTTTTGATGCCCTTTTTTTTCAATATGTACGAGTTCATTTTTGCACTACATTAACCTTGTCTTTCTTGATTATAAGCATTTAGAAAATTTTCTTACATCGAAAAATGCCAGCATATCTTGGGTTACACCATCATGAGTCATGATCCAAGGTTTTTGAATCTCATAGGGGTGTAAACCAGAATATCTTGCAATTTCCACGGTGTTTCATTTGCATAGTCCTTTTAGCTACCACCATGTTTTTAATTCCAAGTGCCACGAACTGATCCTAAACAATTTTGGAATGGTTTGGAGTGTTGTGGAGAGTGATTATGATGTCATACATGAAGCTAGGTATTGTAATGGTTAAAAGTTGATGATGGAGTAAAGGAATATACAACAACTGGAATAGTGAGAAACATATGCATGGACCACTGTGAAAGCAGCAGCTTGAGATCACACTCCAGCTGCAAAAACAAGTTACTAGACAGGGATAGATGTCTGAAAATTGAATATACCCACTACGTATCTTTGTTTGTCTAATGCTCTCATACCATGTTCTAAGCTGAAGAGAAACAAAGCTGCTTTTGTTTCAGAGTTTGCCTAATCTGTGTCCCAACATCATAATCTCTGTCTCAACTCTCACTGTTAATCTTTAGACCTTGTTTTGTCACTACATGTAATCTAACAGTTTCTGTCTTTTTTAGGGATGTTTGAGGTTGATGAGTGTTTTGGACTTGTACAGTTGTACTTGCTATGGTCAAACCCTAATTAGAGGTGGCAAGCTTGAAGTGACACATTTGTTGCTGTTGTTTAATTATTGACCTACCAACTTGAACCATGATGCTGTTCTTGTACTCATCAGTCCTTAACAATGGAAATCAGAGCTGGTTCAAAATTCAAAGGTCTAAGCCACATAGTATGATATGCCTTCAAACACAATCTACCCAACTAGTCTTGAATCTTGTTAGTTGAAATTGCATCCAACACAATGAATGAGAAGAATAGACTTGCGTGGATAACCATGAAGAAAATCTTTTGTGTGTATTTAGGGTCCAGAAGAGAAGACAGGGACCGGAGCGTGAGCAAAATGAATGAACCAAAAGATTTATTCATATGGACCAGACAGAGCATGAGAATATATTGAGAATGAATGCCTTTTGGTGCATGATTTGTAGAATATATATAGTATAAACATCAGATCACAGAATCATACGCCATGGAGATGGATGGATTCATTTATGGTATAAGTAGATAAACCCTGGCTGAGTGGTTGGGTAGGCGAAATAGACACTTTAAAATTTGAAATATTTTAATTCGATCGAGTCTGTCACACTATAATAATATGGTCGCACCACTTAGTTTGCAGGCTATTACATTCAACCTTCGGTTTATATCCGTGATGGCGAGAAAAAAGATGATATGCCTGAAACGATCTTTGTAAATAAACATACATGAGTTTTAAAGGGTGATAAAGAGAGCATGCCAGCCAAGGCATGATGAAGGCAGATGGAGAGCAATGGATTTGGCGATGCTTAGGCAATGATGGTGTTTAAAGGGTCAGTGCTTGGCTGGCCAAGGTCTTAAAAGATTGGGGTTGGAGCCCATGAAGGGAATTTCAATCTGTATTTCTGTGCAGTGTGAGGACAACCATGGGTGCTAATTATGACCTAGAACTGCATGTGCCTTTAACTTGATCATCAATGCATCATTCTTTTATTCATTTAGGTCAGCCATGTTGGATACATGTATTGAGATTTCAATCTTCTTGTGCATAGAGCATGGAATGGTGTTGGGATGACTCTTTACACACACAAAAAACCCTAGACCTAAGGTGTGAGACTTAACAATGAAATGATGATAGATTG
This sequence comes from Umbilicus rupestris, assembly GCA_963678935.1. NCBI lineage: Eukaryota > Viridiplantae > Streptophyta > Magnoliopsida > Saxifragales > Crassulaceae > Umbilicus > Umbilicus rupestris. Next base: position 15,606,211 of record OY787607.1, on the reverse strand, counting down.
ATCATGTAGTGTGTTTATTTAACTATACTGATTTTATATTGATATATTTGGGTCGACTGTACCGATTTCTGAGTCTCATTTGCATGTATGATCAATGGAAACATCATCAAGTTCCGGACAAAGTGATGGTTCATGGAGCGTATTTCTACGATCTATCGAGTTGTTTATTCTCATTGTTTAGTCACATTTTGCATGTAGATTACGTCTTTGTAGTGTATCACATCGTAGGTGTATCAGTATCACTTTGGAGTTTTATTGCGTATTTAGAACATTCTAGGCCTTACTCGATCATTTGGGAATGTAAAGAGCGAAGACTCGATCACGAGAACATTGATATGGGCTAAGGGCTCACAGGCACAAAGACCGAGGCCCAAATCTAGCAATCTAGGGTTTTTTTCGCATGTAAATAGAGTCGGAAAAAGAATTGGAAGACGGAATTTAGAGACAAGTCAGAGGCGCGAAAACCAGAGGATTGACACGACCATCTTAAAAGTCTTGTTTGAGTGACCACATATTTTCTTTTCATCAAGCAGCTATATAGTTCTCCAAGGTGTTAGCTCCCAAAGCCCTAACACTTAATCAGCTTAGTGCCTTTAGTATTGATCCACACAGCTCCAAGACTTATGGCTTTTATTGAAGTAGATGAACCCTAACTGCTTCGATTGTCGATGAGGAAAATAGGAATCTCCTTATACTTCAAGGAACCAAGAATTTGATGCAGAGAAAGCCATACTAGAACTGGTTGTTATTCATTGAGATCGAACTTTGAGATGCTCTTCAGCATAAGTTTAGGGTTAGGGTTTAGATATTTGAATAATTTGTTTTTAAGTTTGAGTATTGTTTTTGACAGTGTGGATTACTTTAACAACAAAACAACCGAGGTACATTCCCATGCGTGCACACTTTCTTTGACAAAAAAAAGGTTTCGATTATGTTTTCCAGAACATCAACCAGATAGAATATTCTGGAAAAAGCTAGGTCGGTGCACGCATTGGAAGGCTTGCTGGAATCTCCATTAACGGCATCCGCATAACACCAGAGCAACAACCCAACTAATTAACTACCGAAAGCTACCCCTTTCTTTACATTCAAGATAAACAAAAGTGTTAGGAAATTGATTTAACGTTACGAGTCAGAATAGAACGATTTAGATGAAAAATTGACACACGAATTATAGTAGTTTGCTCTCAAGGTGGGAGGTACGTCTACTTCTTGCAAGCTTTAATCCACCCTCAGAAACTTGTCTCTCGCACTTTTTTTTTCTTTCGATGCATATGGTGACGCCAACAAGCAGTATATGTAAGAGAAACTTAGGGTTTAGGGTCGACTCATTATTACCAGTACGATCCATACGACCGCAGTTGTTCAAGGATCTCGTACTGGTCGTATCGCTCATATCAGTACGAGCCATACGATTCATATGATTAGTACAGCCGCAGCTACTTATATGCGATCAACTTGACTTCTCTGTGTCGAATTTCAGTAGCTGCTTCTCTACAATTTTTGCTTCACACTCAACAAAAAAGGTGACAAAATTTGAGTAGCAGATGATCATGTTCATGGCCAGTTCCAGCAAAAGTATACAACTTTGTAAAATTTAAACTCAAAACTTATGTTACATTACACACCATCACCTTACCACACTGCCAAAAAATTGCAGAAAAGGGTAAGTAGCTGTCACACTAAGACCTGGCAAGCTGAGACAGGTCAGAAGCCCTAGACTGTTTTAGGTTTAGGGTTTAACATTTGATGTCAGATGATGCTGAGGGTCTTCTAACGGAGTTGCTGTGGTCTGGTCTTCCTAAGCAGTAGTCAATGCTGGAAGGGACTAAAGGGGCTTGCGTCTTGCCATATGAGTTCCAGCACAGCGCCTGTCGTTGGTGCTGGAACTCGTTGAAGCCGTAGGAGGGTTTGAGTTGGATGTTGACGAGGTCAACGCCCGTGCAAGGGATGGAGCTGCTGCAGGCCAAGTAGATGGGTTGGGATGAGAATGTTCCTGTGACGTCATTGAACTTGATATCAGAGATCGCCACTGCATCTGTCTGGTTCTTGCACCGGTGCTTGTCGCAGTAGAATTGGTCTATCATGACTGGGACCTTCACATTTGACACTTGTATGCTGGAAAAGGTCACATTTTTCACATACCCAATTCCTCCCTGATGATGAAAATCGATATTAGGGTTTAGGCACATAAGCCTCAAAATAAAGTGAGTCTGAATCTGAATGAGGGCAAACCTGCCAAGTCTTGATCCGAGCTCCATACATGGTTTTCAACATTGAGACATGCTCGACGATGATGTCTGAAACACATGCTGCTGTTCTGTCCTTGCCAAGCCCTCCTATGCTGTAAAATGGTCATTGAAATGTTACATTTTTCAGTTATAGCAGGCTAAATTCAGCTAGGGTTACTTACCTTATACCGTGTCCAGGGCCGCAGCTGAGGTGATGAATGTGAACATTAGCGCAGCCGGTTTGTATGGATACACAGTCATCACCTGTAAACAACAATAAACTAAGCAAAGGGTGTTGAGTATATGTACTTGGGAGTTTATCCCACATCTGATTAATAGAAGAAATATTAGTATATATTGGGTTACATAACTACAATTCAGTAGTCATGACTTTTGAATCATATAGAAATGTAAAGCAGAATATCTAATCAAGATGTTCTCTTATAAACTTGTTCCTCACAAGGCAAAAGGTCCTTTTAGTCTTTACCTTTTGTTCTTTTCTCAACATTTAAGCCGTGATGTGTCCTAGAATAGTTGTTTTTGGGGTATGGGATGTCAGCTAAAAAGTCTAACACAAGTCTCACCTGAGGCAATAGTGGAGTGCTGAATCTCTACGTCTCGAGTTCTTTGCAGGTGGATTCCGTCCGTGTTGGGGCTATCTTCCGGGGATGAAATGGTGATGTTAGTAACCTGAACTCCTTTGCCGTCGTCGAACTTCAGGTGACATTGAGGGCTGTTTATGATACTAATGTCGCGGACGGTGACATTGTTACTAGAGTAAAATCTTATAGCCTAGGAAAATAGAAAACTTCAGTAGCTTGACTTGGGAAAGCTTGGAAAGCATGAAGAAGTGATCAAATCTTACAGTGGGTTTGACACCGTTCGATCTTTTCTGCAAAATGGTTCTAAGAATTAGGGGTTTTCAGGGTTTAGAGTGTTGGAAATGTGGAAGAGGGTTGGAGTAGTTTATGTACCTGAATTTGATCAACTTGGGTACGAGTCCACCAGTTGGAGCCTTGCCCGTCAACCGTGCCGGAGCCTTGGATTGTGAAGTTATGAGTCCATTTGAAGTTGAGCCATTGGAAGGTGCTGGACTTGAGCCATGACGTCACTTGTGGAGGAGCTTTCAGAGTCCCATCTATCTGCATTACTCAACCGCTCACAGGTCAATCGGACAATACAACGGAGATTTGAAGAAGTTGCATCAGTTGGGATTTCAGGTTCATCACTGAAGACTAACCTGTAAAACTAGGCCAGGGGAGCAAGGACCTTGAAGGGTGATGGAGGAGGTGAGAAATGTGTAACCTGCCGGAATCTTAACCGTCGCCTTCTCGACTCTGCAGGCTGCATTCCATGCTGATACAATTGCCTATCGGAGCCACCAGCCATCATTCATCAGATCAAAATTTTAACACATCCCAAATCCAACACAAACATTCTCAATCAAAATGCATACATACCTTGGAATCATCAGCAACCCCATCGCCTTCCGCTCCAAATGAAAGAACATCAAAACTGGCCAATGCAGTCTGCGAGGGCGGCCGGAGCGGAGGACTATTCGATCCGTGTCCATGACTGCCAGTGTGGTTTCTACGACGATGCTTATTCTGAGGTTTCGGCTTCTTCCCATGATGACTCTTCCTCGCCTCGACCGAGCGGCTGGCCAAAGCTACTAGGACTAGTAGAAGAAACACTAGAGGGAATGAAGGGATCCTCCTTGTCGTCTTCATATGCTGAAGTTTCAGCTAGGTCCTTGTTCTGTTTTTTTCTAGGTGCTCTGTTTTGGAACAGGGGAAGAGGTAGTTATGTTAGTTTATATAGTTGGTCCTTTGGTGGGTGGAACATGCCCTAGTTTTAAAGGTCTCATTTGCAAGCCTGCCCCTTATTTGTAAGGTGGGTTAGTAGAGTTGAAATGTGAATTATATAATGGCAAAAGAGGAATGGAATCTTTCACTCAACTTAGTGGAAACTAAGGTAGGATGAGATAAAGTTGTTTATAATGAGTGGGTCTTAAGTCACTAATCCCGATTATTAGGTACTTAGAAGGTACCTAAAACTTTAGGACAAGGATCATACACTTGAGGTCATTAGGTCATAAACCCACTAAGATCTCCCTTCCCTAGTCCGCAAACTAGGCTCGGCCATTTCCAGCCCGGGACCGCACCACTAAACCCCCATCGTCAACCCCCTCGAACCAAAGTATATGTCACATGTCAGCGTCACCGAATATTTGATCGATTCTGTAATTATTATTCATTTACTATGATGAACTATTAAAAAAAATTTCATAATTATCTCATATTGAATTATAAGAACGAATATATTTTTGTTTTGAAAAAACTACGTTACATATTAATTTTTAAGCCATTTGAAGAAAGTTGGAGCGAAAACGCAATTTATCTATTCTTGGGGTGTCAAATTGGAATATTATAAACTTCAACACGCTTGTGGGTCACGCAACGGGAAAGGCTCCGGTATTGGGCCGAGCCCAATACTACTGAAGCCTATTTGTCACGAAGGGTAAATATTACGTTTACAAGGGCTTTTAAAATAATTATTTGAAATACCTTAATTTTTTTAGGGGTCTATTTGTAATTATGGATAAATATGGAGCACTATATAAAGCAAGGGTCCACTTTAGCGTGAAGAACTTGACGATCGACCGGAGATTCTACGACGCTGCCGACGATTGCATAAACCGGCGACGGCGGCCACGAGCTCCTTCAACCAATCAGTGACTCTGAAGGTGGAATCGAATTCTTAGGTACGAATTTGAAGGAGACATGAGCGGCAACGAGTACAAAGTAGAGAGGTTCTTCTTGTCGTGCGACATTAATCTTCCTGTGACATTCCGCATCGAGCGATTGGAAGGGAAGTTGCCGTCGATAAAGAGTCCGATTTCGGGTAAAAATATTATATCTGAATTGATTGTCAATCAGGGTCAGAGTTTGCAGTTAGAGTTTGTTATTGCAATGTTTGATTTTAGGGTGATGAAATAGCAGCTGATTAGCTTTTTTTATTATTTGAATTGTTTTATTAGATAGTTGTGTGTTATTATTGATGAGAAGAAATTTATGGAGATTTTTTTGAGCTAGATGAAGAGATTGATTTGAGTAGTGACTGAGGGTTGGATATGTTTTTGTGATGCAGAAGCTGGTGATTTGGAAGAGAGAAAGCCTGAGCTGTATGTGGAGTGTAGATTGTACATAGACGGTGCTCTGTTTGGGTTGCCTTACAAAACGAGGTTGAGATAGTGCTTCTGTGTAATCAGTTTTGTTTATCAATTTTTGTGTTTGGTTGTTTGATAGGGGTTATTTTTTTCATTCAATTGCGCGAATTTCAGATTGGAGTCGGCAGGACCAAGTTATAGTTGGAGTGAACTTATCACACTGAGCACGAAGTACAGGGACTTAACTGCTCACTCACAATTAGCCTTCACGGTATAATAATAGCAGATGTCGTTTTTTATAATGAAGTATCTAACTACGATTGGGTTTGACATATGCTTTCTCATCATTATTGTTAATTGAAAAGTCATTCACGGATGTGAAAAATCTTTATTGCTCAGCAGTGAATCTGCTGAAATGTGTACATTGTAGGGACACTTACCAGCGTTCAAATATTTAGTAAAACAAAGAATTTCATTGGTTTTCAGTTGCTTTTATAGTGTCGGGCACAATTTGGGATCTTTTCTAGCCCTTTTTAGGCATCATACATGAAAATAGTTCTTTGATTTAGTACAGTATTACTTGACAAACAACAATTATTATGTTACCTTGTCTACTTGGTATTTTTTTAATTCAGTTTTTTTTTTATCCTATTACTTTTTGGTGTAATTGGATGCTTCTATATGTGACTCTGTGACGTGCTTTTAGTTGGACTCTTATTGGACTTAAGATCACAGGTTCGAGATGTATCATGTGACAGTAACGAGGGACTAATCGGTGGGGCTACTCTTCTTCTCTTTAACAATAAGAAACAACTCAAAACTGGGAAGCATAAGCTGAGGTTGTGGCATGGGAAAGAGGCAGATGGATCCACTCCGACAACTACTCCTGGAAAGGTCTTTACACCCAAATGTTTGATTGATGCTTTTGCTGTGTGCCGTTACCAACATTACAATTTTTATAGGTCCCAAGGCATGAACGTGGAGAACTGGAGCGCTTGGAAAAACTTATGAATAAGTATGAAAGGGGACAGATACAACGTGTTGACTGGCTTGATCGCCTCACACTTAAAGCTATGGAGAAGATAAAGGAGCAAGAAAACTGTAAAAACGGAAATTCCCAGCTGTACCTCGTTGTTGATTTCTGCAGTTTTGAGCATCGGGTTGTTTTCCAGGTAGTACATTATGATATATAGAGATATTGGCTATATAAGTCATACCTATTACAACCGTGTTCAACGCTACGCAATAAGTCATTTATTTTCGCATATGTCAGTGACAAAATGTGATTTCAGCACAGAGTTGTGTCACATATAACTCCTTTATATGACACCAAAGTTTATTATGATAATTAACTTGCAGCTCTTTGTTATGTAGGAGTCTGGAGCAAATTTCTTTGTACCATCTCCTATAGCTTCAACAAATGAACTAGTTCTTGTATGGGATCCTGAAGTAGGGAAGCCTAACCCTTCTGAGCATAAGCAACTTAAGCTAGCAAGGAGTTTGGATAGAGGTATCATAGACAGAGATCTCAAACCTAGCTCAATTGAGAAGAAGTAAGCATTAGATTTCAAATTTAGTCTCAATATTCTAAAGGCTGAGAAATATAAATATACTTCAATCAGAACCTTGTGTGCAGTTTACAAAAAACAGCCACCATATATTCTAAAAAGTTTAAGCTAATCCTGAACTTCATTACCATGATCTTATGTGAAGGTCGATTCATAGAATACTAAAATATCCACCAACGAGGACTCTGAGTGGTGATGAAAGACAGCTTCTATGGAAGTTTCGTATTTCATTGATGTCTGAGAAAAGGGCTCTGACTAAGTTCCTTCGCTGCGTAGAGTGGAGTGACCTTCAGGTATTTTTCCTTGATTTATCATTTTATCTTAAGAACTTGATTACCAATGAGCAGTGCGATGGCCTTCTCTCATGTTGTTGATTATCATGAACAACCTTCCATACCTGCAGAGTCTCCTAGGGTGTTCCCACTTAACTGCTATTAGAAATAATGCAGTGTTGTATGACTCTTAATAAAGGCTTATCTATCGTATGGAAATAAATGGAACCATTTATATGTCTCCATCCAGAGCTGCATGATATCTTTGTGGTACCATTACAAGCAAAACAATTTGTAGGGCTCATTTTTGAGACAAACTTCTATCTTTTGGATAAACCTGCTATTTCTACAATGGATTGCCAATCCCATCTGGCTTTTAAAAAGTTTCTGCAAATATGAAATGATAATAATACTTCTAATGCTGTACTCTTGCAGGAAGCAAAGCAAGCATTAGAACTAATGCACAAATGGGAAATGATTGACGTATGTGATGCACTAGAACTGCTATCTCCTGTGTTTGAGAGTGAAGAGGTTAGTAGAATGTTGATGGCTTTGTTTGATTATCTTTTCGAGTAGATAACGGGCAACTAAATGCCATATATAAAGGTGTCACAAGATTGAAGATTATGCGTTGAGTAAATAATGGCAAGATGTGATGCATGATGACTAAATTTTGGAATTCAGTGACTGCTTATAGTTTAAAAATAATGATGAAAATGTAATGTTCATTGTGATTGAAAAACAGGCTAGCGGCTTTCTAATAGTATCAAAGAGAAATTGAAAATGTACTAGTATATAATTTTGTTTTAGACGCTAAATGTGGTATAATATTTCATACGTGGCCATTTCACTTGTCAGGTTCGTGCATACGCTGTCAATGTTCTTAACAGAGCAGATGATGAAGAGCTCCAATGTTATCTGCTACAGCTGGTTCAAGCCCTTAGGTTCGAACGTTCTGATAAATCTCGCCTATGTCAATTTCTTGTGAGACGATGTAAGTCCTCTGGATTCTACATTGAGTATTTTTTTTGAGGTTCATTCCTAAGAAAAAACATGCTTATGCAGCTGTGCACAATATTGAGCTGGCCAGCTTTCTTCGCTGGTATGTAGCTGTTGAGCTCCATGATCCTGCCTACGCAAAGCGATTTTATAGCACCTACGAGATTTTGGAAGAGAACATGTTGAAGGTGTTTTTTTCCCCAGAAAAACTATGAAATAACTTAGTCTCTGTACGTGAAATTTTATATTTATCATAAAAATGACAATATCAAACTCATACTCATGTTCGCCTTAAGCTGTGTATATAAACTCATTTCATTTACAGTTGACTGCTGCTTCTGACGACGATGAAGATGGATACAAGAAGTGGCAGAGCTTGGTTCGCCAAACTGAGCTTACTGCCCAATTATGTTCAATAATGAGAGATGTGAGAAATGTCCGAGGTGGCACCCAAAAGAAAATTGAAAAGCTCAGACAGCTGCTTTCTGGGCTTCTCAGTGAGCTTACCTATTTTGAAGAGGTTAATATATTTGACTGAATCTTGAATAATAGCATTTACTGTCTATTGCTGCTAAGAAAGCCATTGATTGGTTTCTAATCCTCCATATTTATTTGTTTGAATTTCTTACAATCAGCCTATAAGATCACCTTTGAGCCCGGGTGTTCTCATCACTGGCATAGTGCCTTCAGAGTCGTCCATTTTTAAAAGTGCACTCAGCCCACTGCGACTGAGTTTTCGAACAGCTAACGGTGGGAACTGCAAGATAATATTTAAAAAAGGAGATGATATTCGGCAGGACCAGTTGGTACATGCTGAAATGTTTACATGATGTTAATTACTCCATTCCCTCGCACTCTCTGCCTATCTTGTTTGACTAACAAGCATATACATGTGATGGTATGCTTGTAGGTTGTTCAAATGGTGTCACTGATGGATCGCCTACTCAAATTGGAGAATCTAGATCTCCACTTAACTCCTTACAAAGTCTTGGCAACTGGACAAGATGAAGGCATGCTAGAATTCATACCATCCAGTTCCTTGGCACAGGTATGCTAAACTTCTATTTCTCATTGAATTATGAGATGCAAATTTATGCAATTTTGTCTTACTTGTACCAACAAAATTCTGCCATGTGAAAATGCCTTGATGAATGAAAAAATGTAAATTCATTGGAAAAAAATAAAACATAAGAACATTCTACAGGTAAAGTGCGCGGTAACGACATGCTGATTGGTTTTGCGCTATGCAGTTCATTAGATGAATCAAGTGGTTGGAGAGTAATGGCCACGGATTACAGATTCATATTACAGTGTATTGACAAATTTACCATCTTTGATTCTCAGATTCTCTCAGAACACCGTAGCATCATTAGTTATTTGCAGAAGTTTCATCCTGATGAGGACGGTCCATATGGGATCACTGCTACCTGTCTTGAAACCTTTATTAAAAGCTGTGCTGGATATTCTGTCATCACATACATTTTGGGCATTGGAGATAGGTATGAACTGCAGCCGGTGGTATTCTTGTATATGACTCAAGTTCCGTAATATCCATATTTCCCTTCATATGGACTTGCTTCAAAAAACTTCAGTTGCCAGTAGGCAACCATTACTTTACAAGCTTATTCCTCTGTTTCATGCATGTATCATTGCTCTTATCTTATTAGGCACTTAGACAACCTTCTCCTTAGGGATGACGGACGCCTGTTCCATGTTGATTTTGGCTTTATACTTGGTAAAGATCCTAAGCCATTCCCACCGCCAATGAAGCTTTGCAAAGAAATGGTTGAAGCTATGGGTGGAGCCGAAAGGTAATAATAATATTCAAAGGCTGGCTCATAAAAAAATGGTCTACTTATATTTGCCAACCCTCTCTCTTTTGCAGCCAATACTACACTAGGTTTAAATCATATTGCTGTGAAGCTTACAACATCCTGCGGAAATCAAGCAACCTAATCCTAAACCTGTTCCACCTAATGGCAGGGTCCAACATTCCAGATATAGCTTCTGATCCTGAAAAAGGCATACTGAAGGTGGTTCAGTTTCTTTCCTAAGCATGTAGCTTGTATGACTGACCACCATTACTAACTTGTGTTGTGCATTTTTGGCTGCCAGCTTCAAGAGAAGTTCCGGCTTGACTTAGATGACGAGGCCTGTATCCATTTCTTCCAAGATCTCATCAATGACAGTGTGAGCGCTCTCTTCCCCCAGATGGTTGAAACTATTCACAGGTGGGCTCAGTATTGGCGCTGATCTTCCACCCCCCTTTTAAATATTTCACCTTCCACTCCAACATGCAGCATCTTCTTCTGAAGCTCTGAATTGAAGGGTATTTAAGACATTTCACAACTGTGAAAAAATGTAAAGTAATCTCATATAAAAAGATTCATAACCTCCTCGACATGCACTCTGCTCTGTCTATGCAAATCTGATGATCTCAAATCAGCATCAAGAAACCCCCTCGCTCGGAGACTTGGCGATTTACCTGAGTGACTTCTCCACACGATCTCCCCACTCCAACCTTCCTTAGATAGATATCGAAACTGACTAAACAACAGACTGGAATCTTCTTCCCCGTTCAAACATGATCATCGCCAGGGGCATTTTCGTCAACTTCCCAAAACTCTCTTTAAACACACCCTCGTGCTTCGTCGAAGCGTCGTCCCCCGAAAGCCGTCTCTCTTTCTCCGATTCTCTCGTCGCGAAGCGCATCTCTCCTCCCGAGGTAAATTTTGCGAATCCCGCACATCGCCTCTTCATTTCCATCTCGTGTATCATCATGAAAAAAGTCTGATTTTGATGTATTTTCTGCGTTTGAAAGTTGTTTTTCTGATTCGGACGGTTGATTTAGCTCCTCGGTGGAGATGTGAGGTTTCAGGAAGCGAAATTCTATAGATCTGTTTCCTGACATAAATGATTATGATTGAGAGATTAGTTTGTACGATTTTGACATAATGAGATTTTCTATTCTCCTTTTTCTCTAGTCTAAATTGGATCTTGACTACATATGAAGAATTTCACTTCATGTAACTGAATTTGATGAATGATGTAAATGTTGCGAGGGTCTAAGTTCTTTTGTTTGTAAATGAGGTGGTTTTATTTATGTATTTGATGTGTGTACAGAAAAAAGGAAGAGATGGGGTTGAGTTTCGCCAAGCTGTTTAGCCGGCTATTTGCCAAGAAGGAGATGCGTATCTTGATGGTTGGTCTCGATGCGGCTGGTAAGACGACCATTTTGTACAAGCTGAAGCTTGGGGAGATCGTGACAACCATTCCTACTATTGGTAAGGCTAGTTGATCGATTTTCAGTAATTAATTTACTGTAATGTGATATGCAAGTGATTGATATAATATTTTTCTTGCAAACTTATACATATTGTTAGGACATAGAAAACAAAAATTTGTTGTGGTCTGTGGGATTCTAGAACTTGAATATCAGTCATGTTTTTTTTTTGTAATCTCCCTCCATTCATGCATCAACGATATAGAACCCGAATATCGTCATGTGCTGGTTTTGTTATACTGTTTTGATTTGTGGAATTTGTAAGATCTTTGACTGGGCAGTGATGAGGCATAGTTGGCATATGCTGCTATCTTGTTGCCTATTCTATTTTCCATTGAATCTAGCGATAAATTTCCGAAGTGCCATATGCCACTTTCTTGTTAACTATTATGTGCTCACTTAGTTTGGATGTCAACCTAAAGGGGAAGGGCTATTTGCATGTCATTTGTCTATTCATTTGTAATGTGTGGTAGTTGGATATGGCTTAGCTTGACTGAACTTGGGCATAGGCATTCACAGAGTTCTTTTGTCAGTTGCGGAAAGATTTAACTAAGTGACACGTTTTGCAGGGTTCAATGTGGAGACTGTTGAGTACAAGAACATCAGCTTCACTGTCTGGGATGTTGGGGGTCAAGACAAGGTATTTTCGTACAATCATACTTTATAATTTCCTTCAGAACAGGAATAGCTTACTAATTTCGTCCAACTATTACTTGTGGATTACCGGACTCTCATTATTGTAAACAATACCCGAAACATGAAGCTTTTGTCTTTCAGATTCGTCCATTGTGGAGGCATTATTTCCAGAACACACAAGGCCTCATCTTTGTTGTTGACAGCAATGACAGGGATCGAGTTGTTGAGGCGAGGGATGAGCTACATAGGATGTTGAATGAGGTAAAAAATTATTCATCCAGTGGTTTTGATTGTCTTTCATCAGCAACTCAAAAATGAGGTGTTATGTGTCTTAGTCAAGCTTCCTTTCCTTGTCACTCCCTGTACTCGAATAAAACATATTCATCAAACAATGATCTGATTCTCTGCAAATGTTTTAACTTATGGTAGTGAACTTCCTCATTTGGGAAGCTTGGCTGGCTATCCATTCAACCAATGAGTCATTAACTTGTCTTTGTTTTCACAAGTGATGGAATGTAATCATTGTTGGATATCTTTTCTTGCCCAAGCTCAGTTTATGTTTCAAAATTGGAAAAGGGGTCCAGCTTTTAATCATGTCTTCTGGTTTCAGGATGAGCTTCGCGATGCCGTTTTGCTTGTGTTTGCCAACAAACAAGATCTTCCCAATGCAATGAATGCCGCTGAAATCACTGACAAGCTTGGGCTCCACTCTCTTCGCCAGCGTCACTGGTATGCATTTTAATCCTGCTCTCTATTAAAATTCATTTGCCAGAAGTTTGTTTCGGGCCAAATTTGGACATGATATTTGACCACAATATCTTCAGGTACATCCAGAGCACCTGTGCAACCTCCGGAGAGGGTCTCTATGAAGGATTAGACTGGCTATCCAACAACATTGCCAGCAAGGTAACTGTTAACTATCTTTTTTGTTTCTCTGAGACCCAACATTATTTATTTACTCAATGAAATGTGGTTTTTCACTATGCTGACTTCCTCTGCTTATTTTTTCACTCTTGCAGGCTTGAAAGCTAAACTGGTGGCAGTGCAATTTTAGCTTGAGCTTTCTTTATTTACACTTTCTTAAGTAATATGGTTATGTGCTTGACAGAGTTATCTTCTCTAAAGAAAGCTGATTTTTCTTAGTTTCTGTCAAATGTTACTGATTAGTATTCAGTATATGTTTAAAGAGCTTTGTCTATACCAAGTGGTGAAGTTTATATTACTAAGTTCTTATATTTCCTAATTGTTGGATTGGTTGCGTAGTCATTGAAGTTTGCACAGGTTTCTGCCCCGGCAAGATATAGACACATGAAAGGTGGATGTTGTATCGCCATGATGCACTCTGTCAAAAATAAAAACAAAGAGCCAGGCACTGTGAATTCAAGCAGTTCCAAAAGATTGTGCTCATAGAAAATACAGTCTCCAAGTGGAATATATGATGACATGGTTCATAGCCAATCAAAGCGCCGGGAAGTAGTTATTGAGTCTGAAGGGGAGTGCATAAAACTCATCAGTCCTGACATCTGAACCATATGCGTAAAATTTCTCCCACCAAGGTAACCCTGTATCTTTTCTAGTGGCTGCATTTTTCCGTCCCAGAGTACAATCCAGGAAGATAGCAATGAAAACAGCCACTGTCACGTGTGACATGAAAGCGGCATTCATCATGTTGTTGAACTGCAGATAGACCAAAACCAGAATGTTATACAGTTTCAGTTGGGCTGGAGATATAAGTGATGAGACTGAGCTCAGACTAGTACCCATATGTAGTGTGTGTGAACAGGACCTCTCTGATGATTATCGTAGTCTTTGAAGTACTGTGAAATGGACAGACTCATGAAGAAAGTAAAGCCCAAGATGAACTTGCTCCGGAAGCTGTTCAAGTTACAGAACTGGAGCAGACCGATACCTGCAGCACCTGCTCGATTATCGGCTAAATGAGTAAATAGCAGAACCAAAGAGGAGACAGACGTATATCTGTTTTTATCAGAAATGTGAAGGATACTTACAGACGTAGGAGTAGCAAATGCAGTACATAGCAGCTGCAATTGGCATTGGTATAGATGCGAAAACTGCTCCAAACTTGCCTGTTCGATGATTCCAAAGTGGTCAGAAAGACACAACAACAACAACAACGTATGGAAAAGAAAAAAAACATCTGAATGAAAGGAAAAGAAAAACATACCCAGTACTGAAAAAAGTATCATGAACATTGCTGATACTTGGGCAACTCTTCTACTTCCGACCTTTGTCAGAGCAACCAGACCAGCATTCTCACTACATCAATGGCGGGTAAATTCATTTTGAGCTTACGGAGTTGGAAAATTTTCATAAAAAGTTTCGGTTAGTCTGGTACACTGAAATAGTAGAACCGGTTACAGAGCCAAACGCGGCATTCAGCAAGACGCCAACTCCCTGATATTCCACCACAAATTGCAAATGTTAGTGGTGAAGAATTTATAAGACTGCAGGAGGCAGGACTGGGCTGATTGTTGGACATCTTTTCTTACCAGCCATCCCCCGCCGCGGCTGAGAACTGAAGGTGGCATAGGTGTTGCACTCCCATACCTTGCTATAGCGATAAATGCTCCGGTGGACTGCAAGACCAGAAACATCTTGATGCTGCAATGATAAAGTTTAAACAAAGGATCGGCACAACTAACCTCAATGAGGGAAACTACTGAAGCAGCCATTACAGCGAAAATATCTCCAGCTTGGAATGTTGGTTGTCCCCATTGAAATGGAAGAGGGATATATAGCCTGGAAAAGAATTGAAAATACCCAGAGAGAATAAGTGCTTAGCACTACTGTGAAATAATCAGCTCATAGGCTATCAATGTTACCAAGGTGCTCCGGTTATTAGACCAGCTCGGTCGGTACGGCAGGTCTCAGGAAAGCTAGCCGTATCCTTGTTGTAAACTCCACTTGAGGTCAGAACCACCGAGTAAATCCATCCGATTACAGTCACAATCAGTACTGCAAACCGGTCAAATACTGGCGTTCTGGTTTTCAAGAACTGAGGCAGATACTGGAGGGATAGGATAACACACCCATTAAAAAGAATAATAAGTTCCCAAGTTAGAAGAAATTCAAGGGCTGTCGGCATTTTTGAAACTTCAGGAGTTGGTGCTACTTGCCTGACAAAAGAAAAGCATGATGATTATAGTAGGAATCCCAACTTCCGCACAGTTAGCTAACTGCAAAAAGTCCCGACAAGAAACACAGCAACAAAAATTGTTGAAGTAAGTTTAGAGCAATGGCAGTGCCTCAAGAGCTCCTCCAGCTGGAGCATGTTGGAATACATAGTACAGAAAAGCAATTGAGTTATTAGAGGTAGCTCTTACAATGGGTAGTCCCATAAAATGAAGCCCCAAACCTGCGAAGGTCACGAGTGGGACTGCAGAAAGAGGACTCAGCGCTCTAAACAAGAGCACAGCACACGTTTAGTTCGAAGAGATGAAGGTATTTTTACTGACAGCATACGAGCAGAAATGTGTAAATTCGAGATATGGAAAGGAAGGAACTTGGGACGCGTCTAAGATTGGACCTGACAACATTTCTCCATATTCCTACAAACCCGACCAGAATCTGGAAAGCAGCTGTGATGATCAGAGCGCCTTGGATTCCTCTCATTGTCTGCTCAAACCTCTGCAACAAAGGACATGTTTTTGTCATCAAAAATGTGGCAGGTGACAGGATGAGATTGATGTAGTACCTCTTCAGGGTCTGAAATGGATCTATATCTACGCGAGTTGATGATGGATGTCACTGGAAGCATATATGCGTGTGAACCCACTACGACAGCAGGTAGTCTAGACCCGAAAGACGCCTGAAGCAACGTACTGATGCCGGAGACAAACAGTAATGTCTGTATCACCGCAGCCTTATGGTACTGATGACATGGCAGCTCTTCAGAAAGTAGAAACACAAAGTCTCCATGGAAGAAAGAAAGAACAAAATGCTCATCAACTTACATTTCCTCCTCCCATCTGCGGAACGAGCAAGCTTGGGATCAAAACAATGGTGCCCAGGCTCAGAATGTAGTGCTGGAATCCGAGCATGAAACACAAGGCTGAGACACAACAAAAGGTACAAGTTAGCAGAGATTAAGGAAAGTTATGGACTGAGAGGATGATCAGAGCAAAGTTACTGACACCATGGAGGAGGAGTTCTGACGCAGAACTGAACTCCAGGAAGCTGATCCAGCACAGGATGTGGTGTAACCTCCTCAGACAACTTCCCATTCCCATTACCATTGTTGTCGCTTCCACCATTACAGCAGTTTCCTCCACCTGCCATCTTTTTTAGCAGAACAAGAAGTTGAAAGAGGTTTAGAGAGGAGAATGAGATTTGAAGATGGCTAGCTGGGAGCAGTGATTACATGATTTGTTTGTTGTTTATTACCCTGATTTTAAATTTCTCATTCAATGTAATTTATTGCCACATAAATTGAATTCAAAAACAATATTTCTAATTTGTGACCAAAGCTTTGGCCAACTGAAATATGTTTGACCACCTCGTCGTTTCAAAGACACAGCCTTTAGAGAATTTACACTAAAGTCCCTGTAAAAGACGTATTCCATTTTGGTCTAAAATATTTTCTTTTTAGATCCCTGATCAATACCATAGTTACATGGACTGATAGAAAAACTTCTTTTGGGGTCACTTATCATTTCATTTTAGCCCAAAGAAGCAACCCTTTACTGTAATTTGGTTCACACAGCACAACCAACTTCATACGAGAAACCTTAAAATATGCTAACATGACTCATCTGAACAAGGATTAGATAAATTCTGAGTGGCACCAACAACCACAAGCTTATTACAAGCACAACAGTAGGTTTATTTTTTTATGAGGACGGGAACTCCAGAGCCATAAGAGCATCCGCACCTTCTGACTAAGCAGCTCCTCCTCAACATGCATTCTGACTAAGCAGCTCCTCCTCAACATGCACTTTATCCATCACTTCAAAAATTTAGCACCTCCTTGCACTATTCATTAAAAAAATATTTATTTTTATATTTTTTCTTCAAATTAATCTCATTATAAATTAATTTGGACCGCCCGATTAAGTTTCGATTGAAATCAATGGTCCAAATAATTTGAAGTGGAAAATTTTACTGTATGTCTTTCGATCGTCTTATGTACGGTTTTCTTTATTGAAGTGAAAAATCTTACAAAGTGTACAAATCTTAAGCCACAGAACAACTAATATTTAAGTATTACACGCATTGACTACTATATGAGAATGCGATAAACCAACTAACATTTCTCCATATCATTTGTGCACAAACAGTTTCCCCATCCAAAGCAATTGCAACATTTGGCTAAGCTGTGGTCATGGCTTGAACAAAACAGCAAGAGAAAATGAGCACGTTAGCATCCTTTCTCATTTCCACTCCTTCCTCTACCTCTTCAAAAAAAAACCCCTCTCAATTTCTTCACGTAAAAACAAGCTTAACATCAAAACTGCTAGTTTCATCCATAGCAAGCAGCAGCAGGCTGATGCGGGGATCAGGTTCCACTTTACTCTTTTCAGGAATTTCCCCATACAAAACAATCACAGGTTCACAGCTCAAATCAAGTAACACAAACCATCCACCATACACACACCACATCACAATTTCCTAAGGTTTCCAACATGAACAACGCTGCTCAATTTACAGGAATGGAACAACCCCAATTCAGTAAACACCATCAAACTCATCAATTCAACAGAAACCATCTTTCTTACTTCCATCCACAAATCAAACTCCAAACAACAGGCTACGGCTGACAGAAACATACCCAGATTAAAAATCAAACGAATCAGCAGAGTGCAGAAAAGCCATCAACACAAGCTCCACCAGCTTCTGCCATTGCTTGATCTACTCAACCCCATCTCTAATCGCATTACAAACATCCAAAGCCTTCACAACCCTCCCGAAGTAATTTCCTCATCCACGGAAGTGACAGCACCTCATCAGATCCAGCTGATGAAAGCTCCAGAAACATGTAGGCAGTAAAGCTCCCAGCAGGCGTTGCCGACCTGGATACCAGCCTGACCGATATGGATGGAGATGCATTCTCTCATCAAATCCACACTCTTAAACCACCAATCCACCACCTGAGCTCCCTAATCCACCGCCCAACCCAACCCTCCCACAAATCCTAATCTCCTTATCAACTTCCTTCTCCGGCATCACTACTCCAGTCGACACGAAATTCACCCGCTTCATCAAATCCATAAACTTCTTCGACGAAAAATCCTTCTTCCTCCGCACTGCGTGCGAGATGGCCAGATTCAACTCGCTCCTCCAGCAGCTCCTGCTAAAACAACAACTGCTGAAGCAGCTGCTGAACGAGCAGCTTCCGCAGCACATTGAAGGACACCCAGCAGCTGCGCCACGTCAGCAGCAGCTGCTGAAGAACGCGACCGGTGCGGATGCTGTAAAGAAGTCTGGATCTCAGGCTTTGCGACAGAGACCCCATCATCGCAAATCCATCCTTCACGAGCTACTTCACCTTCCTTCTTTCCTTCTTCTGATTTATACACTTATAATTCAAAACTCGTATAATCTAATATATGCTACCATTTCTACCAATTTATCAGTTGATGTGGATCGTATTCCCAAATGCTTATTTCCAACCTCTCTCTTGCACCTCCTTCATATGGTTTCAATCCGCAGAGAGGATGGAGGTCAAAGTCGCACCCCTTGCAACTGTAAGACCAGACGAGCCCTTCCTCATTGCATAAATCGCAGATGTAAATAGCACGGCGAATGAGGAGAAGGTCATGTTCGTGGAGCGAGTGTTTAAGTTCCTCAGGCCACCCCTTCGCGGTTTCTACCAGTTTAGCGTTCATTTTATTTATGTGCTCCTCAGTGAAAGGGTAGGCATCAGCTCCATGGAGCATTATGAGCTCTCTGGCTTCTGTTGTGATTGTCTTGCCGGTTGGACTGATGGCGATCAGCATGGGGATGCGACGGACTTTGAACTTGCGACTAATGGAGGCCTTTCGTTCGTCTCCGAAGGGGAGAGCCAGCCAGGGCATTTGTGCATAGTCGTTGTCAAAAAAACTCTGGTCCCTGTCGCTGGAAATAAATATCACCTCCACTGCTTCATTTTTGGCCTTCATGTTGGTGTAGGCTCCAATTAGTGTTGGAAGAATTGTGCTACATGGTTGGCACCAATGATCGGAGAAAGAGAGGAGGATGGTCTTCCCCACAAGATCAGATACCTGAACCTGTATCCACAAAGATGATGAGTTATCTTCAGGATAAACAGACGTGCATGAAAGCGAGTATTATGTTTGCTGAATATGAGAATAATCTTACCTTAACTCCTCCTTTCCCAATCACAAAATCCAAATCTCCCGAAACCAAAATTGATTCCAAGGTTTGTGCATCCTGTTGCGCCTTTTCAATTTCCTCGAGCTCAGCCAACTTTTCTGGAGAAAAAGGATACGCTAAAATACCATGATCCTCAATGGCTTCAACAACATTTTCATGAACCATTTTCCCATCTTTCCCTATAATAACTAGAGCAGGGAGACTTTTTAGAACAAAAAATTGCGCTATTTTTTGACATTTCTCGTCATCAATAGGCAAAGTAAACCAGGGTCGGGTCTTAAGACCTTCCTTGGATTCTTCGTCAAGACAACTTTCAATATCTAAAGGTATTTCAATAACTTCAAACTCTTCCCCCTTGGCCCTGATCTTCCCATACAAATCTACCAATTTCAGGGTGAATTCAGCGCTATGACCGAATGCCGACTCAGAGAAATAGAGCCCGGCTAACCTTCCTTTGAGTTCAACATTAGGAACCTGTTCAAAAGTTCACAACAAATTTATAAGAAGGGTATACAATATGTCCTAATTTGAAGCAAGATTTTTTTCATGTCTGATATATTAATATTATTTTGAAGTCATCTGGGAGTTGAAACTAACCTTTCTGCCATCATTGGCGACAACAAAGTCTTGCGAACAAGAGGCCAGTAAAGATTTCAATGACTGATTCTTCTTAGCCTCTTCTTCTTGTTTCTCTAGCTCTTTTATCCGTTCCGCAGTGAATGGATATGCGTCCACTCCATACTCCCCAATCACACTTCTTCCGTCATCAATTGTAACAGTTCCTTCTTCATCAAGGATGACCAGGTGTGGTATTCCCTCCACTTCAAAAAGAGAATTCAGATTACTCCGCGTCTCAGAATCAGAGAATGGGATACCTAGCCACGGCATCTTTGAGAAGTACTCATCAAATGATTCGGCGTCACTATCGCCAGAAATGAAGATGATCTCGAAATCACCCTTGGAAGAAAGCTTATTGTACACCTTCACCAGTTCAGGAGTAAAGCTACGGCAAGGACCACACCAAGATACCGAGAAGTACAGTCCAATCTTTTTCCCCTTCAAGCTCTCAACCTTCACCTGTGTTCAATTCAGATGAGGTTTCACAATCAAAATATTCTTTACGGCAAGGCCATGACACTAGTTAGTAAATAAACGAAGAACAATTTTTTATTAAAAATAGCGTGTTACACAAACCCAACTCAGCTCAATCAAGATCAATTTTCCAAGCAACAACAGGAAGCACAAACTACAATCAGATGATTATTCAGCTAACCTGATTCCCATCATTCCTCACACCAAATTCCCAATCGGAACCAGACATAATCGACCCAACAAATGTACAAAAACAGAAGAAGAAGGTATTCAACGGCAAACACTGGAATGGTTGTTTCACTATAAAAAGTCATAAGTTTCTTATTCAGGCATTTCATCGAACATGTGGTACGCAGCTCAACCAGGGATCACTCTTTCAATCAACAACAAGCACAAATTACCATCAGATGATGATTCAGCGTACCTGACTCCCGTCACTCCTCACAACAAAATCCCGATCAGGCCCAGATAGAACTGAACCAACATCATGCAGCTTGACATCCGCCATGGTCAACTCAAGTCAACGTACAGAAAACCCAACTCTTCAATCAAATCACACCGATCTACGACACCCTCTATGTTCTACACTGCGTACTTATACATTAGAGAGTTGGAAGCTTCCTGCCCATTTATTATTAATTTAGGTCGCTTTTTTGTTTTCAGAAAACTTACGCTGCAAACTTTCGGGAGACCAAAAATGTCAACGTACGCGTTCACACACGTGGAAGGTTTGTGATTGTTTTTGTTGCTTAATTAGCAAGCAATCTTTTCAATCACGTGTTTGTTTGTTCTTTGGGTGTAATTATTTAAAAGTTTACAGATTGATCCCTGAAACCCTAACAATGTGAGAATTAGTTCATGAAGACTGAAGCTTGAAACACTAATCCCCAACCTCAGTGTCAATCCCTCATTACCGTTCCCTCACTTTTCTCATTTTTAAGTACAGTTTACTACTAAAGTCCTATGTTGCATTTTTTTTTTCAGTTAAATTTCGTGTATATTTCAATTTAGTTGAACTATTTTTAAATTCATATGCCATGTGCTACCGGTGGTTTCTGCTGCATTACGTGGACCTTTCGGATTCCTCCCTCTTCGAGTGTTGCGTGGCACCACCGTCGGAAATGGTTGTTCAGTATCGTGAGCATCATTTTGCTACTTGTACTAGCTTCATTGTGTCTATCATTTCGGGAAGTGCTTCTCGAACGCGAATGAGATGATCTATGTCGTGCCATCACAACCGATATGAATAACTTGTATCAATATGAATTCACTGTATCAATAAATTGAATTGACTCCAAATAAGAAGGAATTTTCCTAAAGGTCAAACCAAAGTAAATCCGTCATCAATACTTAACTCGTACGTTTCACCTACCACCTTGAGAACCTATCATAAATCATATAATTACTAATCTATTACGTATAATTTCCACAAAATTTTGTATACTACCAGGATCTCATCTATTCTTCTAAATCTTCGTTATTGGTTAAACAAATTATGATGAAATTTCCTTTAACCGTAATCCAAAGTAATCCATGAAACAACTAGACAATTAGGTTCCAAATATCCACTCAGTCGCCTGATTATCTAACTTCGAAAGATAAACCACATGATTTTAAGGAAGTAAATGGACATTTACTCAATCATGAATCTGCATGCATATTTTGTTTATCAAAGATGAACTAACACTCACTAAATAACTAAATAACTATAATCACCTAAACCCCCTCATCAGCATGTTGTAAGCTTTTCTATTCCTTGTTTTCTCAAATAATGAAGCCAACCATAACTAAACTTAGCAGCCAATCTCTACATTCCTCAAAATGCAACCGTGAAGTCACTAACATATTGATCATAAGATATTGAGCAAATTTTTCACAAATGGTCTCCAAAATGCTTTGTTATGAAAATGTTATGGACTAAAGCTGGTCATCATACTGCCACTAACACAAAAAAATGGACTAGCTCAAGTATTTAAACCTATCTCCTTAGAGAAGTGTCCAAAAAAGAACCATGAGTAGACTGAGATTGTTTTATTTATTTATTTTTTGAACGGCAATGATGGGGAGTATTTATACGGCTCGCTAAACCATTTAAACCCAACTATTTCGACATGTTTTGATGTGAACAATTACTTCTTAGTGTTGTTTGCATTTCAGGTGTTCGGAATACATGCGAAGAGACTTGCAACTCAAAACGGTGTTTTTAGGGAGAAAATCGATGTTGACGGAAATGGGTGCGCATTGCAGTGAGTTGCGCGCCAGCAGGCAACATTAGTGTCGCGCGCCGAACCTAATGTATTCTCTGAGCGCGCGACCTAATGTCTTCTTGGGGCGCGCTAAGCTTATAATGACGTCAGCAATCGATCCCGGGCCCGAAATCAATTTTTAGAGCCCGATTTCAATTAGGGTTTTGGGAGGAAGTTTGGGACGGCAGTTTTGACCACGGAGGCTTGGCAGAGACGACGGACGAAATTTTGGAAGGACGACGAAGTTTTTCGCGTGAACAGTGTTTCCTGTGTGAATAGTGGATTACGGCGTGAACAGTGTTTCCGGCAGTGAACACTATTTTTATGTTTTTCAATTTAATTTGTTTTCCAGTCATGACTATGAGTAGCTAAATTTCTGTTTCAGTTTAGGGATTTTCAGTTAGTGACATTCACGTTTGAGACTTGGATTTAATGCATGTTTCTATTTAATCGTACCTCTGGATCTTGAATTGCATGAATTGTATTTTGTGGTTAGCGTATACTTTGTCGTGAAACTATCCGTTCATCAATTCTGATTATTAACTCTTGTCGAAACTTTACGTGGAAGCAAATAGTAAAATCCAGGTCTAGTATCACCTTTGTCGGGATACTTTAGGTTATTACTTTTGTCGGAGTGACCAAACGTTTGAATAGAATCGTATTTTTAGAAATCGATGATAACAGTCACTATTGAATTTCCTGAGCTGAATATTTCTCTCGATTGACATTCACACTTTTCTTACATTCGTTCTTGCGACCATTTACTTAACCCCCTTTAGTTCAGTATTTAAAGGAAATAGCTTCACAGTCAGTTCTCTTGGGTTCGACCCTTGTTTGCCGCTACACTAGCTAAAGCTTGGAGATATAAATACAAGTTTGGCGCGCACAACGACGCGCGCCAAATTTTGGCGCCGTTGCCGGGGAACTGCTACAGTGAAGAGTTTCTTTTCTTTTCTTTTTATATTTAGTTTTCGATTATTTTTTTGTGTTATTTTTTTGTGTTGCGATAAATTGCTCTTCCTAGCATGTCGCACGTAGATAGTGAATATGAGATGAGACACACTTAACTAGGTTTTGCGACAAAGGCATTGATTTATTTCCATAGATATGTTAAGCAAAAGCTCAGGTTATAGGTACAGAAAATGTATATACATAGTCTAAGCAAATACATGCGTGTTTACTTATTTAGCTCCTTTTAAGTTCATCGAAGGGAATCTATTCGAAGCATTGATTCAGAACTGCCAAAGTATCAATTAACCAAAGCATTTGACATTAAGCAGTATAACTCTTCAAGTCAAGAACTCAATCCTAACACAAATTAAGCATCATAACAAATACAATACCAGCTTATAGACACACATAATCCCCCAAACAGCAGTACAGAGACAAATATCAATTTCTTACGATTTGGTCGGCAACTCCTCAGACCCTCCTCGCCAACTCCCCTTCCATTCTCTAACCTTTTTCATAACTCTAATCTAAATGGGTTATTTTTATATACATTCTTAATTAATAATTATATTATATTATTTAATACAATTATCCCCATTAAATATATTACACCGTTTGAGTATCCCCATTTAAATATAATTATACATATTTAATATTTCCTATTTACTTACCAAATATATTCTTCCAAACAAAATTTACACTAATAAATATAAATTAAAAATTTGGTTTTAAATAAATTACTAGGTATTACACTTCCCAACATCAGTTGATACTTGACAATCGTATTTTTAACCCTTTATAGATGTCATATATAAGTTTCAAGGGTCAAACTGTAGTCAAAAACAATTTATAAACCTTGGTAAGCCAAGGGTCGATCCTAGGAACAGGCGCGTGTATATATTAGCTAGCAAACAATATGTTCAGCTACTTCTAATGGAAATTCTGAGTTTAGTTCTAAATATTTAATTCTCCTAATTATCCTAAATACTAACGGTTATTCGATCAGAGAAAACAATTCCAAGATCAAACTTCACTCATACTCGCAACACGATTCATGCAATCAGTCACACCATATAGTCATGCAAAATAGCTTTGGAAATAACCTAAATTGACATCAGATGAGCCGCCCATTCACGGATCATGACCTGAATTAATATATACTATTGAACGCCGCCCAATCACGGATTATCAACAGTTTCGATTTATTAGATCCAAAGGTTTCCAGACAAAATATGTCAACTTTCCTATCGATTCATGTACTAACAGTATAGCTACCATGTCTCGACATCAATCCTATTTGTTCCGGTTAACTACCTCAGACCCATTCATCTTTTTGGCATCTAACCTAATTTCGTTCTAACATGTAGTCATCCCAATCAATGATCAACAATGGTAAAACAATATAATGAAGTATAGTAGAATTGAAAAATATAAACTTGCATTAGACTAAAACTGATGTTTGTACAAATCACACGAAATCAGGTTACAGGCATGGGATCCGTAGGATCCCAGAACTAAATAAACTACTCGCTACTCATAGGGATTACTACCAATACAAGAATGAAGAGAATAAAGAACGAAGAACCCTTGACGACGATCTTCACTCCAAGCTATCCTCTTCTCTTTTGCGTTCGTTTTCCAAAATCGTCCAACCCTTGTGAACGAGCCCTCGATTCCTATTTATACTGACAGTCAATTGGGCTGATTTACGGAATTAATTCGTGGCCCGATTTGATTTCAAATCGGCGGTTCTAATGTTTAAACCGCCGGTTGAACCCCCAAACCGCCAGTTTTCATCGAATCGGCCAATTTCAGAGAATCTCGATATTTTGCCTTCGGGGGCGGTTCAGGACCAAACCGGCGGTTTGACCAGGGAACCAGAGGTTCTTCCTTGAACCGGGCTACTATTCACTCAGCACTGTAAATCTGACTTTTCTTACGTTTTTGACCAACTAAACCTTCGAATTACGTCTTGTGGTAAACTACAATGTTGTAGCTCTTTGAGTTAGCTTTCCAACAAGATATAGCACGCCTCAATCGGATAAGAATCATGTTCTAGGAAAGTCTTTGATGGCGAATAGGTCAATCTGCCCAGATTTGGTCTGTATTCGTTTGAATCTGTGTTTTTTTTTCTTATTATGCTCCAAACGGACTACAAAGCCTTGATATAATATAATTTCACCTGAAATGAGATTAGAGTGGTAAAAGACAATGAAAAGTTTGGGAGGGGAGCGAAATTCATCATCGAATGAAGCGAATAATTGATAAAAAATTAACCGATCAATACTCCTTCCGCTAATGTTGTTTATAACCGTTTATTCACGAAACAATCCTCGTGATCATGAAAATAACCGCCAACGGGATCCTCCCCGCCCATCTGACTCATCTTCAGTTTCATCTCGTCGGCGTGTCCAATGTCAAATTTGTGGAAAGATGGGAATTAGCCATCAATTGTTACAATCGGAACAATCATACTGATTATCCGGCTCGAAAAAATCCACCATGTTCACTTGAACGATCAGCAAATTTTGCATCTCCATCTGCTATAACTGATCCTTCTTGGTACTTTGATACTGGCGAAACCAATCATGTCACTCAGGATCTCAACAAGCTGACCATCTCAAATGAGTATCGCGGGGATGAAAAACTCTTTGTTGGTAATGGTAATCAATTACTTATTACGCATTATGATTCTACTATTTTGCCAGCTAAGCCAAACTCCATTTCACTTAATGATATTCTTTTTTTTTTCAAAGCTCACAAAGATCCTTCTGAGTGTCTCAAAAATCACTCGTGACAACCCCACTTACATGGAATTCTATCCTGAACATTATGTTCTTAAGACTCTACTGGGCAAGCCACTCATTCGAGGAGTCATTGACCACGGCCTTTACCGACTCCAGCCACCATCACCAACCATCCAACCCACTGCATTATTTGGAGCCCGCATAAGTTTACATGGTTGGCATTGTCGGTTAACGCATCCTCATGAACACATTCTTCGTCGCATCGTTTCTCAATTTAATCTTCCAATTAGTTCGAATAAATTTCCCACTGCCTGTGATGCATGTCAATTAGGAAAAAGTCATCGGCTTCATCTTTCGTCATCACATATTAGTTCAAATAAACCATTTGATCTTGTTTACTCGGATGTTTGGGGTCCTGCCCCCATTTTATCATTAAATGGTGATGGTTACTTTATGTTCATCGATGATGCTACCAAGTTTATTTGGATTTATTTCATGACTCACAAATCTCAAGTATATACCATCTTTTTTGAGTTCAAAGCTATGGTTGACTCAATTTGGGTGCACCGTCAAATCTCTACAAACAGATTGGGGTGGCGAGTTTCGCAACGTATCCACCTTATCCACAAATGACATTTCTCATCATGTATCATGTCATCATACTCAGGAAAAAAAATGGGGCTGCAGAGCGTAGAAATCGAATCATTGTTAAGAAAAGGTTTAACTCTTTTAGTTCAGTCTTCTTTACCCTTTCAATTCTAGTCTCATGCGTTTCACACTGCTATCTTTCTTCACAATCATACCATCACTGCACTATTTAAATCATGAGTCTCCTTATCCAAAATTGTTTTGAAAAATTCATGATTACAGTTTTTTGAAAACCTTTGGGTGACTCTATTACCCTCTTTTACGACCGTACAATAAACATAAATTGGATTTTCGTTCTCTTCCTTGCGTGTTTATCGATTTTAGCTCAAAGCATAAAGGTTAATTGTGTCTTCATGTCCCTTCCTCTCGTCTTTATATTACACGTTTTGTTTAATGAAGATGTATTTCTCTATGCTGACCATGTTGCCTCTTATTCAGTGTCTCAAAATAATGCAGTCCCTACTTGAGCAAGTCATGCACTCAAATACAAATAATCATACACCATCACAACCATGTCCTTTAGACTATGACTATGCTACTGCCTCTCCTGTATCGTCAACCCAATAACACTCCTCCCTCACATACACCTCTTGTCCCCACCGCATCACCTCTTGCCCCACCAAATTCCCATAATCCTACCCTTTCACCATCTTCCTCTCATCATGATGAACCGACCATCCTCCCTCATTCTACCCTAATAATGATTACTAGAGCCAAAAGTTACAATCTCAAAGCGAAAGCATTTCTCTCATCGACATCCCATCACTCCAGACCCCACACCAATTATCCTAAAAGAGCCTGTAACTTATCATCAAGCTAGCAAACATTCTTATTGGCAACAAGCTATGCAGGCAGAGTATAGTGCTTTAATTCGTAATAATACTTGGTCACTTTTGTGTCTCGTCCTCGTGATACTAATTTGGTTGGTTATAAGTGGGTTTACAGGATCAAACAAAAAGCCGACTGATCGATTGATAGGTACAAAGCTCGACTTGTTACTAAGGGATTTCATTAAGAGGAAGCCGTTGACTATTTACGTTTAGTCTGGTTGTCAAGCCAACCACACGACTTGTGCACTCCCTAGCCCTCTCTAAAAGTTGGAATGTTCGACAATTTGACATTAACAACGCCTTTCTTAACGGTGAATTGCAAGAAAGTGTGTTTATAGAACAACCAAAGGGATTTGTTGACTAAGCTTTTCCACAACATGTCTGTAAACTACATGAAGCGTTGTACTGACTCAAGCAGGCACATCGCGCATGGTTTACTAAGATCAAGACTTTTCTTCTTTCTCATGGATTTTGAGCTTGTGATGCATCCGTAAATCCGCAGGAGAGCAGGAAGGGCGCAAGGCAGAGGATCCAGTCCTGCAAATACC
The DNA here is from genome assembly GCA_963678935.1 of Umbilicus rupestris. Classification (NCBI taxonomy): domain Eukaryota; kingdom Viridiplantae; phylum Streptophyta; class Magnoliopsida; order Saxifragales; family Crassulaceae; genus Umbilicus; species Umbilicus rupestris. The sequence continues at coordinate 15,577,659 of OY787607.1, read as the reverse complement.
CTGCAACAGAGTATTATCTGATGAGTGGGGCGCAAGGAATGTGCGTAGAGGAATGAAGTCGGCAAAACCGTTGGAGGGGAGAGGCTAGGCTAATGATTGCGTGACATGTGTAATACTAGCTGAGGCTATATAAGTAACGATAGTGCAATAATAAAAAGGGACTTTTCAAAATCAAAACAAATTCCAATTCCCATCTAAACATTCTTCCAAAACCCTCCTCGATCTTCTCGTCTGTTCTTCCTCTCCTCATTCCCTTCGCATCAACTGGTGCTTTCATCGACGTTCTCAACCATGCCGGTAGACACACGAAGTTCCAGCACAACAGACCCAGTGGCAGCATTAGCAGCAAAAGTAACATCCATGGAGGAAGCTTTCATGGCCCAAAAAGAAGATACCGAGAAAAACACGGCGCAGATATTCCAGATGTTGCAGAACATGAACACAGCTATTACGGAAATTCGCGGAGAGCTACGCCGCAACGAGAAGCAACCGATGGACGCCTCTCCAGGTTTGCTACCAACACCCCAGACGACGCTAACGGGTGTCGCATCTCGAGGGTCACTCAAAAACACACAACATGAAATGATCGACCAGTCATCGGAAGGACAGACTGCAGCTCTACGGCTTCCTCGCATCGAGATACCGATGTTTTCAGGAGCGGATGTCGAGGGTTGGGTTTTCCAGCTTCAAAGGTTCTTCGACCATCAACACATTCCAGAGGATCAGAAACTGATGGTGGCGACGTTCCACATGTCTGGCGAAGCTCTCAAGTGGTTACAGTGGATGCACGCTACAAATCAGATTTCGGATTGGACGACATTTGCTGCTGATGTCACGGAACGATTTGGCCCGTCCGCGTTCTGGAACGCAGAAGTCATGCTTCATAAACTCACGCAGAACACCACCGTCCAAGCATACATCAGCGAGTTTGAATCCTTATCTATTCGAACACCAGGGATGACAAACTCCAATCTATTGCATCGGTTCCTAGCTGGCCTAAAAGAGGAGGTCCACCGTGAGATAGTGTTACTGAACCCAACCTCTTTGCAATCGGCGATGGGAATGGCCCGTATTGCAGAACAAAAGCTGAATGCGCAACGAACATGGCGTCCTATGCCTTATTCAAGCTCACGGTACTCAACTGCTCCGATGGGACCTAATCATCAGCTTACTCCACCACCAGGAACGAACCAGAAGGAGAATGTCACTCCAAAACTTCCTATGAGGAAACTGACACCAGTGGAAGTTGCTGCCCGTAGAGAACGTGGTTTATGTTTTAGATGTGATGAGAAGTTCGTAGCTGGACACAAGTGCAATCCCCCTAAATTTATGTGCTTCATTATGGAAGACGGTGACGCGACAGAACAAATTGGTAACCTGGAGAACCTAGAGGAGGCAACATCGGACGTTACAATCGAAGCACCTTTGATCAATACACCAACCATATCGTTTCATGCCTTACAGGGCCAGCCCATGGCAAGCACAATCAGACTCCAAGGGCGTGTCAAAGAATGCAAAGTGATGGTGCTAGTCGATGGGGGATCCACACACAACTTTATGCAAAGTAGAGTGGCACACCAAGCGGGATTGACGGTGGTAGCAGCGAGCAACTTGCAAGTCACCGTGGGGAATGGAGATCACCTAATGTGCGAAGGTATGTGCAAGCAAGTTTCACTTGTTATTGATACTAACGTGTTCCTTGTCAACTTCTATCTTTTGCCGGTTTATGGAGCGGATATTGTTCTTGGAGCACAGTGGTTGGCTGCTGTCCGTCCAGCAACTTTTGATTATACAGATTTATGGCTATGTGTCTCATACCAAGGCAAAAGAATCAAACTCAATGGCTTGCACCCAAAGGAACAAGAAGCACAGTTATCTTTAGCTCAACTGAAACGAGCTGATCAAACGGGCGCTATTGCTTCATTCTTCCACCTTATGTTATTGGAGAACAAAACCACTAGTGGCACAGTGACTACTCCCACTATATCTGATGTCTGGAACGATGAACAGCAGAGAGAGTTGGGAGCCTTATTACAGGAGTTCATCAAGGTGTTTATGACACCTCAGGGCCTTCCACCCAAGAGACCTTTTGATCATAAGATACCACTGTTGACTGAGGCTAATCCAGTGAATGTGCACCCCTACAGATATCCTCGCTACCAAAAAGAGGAGTTGGAAAGGTTGATTCATTCTATGTTGGATGATGGAATAATAAGACACAGTACAAGTCCTTTCTCGTCTCCGGCATTACTTGTCAAGAAAAAGGATGGCACATGGCGCTTTTGCGTCGATTATAGAGCCCTTAATGCAGTCACGGTCCGTGATCGCTTCCCAATCCCGACCGTTGAGGAAGTATTTGATGAGCTTCATGGTGCATCTATATTCAGCAAGTTAGACCTTCGTTCGGGCTATCATCAAATTAGAATGCACTTGGAGGATGTTCACAAAACGGCATTTCGAACTCATGAGGGACACTATGAGTTTCTAGTAATGCCATTTGGCTTAACAAATGCTCCATCAACCTTTCAATCCGCTATGAATGCCTTGTTTCGTCCCGTGCTTCGCAAGTTTGTTTTAGTGTTCATGGACGACATTCTAGTGTTTAGTAACTGCTGGAAAACTCACATGGATCATCTGCGTCAAGTTTTGGAATTGTTGGCTTCACATGACTATTACGCAAAGGCCTCAAAATGTGACATTGCACAAAAACAGATAGCATACCTTGGACATGTAATATCAGAGCAAGGGATAGAGGTGGATCAAGCGAAGATTTCGGCTGTCCAGAGTTGGCCACAACCTTCATCCGTCAAGCAACTTCGAGGGTTCTTGGGCTTGGCAGGATATTATAGGCGTTTTGTCATGAGATACGCCCACCTGGCAGCACCATTAACATCCCTATTGCGCAAAGATGCTTTTCAATGGACTGATGAGGCGACCAAAGCATTTAACTCCCTGAAACAAGCTCTTACTTCAACACCGGTGTTAGCACTTCCGGATTTCTCAAAGACCTTCTATGTTGAAACCGATGCTTCGGATATAGGCATGGGAGCAATTTTGATGCAAGAAGGTCGACCCCTAGCATTTTACAGCCGTGAATTCAATTCAGCATTACGTAGAAGCTCTACATACACAAGGGAACTTGCTGCCTTGGTGATGGCGGTACAGAAGTGGCGTCAATATCTTATAGGAGCTCACTTTGTGGTAAGAACAGACCACCAGCCTCTTCGAACAATCTTGTCTCAGAGCATTCACACTCCCGAACAACAACGGTGGGTCTCTAAGCTAATGGGATTTGATTTCGAAATCATCTACAAACCGGGAGTGCAGAACAGAGGGGCGGATGCTCTTTCACGAAAAGATGAACCAAATTGCATGGCTTTAACTGGAGTCACTCGTCCTATCTTGGGTATTCTCCATGCACTAAGGACCCTTTTCCAGGAACATAAAGAAGCTAGAGAATTATTTAACAAGGTTCGTGACAACCCAATGGCACATCCTTCATTCTCAATACGAGATGGACTGCTGCTACACAAGAATAGACTATTTGTCCCTGAAGAAGTGGCTATCAAAGATTTAATTTTACAAGAGTATCATAATGCGCCGGTTGGGGGACATGCAGGGATCCGTCGAACGCTAGCTCGGCTTGCAGCGAGCTTCTATTGGCCGTGCATGCGAAAAGATGTGGAGAGGTTCATAAAGGAATGCAACACATGTCAACAAGTAAAAGTCATGAATATCGCATCCCCTGGTTTGCTTCAACCTCTGCCTGTTCCGCAAATGATTTGGCATGACATTTCAATCGACTTCATCACGCAATTACCCAAATCGCGAGGCAAGGCAGAGATACTTGTAGTTGTGGATCGTCTTTCTAAATCTGCACATTTTTGTGCATTGGCAGCTGGGCCCTCTGCAGAACAAGTAGCGGAAGTTTTTGTTCGTGATATCGGTAAGTTGCATGGCATTCCGGGCACGATAGTTTCTGATCGCGACAGCAAGTTTCTCAGCGCTTTTTGGCAGGCTTTATTCAAGAGTCAGGGGACAGTTCTTGCGTATAGTACGGCTTACCATCCGCAGTCCGACGGCCAAACGGAGGTAGTGAATCGGACTCTTGAAGATTACCTGCGGTGTTATGTTTTGGACAATCAAGCGACATGGGCGGATCACCTCGCTTGGGCAGAATTCCATTATAATACGGCGCTCCACTCTGCAATTGGTATGACACCGTTTGAAGCGGTGTATGGAAGACCTCCGCCCAAGATCCTAGACTATATACCAGGGACAACTTCTGTGGCAAGGGTGGAAGAGCTGCTTACTAATCGAGATGCCTTACTACGCAAATTGAAAATGAACTTGGAGAGAGCTCGGCATAGAATGACTCAACAGGCGAACAAACACCGTTCAGACGTGGAGTTCGAAGCAGGGCAATGGGTTTTCGTCCGTCTTCAACCTCACCGTCAATCCTCTGTTCGAAGGCGCAAATCACACAAGTTAACAAGACGTTATTATGGGCCCTTCCAGATAATTGAGCGAGTAGGGAAAGTGGCGTACAAACTGGCACTTCCAGAGTCGAGCAGGATACATAACGTATTCCATGTTTCGATCTTGAAGAAATGCAACGCAAAACCTCCCTTCGAGCATGTTTTATGGCCGGACAGTTTCCATATGGGACTTCCAGTGATTCAACCAGAGCGGCTATTGTGCACCAGAAACATTGTCCGCAATTCCACCACAATTCCTCAAGTGCTGATCAAGTGGAAGGATCAATCGGCTGAGGAGGCTACATGGGAGGACAGGAACGAGTTTGCTGCGGACTTTCCGAACTTCAACCTCGAGGACGAGGTTACTTTCCATGGGGGGAGGGATGATGCATCCGTAAATCCGCAGGAGAGCAGGAAGGGCGCAAGGCAGAGGATCCAGTCCTGCAAATACCCTGCAACAGAGTATTATCTGATGAGTGGGGCGCAAGGAATGTGCGTAGAGGAATGAAGTCGGCAAAACCGTTGGAGGGGAGAGGCTAGGCTAATGATTGCGTGACATGTGTAATACTAGCTGAGGCTATATAAGTAACGATAGTGCAATAATAAAAAGGGACTTTTCAAAATCAAAACAAATTCCAATTCCCATCTAAACATTCTTCCAAAACCCTCCTCGATCTTCTCGTCTGTTCTTCCTCTCCTCATTCCCTTCGCATCAGCTTGCCATTCTGATACTTCCTATTTATTTACAGGTCATCAAAAATCACAATTTATCTTCTGATTTATGTCGATGAACAGGGAGTCATCCCTCCTTCGGATCCCAGTTTATTGGAGCTCTCCACAAGGCATTCTCTTTAAAGGATTTGGGTGAGCTCCATTTCCTTTTAGGTATGGAAGTCATCAAACATGAATTTGATTTATTTTTATCTCAAGCCAAGTATAAAAGAGATATTTTGGCCCGCTGCCAAATGACGGACGTGAAACCCTTACCAACTCCCGCTATATCATTCGGATTTCTGCTGATGAGGCCCGTCTATATCGCCAAGTTGTTGGTTCTTTATAGTATGCTACCATCACTCGTCCAGAAAGATCTTATAATGTCAATCGAGTTTATCACTTTATGCATTCTCCCACCCAAGATCATTGGAAGGCAACAAAACGCATCCTCAGATATCTTAAATGCACTATTGAGCATGGTCTTCTCCTTCGTAAATGTTCACAACCCGATCAGCTTCGTGCCTACTCTGATGCAGGATGGTTGTCTGATTCTGATGATTGCCGCTCTCAGTATGGGTTTTCTATTTATTTTGGCCCTAATCTAATCAGTTGGACCTCTCGTAAGCAATGTGTTAGCTCACAGTAGCACTGAAGCTGAATTTCGTGCCCTTGCTTACACCACTGCTGAATTAGTTTGGTTTCACCAACTTCTGCATGAACTTGGGGTAAATTTATCGCATCCACCGAAATTATTATGTGACAATCTAGGCGCGACATTCATGACTAAATATCCAGTTATTAGTTCTCGTTCCAAACATATTCACCTGGACTATTATTTTGTAAGAGAGCGAGTTGATGCTAGCCTTCTAAAGATTCGGCACGTCTCTTCTGCCGATCAAGTGGCCGACATCTTCACAAAATTGCTTAGTACCCTATTATTCAGTTCTTTGCGATCCAAGCTTCAAGTTCAATCTCGCATTTAAGCTTGTCGCATAATATCATGATGATATTCTTTAAATATATCAGCTCCATACATGGTCCTCATTATAACTATATGTACCCATGTATTTACACAATAAGAATTCTTGTCATTATATCCCATCTCCGGAACGAGCAAGCTTGGGATCATAACAATGGTGCCCAGGCTCAGAATGTAGTGCTAGAATCCGAGCATGAAACACAAGGCTGAGACACAACAAAAGGTACAAATTAGCGGAGATTAAGGAAAGTTATGCACTGAGGATGATCAGAGCAAAGTTACTGACACCATGGAGGAGGAGTTCTGACGCAGAACTAAACTCCAGGAAGCTGATCTAGCACAGGATGTGGTGTAACCTCCTCAGACAACTTCCCATTCCCATTATTGTTGTTGCTACTGAAAATCCTAAATTCAGTTTTAAGTCAATTCCTCAAAAACCCTAAACTGAGTTTTAGCCTAAATCTGCCAACGTTCAGAAACAACAAGAAAGCAGTGAACAAGACACAGTAAAATGGTGACGCAGTTCGGGGTGATGCAGTTCGGGCATAAGCCCTGCATCTGCGGAGTCTCGGGTCCGAGGAGACTCAACTCAATCCACTATCGAAGATTGCCAAGAACAAGATCACCAATCCAATGTACAACGCCTACAACGCAGCAGACTACAATGGACACAAGAAGACTACTAGACAACAACAAAGAAAGCTGTAGAACTTCCCTGAAGGACGAAGCCCTAGCCTTTCTCTCCACTTCCAGAACTGCCACTGCGGATTTCCACGAGACGCCCTAAACCGCAACCAGCCTTGGCTCTCCACCGCAATGCACTTCAGTCTTCACAAAGCTTCTACACTCGCAATACCAGCAGCTCTCTCGCTCGATCTCAAATCGCTCGAAGAAGTCAACAACTTTGTTTTTCTTTCTTGCTCTCGATTCTTTTTCCCCAAATTGTTGTTCTCAATTTCGTGCCCTAAAATTCAGCCCCAAAGCTATATATATATAGCCTCTAAACACTGTGTTTCACGTAAGTAACACCTAAGCTAAAACTCAACTAACCTGAAGCAAAACACTGCCGTTTTGCCTTTTAAACTTGAACATAAAACTTAAAAGACTAACCTGCTAGCTTAAGATACAAATGTGCTTTTACATACTCGATAGAAAGTAACCGGTTTGGATTACTTCTAACAGCATGCCCTTCTAAGCCAAACTGGGTAAAACAAAGATAAACCAGCCAAAGAACTGAGTGATCAGGTCCTGTAAAAACAAACTTTGATAGCACAGGGTGTGGTGTAACCTCCTCAGACAACTTCCCATTCCCAATATTGTTGTCGCTGCCACCATTACAGCAGTTTCCTCCACCTGCCATCTCCAGGAATCTTTTTTAGCAGAACAAGAAGTTGAAAGAGGTTTAGAGAGGGGAATGAGATTTGAAGATGGCTAGCTGGGAGGAGTGATTGCATGATTTGTTTGTTGTTATTCCCTGATTTTAAATTTCTCATTCAATGTAATTTATTGCCACATAAATTGAATTCAAAAACAAATTTTCTAATTTGTGACCCAAGCTTTGGCCAACAAAAATGTGTTTGACCACCTCGAAACCGTCGTCGTTTCAAAGACGCAGCCTTTAGACTAAAAGTCCCTGTAAAAGACGTTTTCCATTTTGGTCCAAATTATTTTCTTTTTAGCTCCCTGATTAATACCATAGTTACACACGTATGCCACGAAGTGATAGAAAAACTTCTTTCGGGGTCCCTCATCATTTCATTTTAGTCCAAAAAAAAGCAACGGTTTACTGTAACTTTAAGCCTTACCAAATGCCGCGGGCTCAAGGCCGGCTTTTTTCAAAGGCCCGGTCCGACGGATCATGATTTAATAAATTAAAGTTCGGTCCAATCGAAAAATCCGTCCAGCTTGATTAGGCATGTTGATCAATTTGGCCGATCCGGCCTTATGCGATCCGAAAATTAGTCGGTTGTCGGACTTAAAAAATTTTGAAAATGCATGCCGTGCCGTATGTAATTTGGTTCACACAACACAACTATCGAAAGCTTAAAATATGCTACCATGACTCATCTGATGAAGGATAAGAAAAATTCAAGTGATAGCAACAACCACAAGCTGACAAGCTTATTACAAGCAGAACAATAGGTTTATTTTTGTATGATTTTGGCGCCTGGCAGAACAGGAACTCCAGAGCCATGAAGAAGGCTGGATCTCAGGCTTTGCGACAGACCCCATCTTCGCAAATCCATCCTTCAGGAGCTACTTCGCCTTCCTTCTGTCCTTCTTCCTTGCTTGCAGCTTCTTCTTCATCAGGTTTCAATCCGCACTGAGGATGGAGGTCAAAGTCGCACTCATTGCAGTTGTAAGACCAGACGCGCCCTTCCTCATTGCATCCATCGCAGATGTAAACAGCACGGCGAGTGAGGAGAAGCTCATGTTCTTCGTGGAGCGAGTGTTTAAGTTTCTCAGGCCACCCCTTTGCCGTTTCTTCCAGTTTAGCTTCAATTTTATCTATGTGCTCCTTAGTGAAAGGGTAGGCATCAGCTCCATGGAGCATTAGGAGCTCTCTGGCTTCTGTTGTGATTGTCTTGCCGGTTGGACCGATGGCGATCAGCATGGGGATGCCACGAACTTTGAACTTGCGACTGATGGAGGCCTTTCGTTCATCTCCGAAGGGGAGAGCCAGCCAGGGCATTTGTGCATAGTAGCCGTCAAAGGAACTCTGGTCCCTGTCGCTGGAAATAAATATCACCTCCACCGCTTCGTTTTTGGCCTTGATCTTGGTGTAGGCTTCAATTAGTGTTGGAAGAAATGCGCGACATGGTGGGCACCAGTGAGCGGAGAAAGAGAGGAGGATGGTCTTCCCCACAAGATCAGATACCTGAACCTGAATCCACAAAGATTAGGAAACGATGAGATATCTTCAGGATAAAAAGACATGCATGAAAGCGAGTAATATGTTTGTTGAATAAAATAAAAAATCTTTTACCTTAACTCCTCCTTTCCCAATCACAAAATCCAAATCTCCAGAGACCAAAATTGATTCCAAGGTTTGTGCATCCTGTTTTGCCTTTTCAATTTCCTCGAGCTCAGCGAACTTTTCTGGAGAAAAAGGATAGGCTAAAATACCATGTCCCTCAATGGCTTCAGCAACATTTTCATGAACCGTTTTCCCATCTTTCCCTATAATAACTAGAGTAGGGAGCATAGAGAGCTCAAAAAATCGCGCTAGTTTTTGACATTTCTCGTCACCAATAGGCAAAGTAAACCAGGGTCGGGTCTTAAGAACTTCCTTGGATTCTTCGTCAAGATCATCATCATCATCTAAAGGTATTTCAATTACTTCAAACTCTTCCCCCTTGGCCTTGATCTTCCCATAGAAATCTACCAATTTTGGGGTGAATTGAGCACTAGCAGTGTATGACGACAGAGAGAAATAGAGCCCGGCTAGCTTTCCTTCGAGTTCAACAACAGGAACCTGTTCAAAAGTTCACAACAAATTTATAAGAAGGGTAAACAATATGTCCTAATTTGAAGCAAGATTTTTTTCATGTCTGATAGATTAATACTATTTTGAAGTCATCTGGAAGTTGAAACTAACCTTTCTGCCATCATTGGCGACAACAAAGTCTCGCGAACGAGAGGCCAGTAAAGATTTCAATGACTGATTCTTCTTAGCCTCTTCTTCTTGTTTCTCTAGCTCTGTTACCCGTTCCGCAGTGAATGGATATGCGTCCACTCCATACTCCTCAATTACACTTCTTCCGTCATCAATTGTAATCGCTCCTTCTTCATCAAGGATAACCAGGTGTGGTATTCCCTCCACTTCAAAAAGAGAATTCAGATTACTCCGCGTCTCAGAATCAGAGAATGGGATACCTAGCCATGGCATCTTTGAGAAGTACTCATCAAATGATTCAGCGTCACTATCGCCAGAAATGAAGATGATCTCGAAATCACCCTTGGAAGAAAGCTCATTGTACACTTTCACCAGTTCAGGAGTAAAGCTACGGCAAGGACCACACCAAGATGCCGAGAAGTACAGTCCAATCTTTTTCCCCTTCAAGCTCTCAACCTTCACCTGTGTTCAATTCAAAATATTCTTTACGGCAAGGCCATAAAATTGGTTAGTAAATAAACTGACTCCCATCATTCCTCACAACAAATTCCCAATCAGAACCAGACATAATCGACCCAACATCATGCTGATGGACCCCTCCCCTCCCCCATCACCCTCAACTTTTACTTTCGCCATGATCAACTCAAGTCAACGAACCAAAAGAACCCCAACTCTTCAATCAAATTACACCATTTTACCAAACCCCAAAAGCCCTCAGAGTATTTTATACTGCAGAAATCAGAAGCTCCTTGTCCATTTCCTATCGGCTTAGGTCACTTCAAGTTGCATTAGTTACCATTCTGTTATACAATAGACAGTTTTCCCCATTAATATAAGTCATCAGTTTCTTATTCAGGCATTTCATCGAACAAGTGGTACGCAGCTCAATCGAGGATCAATCTTTCAATCAACAACAAGCAGAAATTACAATCCGATGATGATTCAGCGTACCTGGCTCCCGTCACTCCTCACAACAAAATCCCGATCAGGCCCAGATAGAACTGAACCAACATCATGCCTCTTGACATCCGCCATGGTCAGCTCAAGTCAACGGAGAGAAACCCAACTCTAAATCAAATCACACCGATCTACGACACCCTCTATGTTCTACACTGCGTATTTATACACGAGAGAGTTGGAAAGCTTCCTGCCCAATTCTTATGGTTTAGATCGCTTTTTTGTTTTCAGGAAACTTCCGCTGCAAAGACTTTCGGTAGGCCAAATGTCAACGTCCGCGTTCACACGCGTGGAAGGTTTGTGATTGTTTTTGTTGCTTAATTAGCAAGCAATCTTTTCAATCACGTGTTCTTTGGGTGTAATTAATTTAAATTTACAGATTGAAGCCCTAACAATCTGAGAAGCCCAAACTCAGTGTCACTCCCTCATCAGCCTTCCCTCACTTTTCAGTCCTATATTGCATTTTTTTCATTTAATTTTCGTGTATATTTCGGTTAGTATGCACGAATGTTTTTATTCAGATAATAAATGGGTGTGATTCATTTCTTTAATGAACCAACTCCATCAACATTCGTATTTCATGATTATATTGATTTTGAAAGATTAGATTTATTCCTCCATTTAGCCTCACCACTCGAGTTTTATATAAAATATCAGAAGCGGTATTTTCATCTTTGTGATCAATTATGTCGAAAACGATTTCACTGCAGATAACGAAATTTATAGGGAGAAGCTTTAAAATTCGTCTATCCAATTAAATGTATTTTTTCACCCAAAATTATGGGGTTTTGAAAAGACGGACGCGGCGGAACTTTTGATAAGCTGAAAAAGGAAAAAAATACGAAACTGATAAGAAAGATCAAAAAGCATTATTTGTGACATCTGAATTCATACGCAAGGAGTTTGCACTATTAAATGCAGAGAAAGAGAGGATCATTGTTAGAATCCATATGGAAAAAAAATCGGATGTTCGTAAGGATTCTTTAGAATGGAGTTCAAATGAACATCTAGATGATAGACTGATAGTGAGAGACAGTAATTTATTGTGGCATCTTAAGCCATTTAAAATTTCACATATTAAAATTATTGGTTGTTAAAAGAATATTGACAGGAATACTAACGATTCAAATTACTTGCCAATCATGTGAGGCGTGCTTGTTGGAAAGCAGCACAAACAGTCGTTTCCATTTGGAAAGGTGAGGCGAGTGGACCAACCATTGAAGCTCGTTCATACAAATCTTTCTGGTCAAGTTTAAGTCGAATCTCTTAGTGGAAAGAGATACATGATGTCACTTATTGATAATTTTTTAAAAAGATTTGGCTCTACTTCTTAAAAGAGAAGTCGGATGCTCTCCGACACTCACAAAGTTCAAAATCTTTGCTGAAAAACAAAATGCATACTTTCTGAAGACGCTGAGATCACGAGAATTCACTTCTAATGAGCACTCCAATTGCAGAGCCAAATGAATCAAACGACGGTTGACTACAAGCTGCACACCTCAGCATAACATAATTGATAGGAAGAATCAGACATCTTTGAGATGGCCAGAAGCATGTTAAGGGTTAATGAGCTACCAAAGCCGTACTGGATAGAAGCAGTATCATGCGAAGAATGCGGTTGGAAATACATCACATAAAAGTTTGGAGTGGTGTGAAGCCAGATGTATTCTGTCTATGAGTATTTGGATATGTCGCATATCCTCATAATCAGCGTCAAAGGACCAAATAATGTATTTTCATTGGACAATGTTAATACTAAGGGTTACAAGTTGTATGACCCTGAAACCAAATAATTGATTATTAGCCGTTTGTACAATTTGCTGACGACGAGACCTAGAATTTGTCTAAAAAATGTATTAGACAGCCTAGTACCGTAATTGAGGAGTATGTGGAAAAAAAATGTGCACCAACTGAATCACTTATAATTTAGCTGAACTAAAGTCTAGTATTCGTCAAGCGCAAGGAATTATGTTATAATGCAAAATGATGATGTACTTGTGGGCCCGCTTGCATATCCACTCTCACCATCTCTGGAAGCATACGAAAAATTGATGGTGTTTAGACATTATCAGACATGCAAAGTTCAGTTCTACTGTTTAGACATTATCAGACTCAAAGTAAAATTCCTAACCAGGAAAAGTTTGGGAGATTTGTTTTCCTCCATCTGCATTATAAAGGACCTCAAATTTGATTTCAGATTCAAGTCCCAAATCTGCTTCGTTCCTTAGGCTGATTTTTGTTTCTGAAGAAATTCAACAGACCTGGTTATAAGATTCAGGAACACCTAGCGTTTTCGTTCCTGCTTTTGCTGGATTTCTGAGAGGCCTGAACTCATGCGCCTGTCTTAGCTTACTGATTTACCTGTCATGGCAAGAAAATCGGTATCAGAAGAGTTATGACCATTCTGCATAAATCTCTTTTGTTATAGAAATGTATCACAAAGAATGACCTTGAATATGCGCGCTTCTAGGAACCTGCATTCTATGGTAGTTTTCAGATTTCTACTTAAAAATATTCGTGTTCCTTAATTGCCACTAGATCTTCCTTTGAGATGATACATTGATGGCTCGAGTTTCTGACTCGTTAGATCTACTGGACTCGCAGGAGTCCTCCGGAGAAATCCATGCATCACGGTGCCCGTTAGCTCTTTCTTTGGAGGCATATTCGTCGGTATACATTTCAATGTCAGACCCGTCCTCGCTCCCAAAGGCCATTTTTCTGAAGTTTGATATGTCTTTACTGTACTTCCCAGAGTCGTAAACTCTGCTCTGCCCGTATTTCACTCCATTAGAAAGATCACTGAGGTCACTTTCACAGTCCAATGCTCGAACAACCTTGAAAAAAAATGCCCATCAGTTCTATCTCCTACTTTTTTTCCAGTCACATTTCCCTAGCAAGTGCAGAATGTTTACCTGCATCATCCGGGGCCGCTTTGGAGCAGAGTGTCTGACACACGCAGCAGCAGCCTCGATCATTCTCAGCATCTGTGGATGTACAAAGTGATCTTCTAATCTCCGGTCAACTAGTTCAATAATATCTCCAGTCTCAAGAGCAGCGACCAGAAGTGGCCGAGCCTAATCAAGCGACCAGACGAACATCAATTATTTACTGAGTCCAAACTAAAGAAGAAAAAGAAAGCTTTCTAGCCAAGTAATTAGTATAGATCAAGTAACCCTACCCATTCAACTAAACTCTCATCGCCGAATGGCTGAGTTGGATCAACAGGTTTACGCCCAGTGATGAGTTCTAGCAGCACCACTCCGAATGAGAAGACATCGGATCTATCTGTAAGTTTGCCACTCGTGGCGTACTCCGGTGCCATGTACCTGAAAGCCAATACATAGAGATTGTCAAGTGATCAGAGTATACTCAAAAGTCACCGTTTAAGAAAATAAAAAGGGTACCATGGTTTGATAAACGGTAAAATAATATTACACGGCACAAGAATATGAAACTTGCCGACGAGCGCTCATACAAACTTCGAAGACTTACCCAAAGGTTCCCATTACTCTAGTGGAGACATGAGTGTTATTGTCATCTGTTAATTTGGCTAGTCCGAAATCTGCAACCTGTGCGATAACAAAACTACAGGTAGTCAATCATGCAGCAAGAAACTTTTGTTGTACTATATAACTCGGACGCTGAAAATACCTGTGCTTCAAAAGAGTCATCTAGCAATATGTTTGCAGATTTTATGTCCCTGTGGATAATCTTCGGATGACCTGCAAAATAACATGGTTCGCTTATGATTGCCATCGTTCGACCACCGTCGAAAAAACTGAAGAGGATTTTGTTTTAGGATGCTTACAGTCTTCGTGCAAGTATGCCAAGCCACGGGCAGCTCCTAATGCGATTTTCATCCTTTTGGTCCATTCCAAGACGGGCATTCCTTTACCTGACAAAAAAAAAAAAAAAAAAAGTTGTTGAGAACCTTATCCTGTTGTAAAACTCTACGATGGAGATACGAAAAGGAGAAGCGAAACACCTTACCGTGTAAGTGATGCTCGAGAGTTTTGTTTGGGACAAATTCATAAATAAGCAACCTTTGATTCTCCGATATGCAGTAACCCACCAAAGACACCAGATGCCTATGATGAACACGACTAATAATCTCAACTTCAGCTCTAAATTCACGCTCACCCTGTCCACTTCCCGCCTTGAGTTGCTTGACGGCCACAAGCCTCCCATCTGGTAACCAACCCTTGTAGACGGCTCCAAAACCACCCTCGCCTAATATATTTTCACGCATGAATCCGTTCGTCATCTCCATCACTTCTTCGTAAGTATAAAAACTTTTAGGAGTTCCAATAGGATTCATATCGGCCGCTGCTGTTGGAAATGATTGTCCCGGTTGACTGTCATAACTGTTGACAATAACACTTGCGGATTGAGGTGGCTGTGCTATATAACTGGAGTTCATCCTTGAATCCGGCTGTCCATAGAAATAACCATCTACAAATATATACGGAAAAATAGTAAGGCACAACAAGATGATAGCGCAGAAAAGTTGTAATTTACAGAAACAGAAGAGGAAGGCTTCTGAAGCGACCTAAGAATTACCTGACTCGACGATAAAATTAGCTGGTGGCATGTACGGCGTGATATGTACATCTGGTTTTCTCTTCTTGTTCCTTCGACTGGAGAAGAAGAATATAGCTACGACCAATACGATCACTACTCCACCAATGCTCCCACCAACAATTAGGCTGGTTTTCATTCTTGAATTTGCCGCTGCGTCTGACCCAGCGCCGAATGAGCTCGATGTTGTTGGAGAACGAGTGATGGTTCCTTTATCTGGTGTTGTATTTGGCGTAGAACTCGCTGGAGAGGTTGCATTTGCAGTTGGGGATGGGGGTGATTTGATCAATGACGGGCTTGAGGTATGATCTACCGGGGGAGACGCCCCGGAGGAAGGTAGTGGGGCCGGTAAGGTGGTAGGTGAGGGAGGAGATATAGGTGTGTGAGATGCTGCGGGTGTAGTAGGAGGCATGTGGTATGCCACGGGAGGTGGAGGAGACCAAACATTCGGCGGCCGGAGTAATGGCTGAGGCTCCACATTTCCCGGGCTTGAAGGGGAGGGTTTAGGCTCTACAAGTTGCGGTGGTGGAGACTGAACAACTGGAGCAGGAGGCGGCAAAGGAGGAGGAGGAGAAGGTGGTGGTGATTTTGGTGGAGGTGAAAGAAAAGGCGGTGGTGACGACAATGGTGGAGGTGGAGATGTAACTTGGGGTGGTGGTGGAGAAGGCGAGACTGGCGGCGGGGATTGCACTGGGGGAGGAGCGGCCAATGCTGCAGCTGGGGGGGCAGGTGGGGCTGCCTTCTCCGGCTCAAAACTCTCCTCAGTCGTATTATTCGACATCCTTTTCTTCCTTTCCTACACATAAATCCTATCCCACATTCCTCACTTCCCCAATTTCTCAACAAAAAAACCCTAATTCTTTACAAATCAAATCCGCACCTATCTCGCCAATTCCAACCAAAATTGGCCATACATCATTCCGATCAACTCCTAACACAACAGAATTGGAACCAATTTCCTCAAAATTCAGAGAAAAACACAGAACCAGCAAATCCTCCTACCAAACCCTAGAAAACGAATCCTCAAAATACTCTAGCAATTAATCAAAAAACACAAACCCAGATATAAAAAAAAACAACATAAACCAAACCAGAACCTTTCCGGGAGCTCCAGGATGGCCAAAACAAGCTCGTCATTGCAGGCTTGCAGCAAATGTAGCCAGAGACAGATGAGGCACGAATCGTAAATCCAATCTTCTTCTCTAGTAAAAAAAACACCCAATTCGGATGGCATAAAATCGACCTTTTTCTCCAACAGTTTGTCAATCTGGAAACACGCGAAAGACCCAAACGATCGAAATAGCTGTCCATTTTTCGGGTTTCGACGTATCGAAGGTTCCATGTTTCTCGGACTACCGCCAGAAAATAATCGCGCCAAATGTCGTTGGCCTTGGTCGGTTAATTAGTTAAACCCTTAACGTTGAGAAACACCTTGGGCCCATCAAAAGTCCGCTTCTCGGCCTTTAACGTTGGGCTTTAGTTTACATACGTAATTAATGACGTAATTAATCAGTTGGCTTATCTGCTTAGAAAATAATTTATAAATATCGATAATATCATGTTCGAATTATTACATTTAATTATAAACAACTCGCTCTATTGGTAAACCGTCAACTTCAAAACTTGGTACCTAAGAAAACATAACATTCTGGGCTTTTCTTCTGCACCACTCTTGACCATTCTACCCTCCATAAACCGACAAAATCCACCTCCTCCAGGGGTATTTTCGTCAACCTAACAATTGTTCGACAAGAAAAGAGTCCAAAACCCCTTTGTAAACTGCGGCACGGAAAGTGCTTAAAAAGTTAAGCCACACAAAACGACAAAAAACGTTCTTATAAATTTGCGTTTCGAAGTCTCCAAATTCTTCTTCCACTTGGTTCTTGTTCTCCAAGCATCGTTTAAATTCAGATCCCCGGCTTCGACGATTCGGTCGGTGGATTTCAGAGCTTGGGTTGTTCAAAGATCGATGCTTTTGTTGTTGTAAATCTCTCTATTAGGTTTCTGTAAATTTCGGTGGATACATAATTTATACGAAATGGCGGCGGTTAGAGATCAGGAAGTTTCGATTTCAATCGACGATGACGAGATCAGAGCCAGCGTGGAGCAGGACGAGGAGGTTACGTCCAGGCCGAGGTCTAGGATTTCTGATTTCGGGAGCACGGGGTGCAGAGTTGAGCCCCAGGACCCGGAGTTCGAAATTGTGGGGAGGAGCTTTTTGTCAGGATTGGGGGCGTTGGGGACGAGAGCGACGGTGGCGGATGTGTACAGGTGTTCTGATTCGGAGTCGGTGAGGAGCCGAGCGCGGATGGATGCGTTTTGGATCTACGCGGAGGCGGTGGCGAGAAAGCGCGGAGGCGATGCGAATGTGAAGCAGGGATGGTATGGTGGGAGCAGAGAGGAGATTTGTGCGATTGTGGCGCATGGGTTTAGTGGATTCAAGGTCACGCCGCCTTATCACGGCGGCGCGCGTGGACGTGGCGTGTATCTCTCCGCCGCTAAACACGCCGTGGACGCGTAAGCAGAAACCCATCAATTCCATTTGTTTGATTTTCAATTTTTAAATTTTTGAAAATGTTTTTAGTGTGAAGGAAGCTGAAGAGGATGAGGATGGGATGAGGCATGTAATGATGTGTAGGGTGATACTGGGGAGGCAGGAGGAGATCAGGCCGGGTTCGGAGCAGTGTTATCCGAGTTCTATGGAGTTTGATTCGGGGGTGGATAGTTTGAATGATCCGAGGAAGTACATTGTGTGGAGTGCTTACATGAATGTTTACATTTTACCCAGTTACATTGTCAGCTTCAAGATTGATCCTCTTGCACAAGGTGAGCCACATTTATATTGTAAGATTTTGTAGCTATGTTAGGCTTTACATGTTGATATGATTAAAGATTGATCCGCTCCGGCGAGCCGGCAGTGTTTCTGTTATAGGAGTTTTCACCTATTCTAGGCTTATATAGGATGGACCGAGTGTCGGCTACTTATTAGACCGAGCTCCTTGTGAGTGACTGAGTTCATGGCACATTTTGAAATGTGATGAAACTGATAGTGTCTGATATTCTAGAAAGCAGTGGTTATCCGTTATGACATTAGTTCAGGTCCGGTAGTTAATAACGAGGAGCAAGTATGCCGAGCAGCTGACTGTTATGTTGTCTATGCCGTTGAGATCTCATTGTAAGGTTTGGGTGTCACTGTTTTGCAGGTTTGAGTGGTATGAAAGGGAACATGGCAGGAAGGATGAGGCCGACTTCTGCATGGGTCAAGTTCTCAAAGCTGGTCACTTTGCTTGGAAGGGTTTTATCTCCATCCCAAATGGCGCAGATAACTAAATCATACAAAGATTTCTCTGTAAGTAAATTAATCTCTCACTCTCACTTTTAAGGTCTGCCTACACATGTGCAGTTCGAGTTCCTTATGAGTTACTAAATTGTAACAGGAAAAAAGAATTGGACGTCAGCAGATGATTCTGAAACTGAGGCTGATAGCAGGAGACAAGCTGTTATCTGCCGCCATCAAACAATCCAGAGACAGGGTCTGACCTCGCAAGGCCTGATAGTGAACAAGCCATTCGGCAGCTGCTCATTCTTACCATTTGCTAAATTCCTCAACCCGATTGCAAGAAATGGGGGAGGAAGCCGGAGCATTCTTCTCCTAACAGCATAGGCATTGGATTGTTCCGGTGTCTGTCAAATTTAGTTTAGGGAATGAAATCACAGGTCTCATCTTTTTTTTCAGTAGGACTTCAGCATACAGCCTTGTTGGCTAGTTCCATACTTTGTATGACCCATTATCAATGTAGCACAAAACAAGAAGCTTCCAGTGTTATACTAAAGAATTCTTAGTTCCTTTCCAGAAGAAGGTTGAGTGAGAGGTTCAATTCCATCATCACAGGTTCATCCAAGTACTTGGTCAGTCAGTGTCAAATGGTTTATCCGACTGCTGACCTGCACAATCCAGAAACCACAACTATGGTTTAATCCAAGTGGGTATTTCTTCCATCACAAGCTCACTAGATCTCAATCTCAATCCATCAGCACCGAAGTTGATGAATGAATTGACAGCAACAGGATCTCCATGAAATATTTAAAAGGCTCAACGATCAACTGCAGCTGAGCCTGATCAGAAACAGCCATTAAAACCCTCTGGGTAGGTGAGCTACGAGCTTACAAACGAACCCACTTGGCCAAGGCTTCTAGATGGAGATCCACGTGTGGCTTGCTGGTCAAGAATTGAGACCCAGGGCCTGCCAGCCGGCAGGTCAAGCTTTTCAACGTTATTGAAAAGTCAACGGTCATAAATGGCACACCACGCGCAAACATTTATACTTAAAAATCTTATCCTTGGTCTGTACGCATACAACCTTACCTTGCCAACAACAAAGGCTGATCTGAAGATGAAAGTATTAAATAGAGAGGGAGATTTGTTGGGTTGAAAGCTTCGCCAGGAACAGGTGGGGAGTATTTAAGAGGAGGGTGGGGATTGGGGCAGTTGGGGTTTTGAGTATTTGAGAGTGATGGAGGAGGTGGATTTGCAGGTGGGTTCGATCATGTCTGCGTCTGAGGTTTATGAGAAGCTTGGGGATGAGGTTGGACTGAAGATGGTGTTGGTGGATTCAACAGAGACCCAGGAAGGGGAGGGATCAGAATCAGAGTTCCAGAAACCTCAGGAGGATGAGGATGAGGATGAGGAGGAGGAGTTTTCTTTTGTGTGTGTGGATCCTGAGACATCACCCATCTCAGCAGATGACATATTCTATGAAGGGCAGATCAGGCCAGCGTACCCGCTTTTCAACCAGGCTCTGATATTTGGGGAAGAAGAAGATGAGGACTCAACATCTCCCCGGCCACAATTAAGGAAGATCTTTATTGAGCATCCAGCAAGCAGCTCTTCCAAAGAAGAGACGAGAGAAAGCCCAGCAACAGGGACCTTCTGCGAGTGGTCAGGGAAAGGCGCAATGGCGTCGCCAGACAGGTGTAAGAAGAGCAATTCTACAGGTTTCTCAAAGCTCTGGAGGTTCAGAGACTTGCTGCACAGAAGCAGCAGTGATGGGAAAGACACATTCGTCTTTCTGCATCCTTCCACGGCTAAAAAGAGCCAGGAAGTGATGGAAAGTGGCGAAGCGTCAAGAAAGAGCTATGAAATAGGGAAGAGCTCGAATGAAGCGAGTGACCTGAAAGGGAAGGCAAAGGTGAAAGTGGCTAAATCTGATAAACCAGTTTCTGCTCATGAGAGGCATTATATGAGAAATCGAGTGCTCAAGGAGGAAGAAAAGCGACGATCTTACCTTCCATACAAAGTCGGCTTCTTCACCAGCGCCAATGGATTAAGCAGGAATGTTCATCCGTTCTAGCTAGGACAAGGAAAATGCATCCATCTGTGTGACAAAATTGTTTGATTTTTCCAAATGTAAATTATCTGGTAAATCTTGGATGAGCAAAAAAACAATAAACAACCAAATCTGTAGCTTGGGTATTTTTTTTTTTTGGCTTCCTAAAGTTATTAGTAAGGGAAGGCTCCTCAGGATTGTTAGGAAGAATTTTATGTATTAGCATTTTCGCCTTCAACCTATTTTGCAGTCTATCCTACATAATACAGAAGCCTGTTTTTGTCTGTCTTACTACAAGAATTTTTCTTCATTGTCAACACAGAGAAGTTCTCATACAAAGGGGAAAATAATGTGTACTGATACATTATAACTACCAGCAACTATGAAATAACACGTCAGGGGATTAGCTACTTCATTGTAACGAGTTTGCTCAATTTTATACATTTTAGCCTAGATCATGTGTGTGTGCACTGTGCAGACATGTCAGCGCAAGTCGAAGATCTCAAACCTCAGATGCGAGTTCACATAGACATTACTGCAATCGACATAAATAGGTTCCCCATCAGCTGGTTCATTGTGATTATGGAAGTCTTTTTGTTTGCATTCTTTGATCACAGTCATTCCACCAGGAACTGTGAGCCTGAATATTCCATAGTTCCTGCGGCCCACAAGAGTAGACAAGATTTAGTAAAAAAAAGACATAAGTTTAATCAATTTAGCTAGCTTATCTATATTCTATTTCTATCCTTCAGAAATTAATGAAACCGATCTATGAAATTCATATTTTTGCCAAAATTATTTAATACTTAGTTTACAGTCGTGCACTTATCCACTAAAATGGATCTGCATATGTATTATGGCGTATTGGCAAATTCTTTTTTCTTTGTAGCTTGTGTTTTCTGTGTCATTTCTGTTTGTTCCAAAAGTATAAGATATAAAACTTTAGTTCCAAACCTGGACATATCTGTCGGAGCCATAACAATGGCAAAAGCCTCAGGTACCATGACCTGAAAAGCAATGGCAAAGCACAAATACTCAATGGATTGATTATCAATATGAAACAAGAATTCATCATGTCGGCCATGGAAACGTTCTGATAAGAGACGAGAGGCAAAGAAAAAGATATATCTGAAATGCAGAGAAGTTACATACCTGATAAGGATAATGAGTGTGCAGGTCAACCGACGACATGAAACATCTTTGAGAAGGATGAGTCTGAAAGAAATTGGCAAACTATGCGATCAAGCGCTGAACATTGAGCAGAAATATGTATTACAATGACTAAAAGAGAGTGAAAGACACACATGTATCCATCCCACTGGAAAAAGGGAATGCTCATGCTGTATTGCGAAGATCTCTTCCTCATGCATAGCTTGACACTGTCATTCGATACACTAGCATATAAGTTCGCACTATCACATTATTTCCAATGAAACAAAGAAACTTAAGAGTGACTTACACTATTGGAGGTTGACTCTTGTTTGGGTAATATCAAAGTTGTTACGTAGAAAATCCCCTCTTTCTGTTATTAAGAATAAAGGCTTTTAGAGAGTGAGCCAGCCCTAACAGTGTAAGAGTTCTAGGCTTCATCTATAAAGAGTTCAGAGCTAAAATAAGATACTCCCAAATAGGTTCATTAATCTTCAGGACGCCCAAGGCCCCAATATTAACATTTTGGAGTAGCATTACAGCACAGGAGATGAAAGACATCAAGAATGATGGAGCATCATAATATGGGGACCCGAAGTGTTCTACTTATGCATTGTTGATTTATCGTTTAACGTACTACGATGCAAAATGCATGAAGCAGCCAAAAGGATTCTATTCCAGATCAACTTTACACCTCCAGTCACTCAAACAAACCTATTTACTCCCTGAAAATAGATTACGGATTATTATACATATAGATTATAGGTGCTATGTCAAAATCAAACGGCGCATGAGTCTTACAAGAGAACCTCCGAGAACACCACACGTCTCCAAATCCTTCTTTGTGTTCTGACTGGCAAGCTCAATAAATTCTTCCATCAACCATGATGACTGGAGGTAGTAAAAGAGAAATGGAGATTAGCAGTCTGTTGAGAAGGTATAGCAACAATATTTACTAAGATGTGATGCTGTAAGGCAATAATTAAACAATTGTGGGAAAAGCTGCAGTTATATGGATTTCAGGTTTTCTTACTATGTGTACGTCGTGGAGGGTATTTGATGAACTGGACCTGCCATCATCAGCTGTAACTCGTGAAATGTGTGCTCCCTTTGGTGCCTTTTCCACATAGGATACCACAGATGACGGAGAAGACTGTGTAACAGTATGTACGGTGATATGATATTGGCTGATATCACCAGGCAGATAATAAGTCAACAAGAAGATTGCAGAAAGTGGAAAAAAACATATATCGATTACTACAAAACTAGTTAAGCTAACCTGACTTGTTTTTCCCTCTCCACTCTGTAATATAACAAAAACGAGTGGTATTAACATGAACTCTTAGGAAGAACTGCAACCTGATTTATACTAGAAGAAATGTATTTTTATTCTTCATTAAATCAAGTACCTTTGACATCGTTCTGTGATTTGAGAGGTTATAACCTACAAAATTGGGCACATAATTAACACTTATTCCACTGTTCCAAAGCGGCAGGCAGAGAGCAAATCCAGTGATGCTCTCCAAGTTTACAACAAGACACAATAAAATCTTGACTTTTAAATATCCATAACTGTACTGGTCAGGTAAACATTCTTAACAAGTCCAATAACCAAACTGGGAGACCTAATGCCCAAATGGGGCCTACATTGGATGACTAAAAGCAAATATAGCTATTTGAATCAACTCCACCAGGCTTACATTTCCTTTCTGCCCCTTTGAACTTAAACAGGTGCTCCTCTCGTGAGATAACTGATCATGTTCATTACACAGTCTCAGTGATTCCTTTTCTTCCATGAATGCCTCATATTTCTGAACATTAGTAACTGAGTCAGTAAATACCAGATAACATTTTACATAACACTCTCCCAAACCGCACCATTTTTACTATTTTCTACTTATCTCATACCAAGCAAGCGCATAACTAATTCAATTCGACTAAATGTCTTACTACCTCTGTGCAATAAAGTTTCTCACGCTCGCAATACCTTCCGTAACTCCTGTGCTGAGATAAAGCTTCATAATGGCTGAATTGGATCAGGAGCAAGGAAAGTCAGTCCCTATAGCTCTTTCTGATAACTGCTAACAATTCAAATCCAAATCCAAATTCCCAATTGCATTCAACTCCAAACGAATTCCTAGTTAATACCATCAGTCTCTACAACCGAACATATAACACAATGCCATTCACAACATCTTACAAAGTCCAAATACAAGCAGAGCCACAGCATAATCTACAGAATAGGTTTAAATTCATTCAATCCAACCCTAAGCGAGTGAGAGAACCATACATACCTGCAATACCTGTCCAGCGTATAGAGTAAACTATCCACGTTGTTCTCGTCTCTATATGCGGCAGCCTGCGCCAGCCACAACCCGATCAAAAACCACAACAATGAACAAACTTCAAACTTCATAAGTTCGACTTTCACCTGAGCAATCAGTTGATCGGCGATTCTGTAGTAGAACACGATCGATAGCTCGCCGACTCCATCTCCGCCTCCCCGTGGAATCGACTCTTCCATTTCAGTTATTTTTTTTTAATTTTTTAATCTGTGAAAAATCAGCGTTGAGGTCAGCAGTAGAGCAGCGGTTTCTTTTTTTCGAGTCAGCTGGGAACCGGTCCGACCGATTCGGTTCGATCCAATGGAACGGTCAGGCCGAACCATAGTTTTTGGTTTATTTGGAGCATTTAGGGTTTATTGTTGCTGTTTGGATTTTCCAAACATCAAGGTGTCTAGTCATATCGTGCCACAGAAAGTTTTTAGGATTTAAAGACATCCTTACGAAAGTGTCTAACTTGGATAAACCCAGTTAAAGCGGTTACTTTTACGGCTTACGTTGGCATATTAAAGATGATGTATAATTTGAGCAGTTCATAAATCGAACTGTATCGAGGGGTCGATTGGTTCTTTTGATGCAGCGGTACTTCAGTGTTTGGTCCATATCTGGAACTTGGATTTCATGGTAGAGCGACGAAGGTTGTTAGGATTGCCTCTTAAGTTCTGTGGGATAGGCATTTCGGTGAGGAACGGCGTAGCCCTCTCGGCTGCCGTTGCTTCATTGGTGCAAGCAGGGGTTGTGGGAGATGCTTACGAGGGACTCATTCTCTTCGTCAAGGTGTGGACTCATTCTCTTCAACCTACCTCCCCAGTTGGTTTGGGGGAGCTGAGATTGAAGGCTAAATCATAGCCGTGTTATCGGGTCGGCCGCATAAATCACTAGGGAAGAGATCAAGGGGCGGGGGAGGCTCGAGTAAAGACCTCGGTGAATGCGGTTTCTATGTCCGGCAGTGGTATTTGGACCACATCAATACTTACGCCTTTCTCTGGGCTTTGTATGAATCTGGCGACCCTCAAGCACCGTACCGGTCACAAAGTGTTCACGTTTCTCGCGCTTGTGCGGCCTGTAGAAGTTTGCACACTTCTGATGCGCCAGTGATCACGACTCTCATTGTCCGGGGGGAAGGAGGAGGATTCGGAAGCATAACGCAGTGAGAGACGCCTTGATCATTTTTTTAGGGGCGCTAATTTATGGCCAGCGGACATGTTTTTGCCGGCGTTGGATAAGGTATAAATCTTGGGGGGTTGGAGTATGCTACGATGGGAGGAGAAGAAGATCTCTAAATACGGTGGTGGTTGTTTAGTCAATAAACTTATGTTCGTACATTTTATCATGGAATCATTAGAAGGTTTTGGAACGCGAGCAGATCAACTAATGAGGACTGTGGCGGCGAGACTAAGGTCAGGGTATGGAGCCACCGGCAGTTCTCTCTCTTGAGATAGAAGTTGTTCTTTTCTCGGAGAAGGCTCTCACGGAGATTCCTATTAAGAAATGCTTACATTTAGCTTTTATGACAGAGTATATATGTATCAATTTTTGACACTTTCCTATTTATAATCATCTCAAATTAAGTTATAAGAAGTAATCATCGTTCAGGACATTTGAGTCTTTCTTACATCAACCAAATCCGCTCGCTCATAAACAAAGATTCTTAGTTATCAGGAATGCCAAGGAAAGACAAAGTGATGATAATGGTCCATGCATAGAAAAGAATGTAGGGATTGCCCACCATCCACCCCTTCTTGTTCCATCGAATCCAAAGAGGCCAAGCAACATTAGACAGACCCATATCAACAAGGATAACACGCAGCTTGCAACAAACTACAGCCTCAAAATCCAACCTTATACCTTTGTCTTGGCTCGGCTCGGCTCGGCTTAGCAAAGTTGAATAAAGTCCGGTATATTAAACTGTTTATCACTCTTGGTTACTGGTGCTAGGGATTTGAGAGAACGAGTCGGCGGCGGCGGCGACAATGGCGGATAAGTTGAAATGCATGCTATGTTGTGCTTCGCTTCCTCAGGTAACTCGGTTTAGATTTTCTTTTCAAAGGCATATCTTACAAACATCAACAGACATAGTGTTTTTCTGCACCGTCCTTTGAAGTGGTCCTATTCTCTCTCTACTGCAACATGCATATAAGCAATGAAGATGCTTAGTTTTAATGAAACATATGGTCCACAAATTCAAATGGAAGACTTGCAATTTCGCTTCTCCACTGAGCCATTTGAGCTTTGACATGCGCTCATATGACCTTCGTTCATGTGGCAAACCCTAAACTTGATTTTGAAGTAAACAGTTGAATTATAAATTAATGATAAACAATCTCCACCGAATCACCCCCCGCAAAATCCTGACAACTACACTTCAGCTTTTTCACTGATCGTCACCCTATTGCTACGTGTCATCCTCTTATTGGTTTATATACACCGCGCTAACATGCGTTGTCTCATTCCCTATTAAAAAACAAAAATGTCTTAAATAAGCATGTTGGAAAATACAGTAAATGTTACAAGTCGCCATTTTAATGCATTTTAAAGTTAATTTAGTTTAAATTTTATAATCGGGTTCAGAAACGTGTCTCAAGAAGTTTCTAGCTCCTAACGTGTAAAGGCACGAATATAATCACCTTATTTAGAAATTTTTTTTTCTATGTCCTTCTAATTATCTTTCCGATTTTAGTTCCGTCCATTTTCTACGAAGGGAAGGACAATAGACACATTCATATAAAGATTTCTTACTCCATTTCACATTGGTATTAAAATGTCTGTTGACTTTTCTTTCCAGCAAAAAAGACCGGTCACCTCTAACATAATTAGCCTCTCTAAAAAGTTAAACGATTCGAATCCTCACTCTCTCAAACAGTGAAAATGGTGATCAATTGACACATCATAAGTATATAATCCTCTACGGACGCACAAAGACAGGTAACGGTAATCACATTGTGACCGTACCGTAAATGGACTCCTCGCGTGATACTACGTTCCACACACAGCCCGCAATTAACGCGGAGCCATTTTATATAATTACACTATGGCCCCATTATTTATATACTTATTCAATCACTACCCCGGAAGGAGCATTTTTTATTACAATCGAGGACAATTTTTTTAATCAAAGGTTAACTCAGCGTCTATAAATCTTCCGAATTCTGATCGTCCCTGCAACTTCACGCAACAAAGCGAAGCGCAGAGGGCGAGAGAGATTTTATCGGATCATCCTTCTCTCCGACCGTCGACGATCCGTCACGCGCTCTCAAAGTTCACTTTACAGTACACAAAAGGTACCAAATCCGTACATGATCCGCCCCGCCCCCGCAGAATCTGTACTTTGATGATCTATACATTTTGACATTCGATTCATCGTACTGTTCCAACTTCAACCAGATTCGCTTTTCCGGTTTTGAAATTCGAAGAGCTCGAGTGTGTTTCATGATCCTTGTGGCTGTTAGATTGTTGTTTTCTTTGCTCAATTTTCCTTCTGTTAGCCGATGTGGTGTTTTGCTGGAGTGCGGTCCTCGCATGCGTCGGCAGATTTGCGAATCGTAGCTCGTCGTTGATTGAATTTTGCTTATTTGGATTTCTGTAGGTTGAAGACATGGCGCAAAGCGCGGACGAGGTTAAGCAAGCGACCGTGGAGAATTCATCAGTTGATGAGTCAATCGAGGCTTTGAAGAAGCTTCTCAGGTACCTCGTTGACCGGTTGGTCAATCTCCCGAAGTCGATAGCGCACTACGTCATACGTTTCGTTCGTGCTTCATTTTCTGACGTTTCATTTGGTTTTGTTCGATTGCAGTGAGAACGGCGCCCTCGAGGAGATCGCAGCCGCCAAGATCAAGCAGATAACGGCTGAGCTGGGACGGACCGAGACCGAGAACGAACCGTTCGAACCGGTTCGTCGGCTCAAGAGCGGTTTTGAACGGTTCAAATTGAACAAATATGAGTACGTGGAATGTTAATTATATTTTACGGAACGGAAGTTGATGGAATATGCTTTTGTTTTATCGCTATCTCTTACTGCAATTACCTAAATAGCCCTCTGCTTTTGGAAGCTGCACCTGCACTGCACGTTTCAGGTGGTTGTATAATTAAGTAGAGTTATCAAATGATATGTATAGGTGGAAAGCAGCTACAGAAATGTTCTCTTTGCTTATCACCTTTTGCCCAGTTTTTACTTCATGCGTAAACACTCATACTTTGTATCAGTGGTGAATTCATGATTGTTTAAATGCTGTTCTGGTTATGGCCTATGGGTAATGGAAAAACTATAAAGTTTTTTTTTTTTTTATCAAACTTTGATCAATAATTTAAGTGGTATTTGTAGATTTATATGAGTGAATTTATATTAATATGCATTTGAATATGTTTTTTGTAGGACGAATTCTAAGTTATTTGGAGAGCTTGCCACAGGGCAGAGTCCTAAGGTTAGTCAAAATGCGTTTCAAAATATTTCGAGAAGTTGTTTGAGTGTTGTATATGCAGGGAAGTGAATATTTTATAGTCTACATTTAACATTGGAAATGTGTGTCTCCAGTGAACAATATTCATGCAAGATGAGGTGCAGAATATGCATTTTGCGTTCTTTATACTATTCAGAAGTAGGATCGGGTAGATTAAGGTTTGGTTGACTTCTAGGTAACTAAGGGTTAGGCTAAACTATAATGAAAACGTTAAGCTAGATAATTCATCATTATTATAAAGTGCTTGCCACATCTTCTTATTAATAGAGTTTCATTATTTTTGGACTTTCATACCATAAGATCCAAAAGCAAGTGGTATTGTCAAAGTCCTGGATCTATTAACTTTTGCAGGAATATGCCTGTTCCAGAGAAATAGTAGTTAACGGATTCTAAAGTAGTTAGAAGTGAACTTTTGCTAGTATCCCAATGCTTAATTTAAACAACTTATCAATTGTTCCTCATGTCTTCTGTATTACAATATGCAGTTTTTGGTATTTGCTTGCTCTGATTCGCGAGTCTGCCCCTCACACATTTTGGATTTTCAACCGGGTGAGGCTTTTGTGGTCCGTAACATTGCCAACATGGTTCCACCCTATTGCCAGGTAGTTTCTTTAACTTGTACATGTTACTTGGAACCTTGCATAATGATTGAAGACACTGATATAGACTATACGAATGAGTATGTGGTTAAGTAATTTGATATACCTCATATGGTAGAGAGTTTGTAGTCTCATCTGTATCGTACCTTCCATCCTTCCTAGTCTAATGTTGACCAACACTAGTTATAAACAATAATACTATAAGACATGAATTGTTTATGTTCTGACTCTTTCCTTGCTCACTGCAGACCAAGTATTCCGGTGTGGGGGCAGCCATTGAATATGCAGTTGTTCACTTGAAGGTGAGAAGCTACTCATATTACTAATATTTCGGTCTTTCTTTTTGAACATTTTTTGGGTTGTATCTAGGGGAGAAAATAAAAGTCTCAGGCATAATAGATTTTTCTACAACCCAATAACATTTAGCGAGGTCTTGGCTTCCACTCTCTTATGCAAAAGGATTGATTTCTACAGCCCTCTAAGTGGACTTTGTATGAAAATTTTCAAGCAAATAAATGGTAGGAGAACTAATTTGCGAAATCCTGCAGGTTGAAAACATTGTCGTCATAGGGCACAGCTGCTGTGGAGGGATCAAGGGGCTCATGTCCATTACAGATGATGGCACGACTAACAGGTCAGCTTTTTCTCTAGATGTGTTGTTATGAATCAATAGTCCCGTTTCTTTTTTGTGGTTCAGTTCCTTCTAATATATGAGTGTAACTCTTCTAATCCATACACTATCATAATATCATTTGCAGTGGTATCCACTCTTCTCACCCATGTGAATTCTGTGCACTTTAATATATTACCAAATAATAAAAACGAAGGAAAAGTTGATAATTGCGGCTATGTGAATTGTGAATTATGCATGTACTTTTGTTCTGATGTCAACTTCATTTGTATAATGGCAGCTTATGATAATGAGTGCTTTTGGGGATCCATTACCGAGAATATAAAATATTGTAACACTTTAGTCAAACTGATATAATATTGATCTGTAGGTATTATAAAGTTGTTTATGGGAGTGGGTTATCAGCAGAGAGCTCTTTATCAGATCCAATTAAGTTTTTTTTTTTTTTTTTTACATCAGATGCTATAGTAATCTACTTACTACCTTCCAACATTTGGATGTTTCTTTAGTAGAGGGTTGTACACACTGGAATTTTGATAGCTTCTGGTTGAATAATTCAATGTTAACAGTTGATAACTTTTCCTTTTAAACGACTAAATTTAGATGACGTTCTTTTGTGATTTTTGTATCATTGTGATTGGCAGTCATTTTATTGAAGACTGGGTTAAAATCTGTCAGCCCGCGAAGATCAAGGTGCAATCTAACCACAGTGATTTGTCAATGGCAGACCAATGCACCAACTGTGAGAAGGCAAGTTGCACGCTATACCAACTAATCATGTCTATTTAAGTGTTGGCAATTATGATGGCTATTCTAATATAAACACTATTTGAACTGCAGGAGGCCGTGAATGTGTCGCTACTGAACCTACTGACCTATCCTTTTGTGAAAGAGGCTGTGTTGGACGGAAAGATTGCTATAAGAGGAGCCCACTACGATTTTGTTAAGGGCGCATTTGACGTCTGGGAACAGACTTCTGCATAAATTAATTAAAAGAAGCTCCATTTCTTTCCCATTCTGTCATGGTTATTTGAACTTCGAACCTTCTTTCTTGCTCGAACCAATAAATAAGCTCCTGTTTGATTTTTGAATTTATGTGCATTTCATGTTTTAATATCTTCAATGGTTTAAGGAGGATTTTAAGGCAGAATAAGTAAGAGGGGGCTGACAGAATCCGATCAATGCGCTCACCAATCTAGACAATATGCTTATCGAAACGCGCTCAATGCGGATGGCGAAATAACAGTAATTAAAAGGAAAAAATTTTTAAACTGCCATTTCTCCACAACTTTATTCCCAATTTGCCATACTTCTGAAGTTTGTTCCGGAAATACCATCTTTTTCACAAACCGCTACTGCTAGTAGCGGTTTGTTGAATTTTTTAAATCGAAACCATGACTGGACGATGAGTTGGCGCTGATGTGGACCAAACATGACAAACCGCTTGACCTAAATATTCGGTCAAACCGCTACTCCCAGTATCGGTTTGATGTTCTCTCAAACTCAGTGGCTCTGAGTATGAAAACAACATCAAACCGCTACTCGCAGTAACGGTTTGTTGCTGTTTTAAAATCCCGCAGCGACCTTTCTCCTCAGTCGC
The DNA here is from genome assembly GCA_963678935.1 of Umbilicus rupestris. Taxonomy (NCBI): domain Eukaryota; kingdom Viridiplantae; phylum Streptophyta; class Magnoliopsida; order Saxifragales; family Crassulaceae; genus Umbilicus; species Umbilicus rupestris. The sequence continues at coordinate 15,546,232 of OY787607.1, read as the reverse complement.
CCAGCGAGCTTCTTCTCCCTTCTCTGTCGCCCAGCAGTCGCGCCGTCGTCCAGCCGTCCCAAGTGCCGTTGCTTTCGTCCCCACACTTCGATTTTAAGGTAAGTTGGGTATATGCTTCGAATTTGTGATGAATTTAGGTTGAGGGTGAATTGGGGTTAGGATTAGGGTTTGAAAAATTGGTTCGTGGATCTGAATTTGGGATTCGAATTTCAGAATGATTGGTTGTTGTAGTTAAATTTTGGTTGCCTATGTGTTGAATTGCTTCGATTGAAAGACAATGTTGATTAGGGTTCATGGTTTGGTTACATATGCATATTAGTAGTTGTATTAGGTGTATTTAAGAGATTAGTTTTATTGTGAATAATTTGGTGTGCAATAATATTAGTTGATGATCATTTACGTTGATTGTGGACGAAGGTAAAATACGAGCAAGTTTTGGTAAAATGGATAATGAAGAAATTGATGGAATGGTTATGTCGACTTTGGAGACGTTTGATGTACCTATGTCCGAGGAATACAATAGAGAAAATCTTGAATTGTTAGATGCGGTGGGAGAAGATATTACACATCATGGACATCGGCTGAAGTTGAGGATAATAATAGAGTGTTTAACAATACATTGTGAGATTTTCCCGCGTTTAATGATGTATCACATTGGATGGATAATATGGACGTCGACGAGCATATGATGGGAAATAGCGAATTTTCTATGAACTCACTATGTAAGGGTATGTTGTTTGCATCAAAGGAGGATGTCATATATGGATGTCAGAAATATTCAATCTTGAATAGGGTTGAATATTACACGTACAAGTCAGATGTGTCCAGACTTATACTTTATTGTAGAGAGGGAGCTAGTAAATGTGCGTGGCACTTTCGAGCAGTTAAAAAATCCAAAGCCGCTATGTGGGAGATTACGAGATACGGAGAAGCACACTCGTGCGAGAAGGACATCATTCCTAAGGACAACACACATTTCAACAAGTCATTCATTGCTGGTGAAATAAATGGGATTATTCGAGAGAAATTAAGGCTTACCCCTAGAGCAATAAAGCAATTGATGTTCAAGAAGTTTGGGTACGACATCCCATATGTGAAGGCGTGGAAAGCACGACAGAAGGCTCTTGAATATTTATTCGGGGATTGGAAGACCTCATTTGCACAATTGCCTAAATTTATGAATATATTGCAACATACAAATCCCGGCAGTGCTGTATTTTGGAAAACAAGCCCATTACCAGGTGGTAACGTTAGTGTGGATAGAGTGTTCTGGGCATTTTCGCTCGCTATTGAAGCCTTTGTACATTGTCGACCCGTTCTTTGCATTGATGGGACTCATCTCTACGGCAAATACAAAGGAGTGTTATTAGTGGCTGTGGGCTTAGATGCAAACAACCATATTCTTCCACTTGCTTACGCTTTGGTTGAAAGTGAAAATATTGATAGCTGGGGTTGGTTCATGGCTTGTATAAGGGCTGGAGTAACAAAACGGCACGAGCTTTGTGTTATTTCAGACAGGCATATTGGAATCATAAATGCAATGAAGGATCCGGATTGGACACCTCCAAGGGCATATCATCGTGTGTGTTCAAGACATCTTGTAAGTAATTTCAATATGCGGGTCAAGAACAAACAGTTGAAAGATTTTCTCGCACGTATAGCACATCAAAATCAGAAGAAAAAATTCATTAAGCTTTTCTCGGATTTGAGGGAAAAATTGAGAGACAATGTTGAATCATTGAGATGGCTCGATGATTTGGTAACCGAAAAGTGGGCATTGGCATATGATGAAAAAGAGAGGAGGTGGGGGTCCATGACTACAAATGCATCAGAATGTTTCAACAACATTTTGAAAGGAGGGCGCGACTTGCCAATTACGGCCCTTGTACATTACACCTTCAAACAAGCAAACGAATATTTTTCGAGGAGACGTGATCAGTACCAACAAACGAAGACCATTTATGCTCCAGCTATTGAGAGAAAAATTGCTCATCTCAGGTGGAAGTGCACAGGACATGGAGTGGAAATGTACGATCAAACGGATGGGGTAGCTTCTGTCACGACTGCCAGTAAACAGAATGTTCAGCTTGTCAATATGAAAGCAGGTACTTGTACTTATGGGAAATGGGAGGCTTTTCACTATCCATGCAGCCACGTGTTGGCAGTATGCATGCAAGGGCATTTGAGTGTAAGTGCATGTGTCGCACCAGAATTTTTCATGGACGCATATAATAGAACATGGTATCCGAAGTTCAATCCCATTCCAGATCAGGCATATTGGCAACCATTTGATGGGCCAGAGCATCTGCCGAATATGCATTTCAAACGAACTAAGAGAGGTCGTTGACCAACAAGAAGAAGGCGCAATGAAATGGATTGGGGATCAGCCGGTGGAGCCAGCTGTTCGGGAGCATCCAAAGCAAGGAGATCAATGCGGTGTTCAAAGTGCGGTGTGGTTGGGCATAACAAGAAGTCGTGTGACGCGCCAACGCAGTAGTTGTCATCTGAGCAATGAAACTTGTTATTGTATTGTATGACAGTTGATCATTATTGTAATTTTGTTTGATGCATCTAATTTATTTTGAAGCTTGTAATTTTGGACACATGAACATTTGCATATCATAGACTAATTGATGTTATAAGTGTAATTTTGCATTTTTATAACAGGTATGGATTCCCCCGTATGACGATTTATCCGATCTCGTCAGCCCAGGCCCCATAGATAGTTCGCTGTTGACTTGACAAGATAACCACATATCTAGGGACTGTTGGACTAATGGGGTACGAAATGTATATGAATTACATGCATATTATGTTTATTATTAATCTTCTTCTGACATGTCTATTATTTACGCTGCATGCAGGATTCCATTGTGTTAGAAGTGCGCCGACATAATATGTGGGACTTGGATCCCAGGATTCTAGAGATAGTTACCCGGGCGGGGTTCTACCGATGGACACTAGTGTAGAACATGAAAGTAGATCATGGGTTTCTAACTGCATTGGTGGAAAGATGGAAACCTGAGACTCATACGTTCCATTTGAGACCTGGGGAGATGACTGTGACCTTGCAGGACGTCGTTGTGATTACTGCGTTACCCCTGGATGGCAGGCCTGTGACCGGTAGTGAGGACGTGGTCAACTGGGATCAGTTATGCATGGCCACGCTTGGCACTATTCCACCACGTGGGAAGTCACGCACGAGTGTCCATTGTACTTGGTTCAAGAATAATATGAGTGTTGTGCCACCGGGAGCGGCTGAGGAGGATTTACAGAGATACGCTGGGGCATACATGTTATGCATGATCGGTACGTCACTCATGCCAGACGGCTCGGGCAGTGATGTCTCGCTCCACTACTTACAGTGTTTAGCTGATCTGGACGCCGTCCGCAGTTATAGTTGGGCCAGTGCGGTTTTGGCTTTCTTGTATAGGCAGCTGTCTGTTGCGTGCAGGATAGGGCACAGACATTTGACTGGTTGCACCATACTGCTCCAGCTATGGGCGTGGGATCATATGTCTGTAGGACGACCGAGACAGATCAGGCGACCTCCGGTAATGGGTATTGCGGCTTTGGGATATAGCAAATGGGTCGGCCCCAAGACATATCGCGAGACTCCACAGCACGTGCTCCTGTTGTACCGCGACCAGCTCGATCGGCAACAGAGTATTGACGTGGAATGGATGCCATATACTGATGATATTCTTGCAACCCTAGATCTGATGTGTCTTCAGGGACGGCATATTTGGATGGCTGAGGTACCATTAATATGTTTTAATATTGCAGAGTGCTACGACAATTTGGTTTCCGTCAACCTATCCCACATATGCCACATCCCAGTCACAGAGAGTTGCATTTAATAACAAAGAAGGCAAAGAAAGATTGGAGTAGAGAGTTGCAAGCTTATGTGACGATGTGGGATGATAGAATCCGGAGGATCATCACCGGGGAATTTGACATTGGTGAGGACGGTGGGTATTTGGAGAAGTACTATGCATGGTATAACTCGGTTACCATTAGATTTATTCAACCACCCAAGCCCAAGGATAAGCCAATTCCATACCAACCGACTTCACAAGAGAAGACGTCACATGTAACTTTTACTTAACCTCCAAAATACCACTCTATGATTCACATATTTTTTTGACTGACATACTTTTCTTTCGCTTGTAGGTACTTTCGTTGGTCAGATCTGGTCGTATGGCCGCTGAAATATTTTCAGATCATGTTCCCGAGAAATCTAAAAAGCTAGCGCACGATTTATTCCACGCTAGCTACGCTGATCTAGCGGAGCTTGGAGAGGAGGGAGCAATGGGAATTACATCGAACCATGTTCAATTTCATCACGGTAGGAGCAATTTCTTGTTCTTTTTCCACATTTCTAGTATTGTTAGCTAATACTGGAGAGACATTTTTTTGCAGATACTGCTGCGGGCCCATCTCACGGACCGATATCCGGAGATCCAACTTTCGCTGACCAAGGCCCTTCTCAAATTACTCAAGTACAAATTCAAGAGGATGATCAGCAACTACTTCGGAGGAGCGAAAGGATAAAAAAAACCAGTACGAAAGTCGATAGGATCGGTTATTCGTTAGATTGACGTCATCAAACTGCATTACACTTTAAGAATAGTTACAGTAATCTGAATCTTAACATTAAACATTCAAGAATCATTTATATAAAAGTTAGGTTTTGTAAAAAATTATACTGCGGTATAACAAACCGCTAAATATTCGGTCAAACCGCTACTCCCAATAGCGGTTTGATGTTGTTTGAAAACTCAGTGCTTCTGCGTATGAAAACAGCGAGTAGCGGTTTGTCCTAAATATTCGGTCAAACCGCTACTCGCAGTAGCGGTTTGATGTTGTTTTCATACTCAGAGCCACTGAGTTTGAGACAACATCAAACCGCTACTGGGAGTAGCGGCTTGTCATGTTTGGTCCACATCAGCGCCAACTCATCGTCCAGTCATGGTTTCGATTTAAAAAAATTTAACAAACCGCTACTGTTAGTAGCGGTTTGTGAAAAAAATGGCATTTCCAGAACAAACTTCAGAAATGTGACAGATTGGGAATAAAGTTGTGAAGAAATGGCAGTTTAAAAAAATTTTCAATTAAAAGTAATGTTGGCGGTCATCCTATACTGATCGAGAGTTGTCGCTTCGTACATGATAAAAATATCAAATGATAGATAAGCCAGGCGCCTAACAGAGCCCATCGCGGGAGGTAGTTGAGGATCTGCTTCGAGGTGCGAGTAGCAAGAGAGTCACGTCTGACCGTGAGCCGCCTATTAGTCCTTCACAGATTTCATGTTCTTGTAGGATTCTTTATCTTTCAACCCTGATTAAGGCCAGTATAACGCTGAACCCAGAAGACCCAGAAAGAGTGATCAGAAACCCTAGTAGGACAACAAGCCTGAAGCTGCAGCTTGAGCAACACCATGTGATGTTAGCAAGAGACCTGAGCACCAAAAAAGGCTAGGCAACCTGAGGATCAGGATGAAAAGCCCCTCCTAAACATGCCTCAAAAGCTGCAAACAGAAAAATTATTATGAAAGAAAGAAATGCCTCAAAAGGCTTATTTCCATTTATTTACCTGCATGGCCGTACAAACTCGGAATGAAAAGTGGTCTATAAATATATGCCACTATCTGTAGCAATAGCAATCATTCATTCTGAGCTATACAACCTTCACCCATTGTCAAATCCTTAATAGTTTTCTCTGCAAAATTTCCAGGAGCTGTTCAACACATGGATACGAGCACTGCAAAAATTGGAGGCCAGGGAAGAGGTTTACTTCTCAAATCTGCCTTTCTGTTGATCTTTGTTTATAGTACCATCAAGGCTGTCTAATCTTGTCATGTTTGGTTAGACAAGGTGTCGTCTTTTTGGACTTGCTGAGCCGCCTCAAATTCTTTAAGAAGTAAGCTGCGGATTTTGGTTCTTAAGGCGGAGGCTTCTGCAGGTCTGAACCATTGCTTATTAAACTGAACATCAAAGGTAGGTCTTACGTTATAAATCTGTTGAACAAAACTACATACCAAAAGCACAACTCAACCAATGGCAGTGGCTCAGCAGGGAGAACTTACCATCTGTAAATCTTCCCTCGACAGTCTCTCTGGGGCTTCTGCAATGAAGCGCTCCATGAAGTAGAGTACAAAGACACCACAATCATATTCATTTTTCTGTTGAGGGACCTGTCGAATAAAGGAAAGATTAGCACCAAAAAAATAAGCTTATATTGTACATATGTACAGATTGAAAGCAACTCATAAGTGACAAAACAAAGAGTTAATATTGCAAAAGCTACTAGAAATTGGAAATTGACCAGAACAGTTTTCTCCTCTATCCTTCGAGGGAGATTCGCCCAAGGAAGATCCGAGCTGCCATCTGCCTTAGTCAAATACTCCCATTCTTCTTTGATAAATCTAAATACCAAATGAGAAAAGAAAGGATCATTAAGAGGTGTTTAAACTAAAAATGAGCGTAATATACGAAATTGCAAATCAGGTACAACTGTCAAGATAATATACAAATAACAATAAAGGACATGAACAGATACTCAGCCACTCAGTTTAATATACACATAATCTTAAGATGTAAGCAATATCCCACTCAGCTCATACATCGAAGGACATAATCAGCCAGCCTTAAAAGTGACCCTCATTATTATCTTATCATCTCGAGCCATCACACACAACAGAAAGACCTGATCTTGTCAGAAATATAGAGAAATCAGAGGCACACTGAGATTGAAATGTTATCTACGCCTACAGTAAGCGAGCTATCAATATCAATCTGTATGCTGCCTTTTAGACCTAATCCAGTGGTTTACATCAGTTGAAATGACATGTTTGGAAGTACAACTTACAGATACTCCCATCCCATCCCATCTATTCACCATGAGATGAAAATACGAGTTAAAACTTGAGTTATTCTGTTAAACAGCAAGTTCAAATATAAAATAAAATAAAAACACTTCAACATCTGAACTGTCAAAGACCATTTAAATTAAATTAGTATTCGTTGACTCACCTCTTAATATTCTCAAAGATAGCCCTGCTATAATGAAGCCCTAACGAATCCAAATGTAGAATAATGGGCCCAGTTTCCTTGTCCTTGTATGGTATGCATATTATGATCAAGCTCCAATGATGACTGAACATAAATGAAAATATTTAACCAAAGTCAATAAGTAAACAGGTAGTAAATAAGATAAGGATATTAATTTATTAATTAAATATAATTGGAGCACAATTTCCATCATTCAACTTTGTCAAAAAATTGTTCAGCAGCAAAAAACACAGGAGGAATGCCCTCAAAATATATAAAAAACAATATATTAATCATATGAACTTAATATATATATATACACACACTGCAGCTAGATATTCAAACATGGTAGATAAATTCATCTTTCTACACTGACTGCCATTTAACCATCACTACCCTGGGCACCTATATACCAACTTCGTACAGAGCAGCGCTACCACGAAAAATGAGTCATATGCCACTTCAAAAATCAACCAGCTTTTTTATGGGTATGAATATCCATCTATTGGAAATCAGTGTATAAGATTATTTGGCTAACTTCTATATAGCAATTGATCAAACAATCTTATGATTTCACTAAAAAGAGTAATCAGTATATGCAAATTCAGCATACACAAACTTACTCTTCATGTACGGGAATCAGTATGTATGCCTTGTGGAATATGTTGATCCCTTTCCACCATCTTCTAAATTTTGCAAAACTTGTGCTGTTGTTCCCCTATAAGTGATAAACTATGCACAATGAATGGCATGAAGGATAGTTCAGGAAAAAAGGTCTCTCGATCTCTCACACAAACTCGAACAGACAAGTTATAGATTGATCCATGGCCTTTGCCTGCTTATTTATATATGATAAAATAGCGAAGTGTAAAGAAATATAAGGAGTCCTATTTCTTTCGTTCAATATAGAGACCAAATTCTCTCTTTGCAATATCTTAGTCAGTGTACGGTGTTTAAAAGTTCAAGCCTGCATCTAAAGGGGATATGTTCAATGCTATCAGAGGACAACAATGCAAGTACTTTTTATCTTTGCATGTGCGCTGTCAGACTTATATTCATTACAAATTAATTCAACAGAGATGAGAAAAATACCTTATAGGATACAGCTGCTTTTAGTTTGCTATAGAAAAATGTGTTGAAGAAATGATAATCACACCTGGACGTATCTGTAGGTGAGCCTGGTTGCTGTAAATGCCTAGGAATTGAATTCAAACATATGAGATCACCGAATAAGTCTGGTTACAAAATTTAAATGTAAAGATGATAAATCACATAGCAATTGCATTCCTCCATAAAAGATGTGGAAGAAAACCTCACAAACTATAAGAAAGCCACTTAAATAGCCTAGTACGAGGTTGAATCGCCATGAAACTCATATAATAAAAAAAAATACACACCTTTAGAAAAGAGATGAACAGGTAGAACATACTTACCGAATGTAAAAGTTCATGATAGGTGATGACAAATATACTTCTGGATCAAGACATTTAATGTCGAAGAAATCAATATCCACGTGTGTTGGATCATTCCTGAGTTTGTACTTCGCAGTTATGCCTCGAGATATTTTTACTTTTTAGCTATGGAATAGCACTTATCACATAGAATGTACCCGACTTGTAAATAACACAGTGCAGGCTGATGGTACGACATACCTAGATGGGTAAGAAATTTTAGAGCCCCTGAAACTGAAAAGAGAAAAGAAAAGAATTAATGTTTGACAAGACAGAATGATGAGACATGGTTCGGTGAACAATCAGTTAGCATCACTTACTGATCTTCCAAGTTCCCTAACTGGCGTTGCATATCATCAAAATGCAGATCTTTCTCAGATGGAGAATCATCCTCATCAAGCTCTGAATCTTCATCATCAAGAAAAACAACAGTCTTTCCCTGTTTCAGTGAATTGAACATAAATTTGACAACACATATCTTTGATGATAGTGTAAAGCCATTAGTTCAGTCTACTATATTGATGGGAACACTCAGGGTACCGACACATGCAGTTACACATACACAGGGAAAGGCGAAAAACAAGCATAACTGATTACAAATTTTATTTAAAAGCTTGTTTCTTGAATTTCACAATGTAGAGGCACAAGTATAATGATGAGTATTTTATATTAAATATTAAGAACACGATCATATTCGTGTTCCAAACACACGGAACACATTTCTAGTTAACCAATATACAATGATCAAACGGCAACCTTATTTTTTAAATTTCACCTAATTAATCTAGACTTTTGCATTAATATGTTTCATTCAGATTTACTACCCAAACAGCTTACAAGAATTGTTAAAAATTCTTCACCACAACCCTAATCTAATGCATTGCACTGGTTTTCCCAGAACATACACGGCATGTAAAATTTCTGCACAGCACATGCATTTGAACTAACAGCGTCAAGTTAGGGAAATCACAACAGAGTTTCCCAACGAACTTTGGACCCTGAACAATGCAAGTGTATTATGTTTATTTTCAATGCTCAAATTTACCCAAATGCGACATTTTAAGACAAAAAAAATGAGAAGGATAAAGAAAATTAAACTACAACTGAGTTGAAAATGAATGAAAATATATTACGAAAGAAAATAAGGCATGTCAGCAGGACATACCACTCTCCCTCTTGCATGGACAGAGTTAATATGTGGCGTAGCGCCTGCCCTAAAAGAAGAAAATAATAAAGAAAAAAAGCACCATGAAGAATCACAAGGAGTGTTAAACGACTTTATCTATCACTATTACAATCATGCAAGAGGCTAGTGCCATGGATCCAAATTGGTCTAGGTATCGGTACTAAAATAACAAAATCCAATCTTACATACTTTTGAATAAGACGCGTCGGTAAGCTTCGCTGTGAGAGTAACAAGGCTGAAATGCTCCCCCTTGTATCACCGTTCACAGGAGTACGATGGGTTTGGTTACTAGCCAGGCGAGTTGGACACTGATAAGGCCTATCACGAGAAGTCTGTTCACCTTTTGACACAAACTGTCCATTTGATATCTTTTTAGGTTGATTACATGACCCAGTTGCTCTACTATCACTTAGCTAAGAAAACAAAACATATAACAGTTGGCACACATAAATATCAATGCACATTTAGATGTAAACAAAAGGACTTCAATGACATGCTTCTACCTCTAGCTTTGCTTTGAAAGTAGAAAAAAATTGAGAATGAGTTTTTCCCAGGGATAATGGAGTTTCTTGATCGAGGCCGGCTGCAGCACCTAAAAAGAGATACAGAGGGAGTTGCCTTCAGCCCATGTTGTATGATAAAAGTAAACCACCATACAAAGTTGCTGACTTAAAGTAATTTCTGCCTCTCCTACTAAAAGAAAAAAAGACTACAAATAGAAAAGTTAATGCTCCAGCACCACATCCACCTTTTGAAACCGTATGATGATATTGAGGATATGATCAGATAGAAACCAAAGTTGAATTAAATGGGAAGGGGATTACATATAGCTTTTTGGACAAAAGAGCATAGGAGTCAACATACTTTGCGGCTTAACATTTCAAGCTTACACTATACTCTGTCCAGAAGAGAAATTCAAATCTACAAAAGTCTTAACTACGAAAAAAATAAGCATTTAAAGTGCAGCCCCATAATTTCAATAAACTTGCAACAAAAAGGGTGTCCATAGACAGATCACCTGGGAGGTTCAAGGCCTTTGATTCCGGTATATAAGCATCCTGCCCAGTAGAATTTCACATGAGTGAGTTGAAGACGAAACTTAAATACAAGTCCAAACAATATATTAACACGGGTATATGACTCAAGGTGAAGGTTTCATATAATTGTCAGGGGAGACATTTGTCCGGGAACCTAAGAATAATCAGATTCAGAGCCATAGATACAGTATTTTAGAGTGGAAATTAAATCTAAGCAATCTTCTTTCCAATGTGCAATAGACAAACTGGTTACAGCTTGTTGATTTTTCGCCAATCAGCAGGTTGAACATCTCCACTAATCCTGGCCACGAGGTGGCAATATTTAGGAAAGAACAACATCATAGTTTCATTTGACCTTCATCAACACATCACTCAGACTTCCACATTTCCGAAAAGATTTGCATAAGGTAATTCTCTAGACCCTCTGATCAGTATCCAGTGAAATGACTAATACAAAGTTACAAACTTCTTAGTTGTTACAACCCGTTATTAGTGAAATCTCTTCAAGTTCATCCACTTCATTACTCCAGGCCCAAACCCTTCCAAACAATAATCTCTAAACCTCAAACCCCTTAAACCTAACATAGAAGCAAACAACTTAAACACCATAGCACCTTACTCAAAACATATCAAACCAAAAAATGACCTTCCAAATATAAGGCCACATCCAGAGACCAAAAATGCAGTAAAAGCATCTACCTTACAGCGCTTCCTGCGCTCACACTCAGCTTCCATCCTCTCGATAGAAAGCCTCAATTTCGCCCCATTATCAGACAAATACAGATTACTCAAGTAACCCTTATTCCTCCGAATCTTCTCCTCAAGGTCGAGATCACTCATCTTCCTAAACTCCTCTTTCAAACCCTCCATATCCACCGCCTCCTCGTCTCTCCTCCTCTCCTCACTCGCCGGAACCACCTCCAATTCCCGCGGCGCCTCGCAATCGTCATCCAAAACCTTCTTCAACTCAATGTCGTCCAGCTTCCTCTTCTTACTCACTCGCCTCTCCTCCTCCTCCTCTTCCATCCGGTTTACCGATCGCCCCCACGCCCCCTTTCGTCCTCTGGGGCTCCGGTTGATTTGGCAATTGCTGGTTCGACTACGATGACGATGACGGAGTGTGAGGTAGAGTGATAACCGTCCCATTTGAGGGAGGTGTTGAAAAAGACGGAATCTTTTCTGGTTTCGGTCACAAGGGTATTTCCTTGCTAGGGTCTCCCCTCCTCTCCCTCTCTCTCTCTCTCTTAAATTTCGGTTTTGGTTTAGGTCACTTTTCAGACAGGGACTAATTAGGGCACACTCTGTATATTTCAATTTTCTTTTCTTTTTTATGCATTATTTCAATTTTTATTTTCGATCATATAAACTTAAATTCTCCATAATTTGAGACAAAAATGAATCATTTGAAAAGCAAAAGGCTCAGGATTTGTCCAGCGATTTTAACACAACTCAGCTCAAATCATCAAAAATGAATGATGACATTTTTGAAATTCAAGAAAGTGAAAAAAATTTCAGAGTTTGTTGTATTCTCGTGGAGCTCACGTCATCTGAAGAAAATAAATGGCACTGCAGCATTTTGCAGGTCCTGATTGCTGAGGAGTTTAACCAAATCCTGTGATGATCATCATGCTGCTGCATCTTGCTTACAAACTGTTGCTAAGAATAAGATTTTACAACCAATCCTGCTTAGCTGAATTCCAAAATGCCCGGATTTACCAATCTTTATCTTGAGCATCTATGGTTGAAAACTTCACCTCGAGTCGAAAGCACCTAAAAAAATATAGACAAGACAACAACAACAAAAAAACATCTACTGAATTGAAATGTTAACCTGGCGACTAAATGTAGTTTCGGTTTGGGGGCAAAGGTCAATCAGCTGGAACCGCTAGGGGCTGCAGCGAGGGAACCTGAAGAATGGCTGTTTCACTTTAGAATGAAATCTGCAACCACTGCAGCTCACACAGGTCTACTAAAGAGATCTGAACCAACAGGCGAGGCGGGCGTCTCAAACAAATACTAGAGGGGGCAGACGCACTGGGGTGCTGTAACGAAGCTCATTAATAAGCACACGAAGAAGGTAATTTGGTGCAGTGTAGAAAGACGAGGTGAGTAGAGACACAATCGGGTGTGCCTTAGCAGTAAGTAGCACAATCTTGATCACACCTCAACCAAAAAATTAAAAGAAATCATGAGGCATACTTTAACAGCAACATGTATGCAACCGATTAGTTCAAAGTAAAAAAACAAGACCTGTTTTCAAGGAGCAGAGGAACGATGTCCTCGCATAGACGAGCTAAATCTTTTTTGTTTGGCGGCGCAAGCTTTCGCATAGCCGTCCAATGCTTAATCCAACATTTGGAGGTCACATAGAAAACACACTTAAGGAGTCTCGTTTCACCAAGCATATTAAATTCCATATGTTAAATCATTCAACGCAGCTACTGATTTCTCAAGGTTGACTTCCGAAGCTCCAGCTGCTCTGACCAATTCAGCCTTAATCACTGTCAATAAGGAGAACAATATGAAATCCTTAACAAAATAACATGATCACAAAGTTTTTCGCAAAAACAGCCAAAATAAATCAGGAAACATGAAAAATATAACAACTGAGAAAACTACGCAGAGTAGAAATAGAAGCCGTCTGCTTGTGGTACTTGAATATGGCCACAAAAAATGTTCAATAGCCTCAAAATATATAGGTGTAGAACCTACAAATATAATGGCACAATAGAAAGCTTGATGTGTAGGGCGAAGGAAAAAATTACTGCAAACATACCCATTTGTATAGGGTGAACCACGTCGTCCGTAAGGTGAACCACGACGGGGAACAGGAGAAGCTTTACGAGCTATGGGTGACTCATCACGGCGGTAAGGAGGCGGTGACCTACTGTAGCTGCGAATGCGGCGAGGGGAGAGGCTATCACGCCTTGCCAATTTCCTCCCCAGAGGACTGCGACTATTGAGCCAGGGAAAAAAAATCAGTGACTAGTGTTAACAGATAGGAGTTCCACATCACAAATTCAGTGACCTTTATCATCTTGCACATAAAACTACTTCCATGGCATAAATAGCAAACAATCTAACCAAACCAGGATTATAAAGAAGGCAAAAACATATTACACACCTTCGTCCATAACTTGGGCTCCTGCGGCGACGAGGGCTTGGGCTACGTCGCCTGGGACTAGGGCTACGACGCCTAGGACTAGGGCTACGACGACGATCACCACCCCTTGAGCCACCGCGTAAACGGCATTCCCTGGCAAAATGACCTGGCTCACCACATTCATAGCACTTAGAGTCATCACCACCACCACGTCCTCTTCCACCCCCATCTCGTCCACCACCAGGCCCACCTTTAGAGTTATGAGATAGCTCTACTCTCCACCCGTTCTTCCCTGATATCATCCATAGAAACAATTTAATGACTTTATAAAATATCAAATAGCTACCTGACCACACAAATCACAAGGCTTGAACATCGAGTAATATTGAAAAGGATGCATGCACGTCAAAAAAAAGGAAACAAACTTACCATCCAGAGCACGAATGGCATCCATGGCATCCCTGCGGTCATCAAATTCAATGAAAGCATACCCCGGTGGCCTTCTAGCAACCCAGACACTGAGCCAAAGCCAAAACCATCAGCACAAACAGTTCTAAGTACGTAAACAGATCAAAGCGTGACCAAATCGAAACTTGATCAAATATCATCACCACTTCCCAAAAATACAGTAAATTGGTATGATAAAAAACATGACCATTCACCTCCTAAGAACACCATAAACGCGGAACTCATCTTCCAGATCCCTCTCAGAAACCCTCGGATTCAGATTACCAACATAAACTCGAGCCATCGTTTATCACTGGAAACAAAATCAAAAGCCAACCAAATCAATTACACAAATTCTCATCATAATAACAAGAAAAAGATCCAATGAAAGCAAAGTCGAGCCCAAAGATTCAATCTTTGAACTAAATGTTTAGCATCCGCAACAATTGAAACTAACCCTTTACCGAAGATGCAATCTTTATCCCTGTAACGCAATGATCAGCGGAAATGCAAAGGTCGGAAACCCTAGAGAGAGAAAGTTGCAAAAGTCGATTGAACCAGTCGATCGTGAACGGGCCGGGCTGATTCTCAGATTGTGTCGGCCCAATATAAATCGCTAATCAAAACGTTAACCCGTTTAATCTCCGGTTTCCCCGGAGTTAAAGAAATTCAAATGAGATTCAGTAGAAGATATTTTGTAGATGGTTTGGGGATGCGCAGCAAGAGGATAGCAATTATTGGATGCAATCAAACCAAATGGCTCAATCAGTTAGGGTATGATCATATGATGTTCAGACAAATACCCAATACTATGATCCCAAAACATTATCTTTATTTTGTAGTTATGAGTTTCGGACACACAAGTTATTTTCTGAATCATTGCTAGTTATTTCCATGTATTTCTGTCCTCTTTATGAAATTTGTCCTCACGTGTATATTGTGTTTTTAACCGGCCTTGTGAGGTTCCAAGTTTTGAGATAGGGAATATGATTAGAATTTAGAAATCCCAAAAAAAGTTGCAGCTTTTGGGATCTGGAGATGGAGATGTGAAAAGGGGTTTTTGGGGTTTGAGAGATTCTGGTTGTTCAGTGAACTATGGAGGAAGGTGGTGGTGGTGAGATTGAGGAAGGGAGTAGTAGTAGTGTTAGTGTTAGGTTGGTGGATAAGGAGTCTAGGTGGGTAGATGGGAGTGAGGTTGACTCTGAGTCAACTCAATGGTCTCTTATGGATGATGGTGCTGATCATGGTAGAGATGGGTTTTTGAGGAGGAGGCTTGTGAAGAAGCCTAAGAGAGTTGATTCATTTGATGTTGAAGCTATGGAAGTTGCTGGTACTCATGGCCACCATTCCAAGGTAATGCTTAGATTTCTATTAGATTTGATCGTTATCTTTAGTCTTAGAACTGTTTTTAGACCACCATTTTGGTTTTCTGTCTACATCCTTTTTGCAGTGAAGATTCATAGCTTGGATGAGTATATATTGTCATGGTTTGATGACAACCATGCTTGATAATCTTGAACTCATGAATGAGAAGTATAATTTTCATAGAAATGCTAACAGCAATTCATGAACTCAGTTATTAGCAAATTTAGGTTATAATGCTCGAAATTGTTTATGCGGTACAAAATGACATTCCGAGTTTATTATGAACCTTCTTTTTGCATTTGTAACATTGGGACTATTGTAATGGCAACAGGATGTTACAATATGGCGCACCTTGGCAATGGCATTCCAAACGCTCGGAGTTGTATATGGTGACATGGGCACGAGCCCTTTGTATGTCTTCACTGATGTTTTCAGCAAGGTTCCTATCCGGACTGAAGTTGAAATATTAGGAGCTTTGTCATTAGTCATGTACACCATTGCACTTCTTCCTCTCGCTAAGTATGTCTTCATCGTGCTCAAAGCTAACGATAATGGAGAAGGTTGGTTTCTTTTCTAACTGTGCATTGTATCTGTTGTACAGTAATCGACTCTTGTCTTTCTTATCTACGTTGTCAACTGCAGGTGGAACATTTGCTCTATATTCACTTATATGCAGGTATGCTAAAGTGAACATGCTGCCTAATCATCAGCCTGCTGATGAACATATCTCAAGTTTCAAGCTCAGATTGCCTACACCGGAGTTGGAAAGGGCTTTGCATATAAAAGAAACACTTGAAAGCAGATCGTATTTCAAGACTCTACTCTTGCTTCTTGTTTTGATGGGCACGTCTATGGTTATCGGGGATGGGATTTTAACTCCTGCAATGTCTGGTATGATACGTTCTTTCTTCAACTATTCCATTTTGCAAAATACGTTACAGTTATCATTCTGATTCGTTCCAGTACACAAAGCTCAAGTGTCCAAATTTCCTCACAAATACATTGTTTAAATTTATGCATTGATGATTTTACAGTGTCGTAAACTTCTTTGGAAAGAAGAAAAAAAAAGTAGTCAAAACATGGTTGTAAAACTTGTAATTTTGTGATGCCTGGGGTGATACTTTTTGTGTTTTCGTAGTGATGTCAGCTGTCAGTGGACTGCAAGGTCAGATTCCAGGCTTTGACACAAGTGAGTAAATACAAGGCTCCCGCCTCATTCTAACTATTCCGAATCCTAGTTCATCAAATTTCAGTTCTCAACTCATTTACTCATTTGCTCCTATCCGATATTTAAGCAGCTGATAAATTTCTTAATATTCCAGATGCGGTGGTTATTGTATCGATTGTAATTCTTGTGGCATTATTCAGCATACAACAATTTGGGACTGGTAAAGTGGGTTTCTCGTTTGCTCCTGCACTCGCTCTATGGTTCTTCTGTTTAGGAGCTATTGGAATCTACAACCTCCTGACATATGACATTTCCGTTTTGCGAGCTTTCAATCCGTTATATATCTATCTATTCTTCAGTCATAATAGCTCAAAGGCATGGTCGGCCCTTGGTGGCTGCGTCTTATGCATCACAGGTACATACTCACCTCCAACGACGATACAAATATGATTTAAAGTAATTCAAATTGTCCCAGTGCTTAAAATAGGATGGTTGGTTATATAGGTGCTGAAGCTATGTTTGCCGATCTTGGTCATTTCTCTGTGCTCTCCATTCAGGTTTCACTCCAACTTCTTACTCACTGTTTCGTAGATTTTTTACTTATATTTACTTATAAATATTTATATAAGTACTTTATAAGTTCAAAAGAATATAGCCTAAGACGCGGAGATGTTTGTTCATTGCTGTTATCTTCCATTCTCAGATTGCATTTACTTGTGTGGTGTTTCCTTGCCTCTTCTTGGCGTATATGGGTCAAGCCTCGTACTTGATGAAGTTTCCTGGTTCGGCCAATAGAATTTTCTACGATTCCATTCCAGGTGATTGTCAATACTCAATATCCTCCAGTATCATTAATGAGTAGTTTTGCTCCAAAATTTATGAGCCAAGGATTTGACGATTCTGTAATGTGTATGATCTTGCAGATGGCCTTTTCTGGCCGGTGTTTGTCATTGCCACCCTTGCTGCCATGATCGCCAGTCAAGCTATGATCTCCGCCACATTCTCATGTGTTAAACAATCCATGGCCCTGGGATGCTTCCCGAGGTTGAAGATCATCCACACCTCGAGGAAACTAATGGGGCAAATCTACATACCGGTCATCAACTGGTTTTTGATGATCATGTGTATAATCGTGGTAGCTACATTCCGGGAAACCACAGACATCGCCAATGCTTATGGTACTTAAAAAGTTAAAAATCTTCATTCCTCTCACCAGTTCCATGTTTTTTGTCCAAGGTTTAAGCTGATTTTGATGTTGCAGGAATCGCAGAAGTTGGCGTTATGCTGGTGAGTACAACGTTGGTGACTCTGGTGATGCTTCTTATTTGGCAGACCAATCTGTTTCTGGCGCTTTGTTTTCCTCTGGTGTTTGGATCCATCGAGCTCGTTTACCTGTCGGCGGTCCTGACAAAAATATTGGAAGGCGGTTGGCTTCCGCTGGCCTTCGCTTCTTGCTTTCTCTGCGTCATGTACGTATGGAACTACGGCAGCGTGCTCAAGTATCAGAGCGAGGTCCGTCAAAAGCTCCCCATGGACATTTTACTGGAGCTTGGTTCAGGTCTAGGGACTGTCCGAGTCCCGGGTATTGGTTTGCTCTTCAGCGAGCTTGTTCAAGGCGTTCCCTCAATATTCGGACAGTTTCTGCTCAGCCTTCCTGCAATCCACTCGACGATCGTGTTTGTCTGCATCAAATACGTCCCTGTCCCTGTCGTCCCCCAAGAGGAAAGATTCCTGTTCCGGCGCGTCTGTCCGAAAGACTTCCACATGTTCCGATGCGTGGCTCGTTATGGGTATAAAGACATCAGGAAAGAAGATCATCACGCATTCGAGATGCTCCTGGTCGAGAGCTTGAAAAAGTTTCTGAGACGAGAAGCGCAAGATCTGGCCTTGGAGATCTACTCCAACGATCCGGACACGGACAGCGTCTCGGTCAGATCAAGGCCGCTCGGAGGCGGCAGTGATGATCTGATGGACGAGCTCACCATCCCCTTGATGCACGATCAACGGATAGACGACGCAGGAGCTTCTGCTTCGGACAACAGCTCTGCATTGCCATTGCTATTACCTTCCAGTATCATGTCCTCGGATGATGACCCGACCCTGGAGTATGAAATGGCTGCTCTCCGGGACGCGATGGACTCCGGCTTCACATACTTGCTCGCACACGGTGACGTGAGGGCGAAGAAAAATTCCTTGTTCCTCAAGAAACTGGTGATAAATTATTTCTATGCTTTTTTGAGGAGGAACTGCAGAGCGGGAGCAGCAAACATGAGTGTTCCTCATATGAATATCTTGCAAGTTGGGATGACATACATGGTTTGACCGTTCGGGAGGGCTTCCAAAGTGTAAAAATTGGATGTCCCTAACGGCAGTTGCTGATTAAAGGAGTATATCTGTTGAGAAAGTTTTCTGTTTTGAGAACTTCCTCGAATAGTATTTTTTGTCATTATTTATATAACGGTTCAACACTTAGGACCTCTTATTACTATTCATTGACTTTAAAAAATTAAATTTATATTAATTTTGAGTTATATGTTGAATTATTAATTGAGGTTTTGACAAATGAATGTCTGACACATGTATCTCTTTAGATTCTATCATAATCTAAACATGACTATAAATAAAGGATCTATAATTCTAACTAGGATATCTCATATACACATTTCATCCTTTTTCATCTCTTTCACTCAAAAAATCAGATGAATCCTTTCAACTTTGAAGAAAGTTTTAGCATGTATGAGGAACAAATGAGAGAAACGGATGAGGTAATCTAACTCGTTCATCACCGATGCAATTGCATTAGTAACCACCGCTGAATAAGAGAATATCCACCGCTGAAAAATCTACAAAGATAACGAGGGCCTGGAGGTCAGTATTTGTTAAACGACTACTTAGTCGAACATCCAATATTCTCAGAGAGAGACTTTCGTAGGAGGTATCGAATGAGTAGAAATTTGTTCAATCAAATCAAGACTATGCTTTGCAATCACGATGCCTTTCGGCATCAGCGACGTGATGCGACTAGAGTCATTGATCTCCTTCCTGAACAAAAGATGACAGCAGCTATACGTATGTTGGCATATGGTTCGTGTGGAAATCAATGTGCGGAAATCACGAGGATGGGTGTAACAACAATACTTGAATGTATGAAGAAGTGGCGTGCTCAAATTGTTCATAATCTCGGAGACTATTACTTACGATCTTCAAATGCAAATGACTTATCTCGACTTTTACGAAGAGCGGAGCAACGGGGGTTTCAAGGGATGATTGGAAGCATCGATTGCATGCATTGGGAGTGAAAGAATTTTCCGAAAGCTTGGCAAGGTTCACACTCAGGGCGTAAAGGCCGTCCAACCATCATCTAGGAGGCAGTTGCCTTATATGACACTTGGATCTGGCGCAGCTTCATTGGTGTACCTGGTGCACAAAATGATCTTAACTTTTTATACCAATCAGACATCTTTGACCCTCTTTTTGCAGGGATATGTCCACATGTGACCTATAAAGTGAACGGGAGCACTTACAGCAGTTCTTACTATTTGGCCGATGAAATTTATCCAATATACTCTTCTTTTGTGAAATCAATTCCCTATCTGGACCAATGCTGAAAAATTATACACAACTAAGCATGAGTCTAATAGCAAAGATGTCCAGAGATGGTTTGGAACTTTACACTCTTGATTGGCAATACTTCGTCATGCGGGTATGCCTCATCGAAAAAGTATTTTAAAGACGATTATATTAACCTAGGTAGCATGGAAACGGCATGAAGCGTGGAAGCGCCAATTAAAAAATTAGAAAAAGTGAAAACGGCAGAGAACGCCGATATAAATTAAATTTTGTATATAATTTATAATTATTGAAAACATTTGATTGAAATAAGTGAGTGCAATGTTCTTAAAAAAAATAAAAAAGTCATAATTCAAACATAAACAAATGTGAATACGAATTAACTTTTGCATCCAAAAAAAAAATCAAAATCAAAATCTAGACGAAAGCAAAAGTTAATGAACTAATGAGATTTTGTGTAATAGTGTAATAGTGTTGGAGGCTTCTTCTGGTGCGCCTGGTTGTTGCTGGAGAAGTGGTTGGAGGGTTAGATGCTTCTTCTGATGCTTGCCTGGTGGAGGACGGAGAGCAGGAGCGATTGAGAGAACTGAAGAAGCGGCGCTGGGCTGGAGCTGCTTGAGGACGGAGGTAGGAGTAATTGGGAGAAGAGGCGATGGGCTAGGGCAGCTGGACGACAGAGGGAAGAGAGATTGGGATAAGCGGCGCTGGGCTGGGGCTGGAGCGATTGTCGTAAAAGGTGAATAGATGACTAGATGCACGGGAAAGTTAGATAAGGTTTATTGTAATTTTTATAAAATTACAAATTACAAAATTGCCGCTTCGAGCCGCTTCCGCGTTTTGGAAAGGCTGAGTTGCTGTTTCTGTGCTTCATAGATGTTAACTTGCATTAAATGATTGTTGATGAAGAGTTTATGGAGGAAGAATTTGTTGAAGTCACTGACAAAGATCCGCATAATCCGACTAGTACATTCACGGTATATGATGGACCAATTGATTAAACTGGTAACCAAATTCGTCATGATCCTGTTGGAAGAGCGGTACGTTCAGAAGCATTTTCGGAGCATCTTGCAAGCCATCAATCTACGTATCTTCATAATCAAACTCAAAGTGATTTATTGAAGCACAATTGATTTGTTGAAACCGGTGTACAATTATAATTTCATAACAATATCGTGCTTGTTTAATCCACGGTATGTTATTTGATTTCCTTATGTGTTGCATTGTTTTTATGTGGTTTAGCTTTATGTGTGTTTTAATTTTCGTTGGGAGTTTGAATTTTAATAATGATGATTTATTTATGTTGTTTGGTATCGTTGCATTATTTGAATATGTATCAGAACTTGAAATTGAACTTGCATAACTTGATCTACTTTACATTGCATAACTGAAATTGTATAAATCAAATTACATAAATTAAATTCAATTAAAATATTAAAATACCTACTCGTCGAAGTTCAACGGATGAAAACAATTCCTTAATGATTCGGAATTGTCTTAGGCTTCCTTCTCTTCATATTGACGTATAACAGCAGCCTTTCTCTTTGAGAAATATTTATTCGAATTTGGATCATCATTTTAGGGTTAGGGTTGCATAATCTTTGTATCTTTCTCCAACTTCCTAATATTAAGAGCATCTTGTTGAATTTGATAAGTTCTCTTCGCTTGCTCTCTTTGCCAATTCATATGTTCTTTCTAGTTATTTGTCATTGCCTCCAAAATATCGTCTCGACGTTACGTTGTTTTAGTCGCAATGTGTTTTCTTTTTTTCCTTGTCTCCTTGATCGCTTTTACACCTAGTCGTCTCACCGGACTAGATGAACCTCTGAGGCAACTTTAAGGATTTAAAAATAGAAGATCATCAATACTTACATTTAGAGGCACTTCACAGACCAGCACTTCATCAATTTGTAGATTAGCTTTATATATATAAGTTGGAGGAGTATTTGTTTCTACTCGAGTAAATGTTTGGTGAGCTTTCACTTCTTCCCAACAAGCAAAGTGTTTGAACTCCTTATTCTTTTTCGAAATATACATTGTTTGAGCTTATACATCTACAAATTTGGAATTTAATTAATATAATTAAAACTATAACTATATAATATATATTAAATTATTGTAACAAACAATTACCTCATCTTGCGAATTACAACCGGATTCCCGATTTCTTTCTGCGTAGGAAATCCATGAACCCAAATAAACTAATAGCGGCTGTAATTTAGCAAAACGAGAAGCGAGTGCGACTTGAGACTTAACATCAATCCTAGATTTGTTTACCACCCAAAATCAAACTTTCATGAAAATCAAATATGGATTTTTTTCCCACAACTTGTCAACCTTCTGTTTACTACCGAATATTGGATCAATGGATTACCGACAATAAGATATACATAATTGTACATTTTCCGATATAAATCAATTGGAGGATATTTTGAGTAAAATATAATTTTAAAAATGCCAAAATATAAAACAATTGAAGAGTGAGTAGTTAGAGAAATGTGGATGAATTAGTGTGAATGACAAGTGAATTGAAATACATATTTATAGATTTAATTTATGAGTATTATATATATATATTTATATATTTATATATCTTTCATATTTAAATCAATTTGGACCGTTGGATCAAATCTCAACGGTCCAGATGAACAGAGTGTTATAATGTGAACGTTGGAGAATTATTGTACCGTTTGACCATAAAATTAAACCCAAATTCCAGTGAAATTAAATTGAAATTAGAGTAATATTTGACTGAAATTTAGAATGAATTTAATTACAATTTAGGATTGAGAACCTCCTTCCAGCCAAGCTCCCTCCAGCACTTTCTCCGGGACGTCCTTCCTTCTGCACGTCCTCCCACAATTGCATCTATTCGGTGCACAATCCAAACTCAAGTAAACTCTACCAGCACCTTCCACAATCCAAACTGCTATACATGCACTAATAAGAGACTATAGGTCAAATGTACATTGAATTTAGAAAAAATAAATAAGAAGACATATTTTACTTATTTAATCTTATTCCCTAGTTTCCTTTTATTTTTATTAATATAAATAAAATTTGTTTTGGGCCTGTTAACCAAGGCCCATATTAAGTTTGACTGCTAGTGAAAAAAGTCTTATCCTGGTTTGACCAAAATCCCTAACCCTAATTCCCAAAAATGAAACTGCATCAAAAAATCTGAATCCGATCGGCCCACCGGATTCCAAGGTGTCGCCGAACAATCAGGCTCGACGATCAGCACCGCGTGTGCTATGGATTCTGGAATCTCGGAAGACATCGCAATCGGCTGTGTTTTGTCTATAAAAACCACATTCGGAGAAGATTTTCAAGCCCAAGTGATCGCGTTCGATCGCCTCACCAACATCCTCGCGCTTCATATCCTTGGGAAAATTCCCGAAATTTATTATTGAATTAGATGTTTGATTTATTGGGTTTGTAAAAGTTGTGACCTTGACTGATTTTGTTTGTGTACAAGAGGGTAGCAAGACAGGGCCGAGGCGGAACGTGCGGCTGCTGAAAGCGAATTATATTAAGGAGTTTAGAGTTTTGGGAAAAGGTGATGATCCGATTGATGGAAGCAGGTGTTATGTTGATATGAATAGTGTTCGTGCTAGGGAAGAGGCAGCTATGAGGTATTGACTGTTGTTTGGCTTTTCATTTTGAGTTGCTTGTATGTACATGCGTGTGTTATATATGTTGTTGTGTTGAGCTAGGGTTTTGAGTTTCCATTTGGTGGCGCTGGTTTGTTGTTGAATTGAGAATGCGAGGATTTGACTAGGGAATTTTTCCATTGCAGACAAGCGGAAGCGGAGGCTGAGAGGATTGGAGTTGGTGTAACCAGTGAGGCACAGAACCTGTTTGATGCGCTGTCCAAGACGTATGTGCTAAACCATCTAGATAGGATGTGTGGGATCATGATATGTTTATTGCTATACGTTTTGAGACTCTGTCATGATCATTTACTATGGTTTTTGTTTTCCTTATTTGTAATCTCAAGCTCTTGTTTACCAATTTCTTATGCCCTCCAGAACATCAATATGCAGTCTGAGTTGTTTATTATTTGGTATCTTTGTAAAAGATTAATCTAATTCCATGGGCGTCTCTGCTCTTCCTTCCTAGCTTTATGTACTATAGAACTTCCGAAGCTTTGGTGTGTGTCTCTGGAAATCTGGTTTGTTCTTGCATCTTTGTAGAGTATTAGGTTTCTTGACTACAATGTACAATTTCGATTTATTGGAAAGAAAAGTGTCTGGCCCTTAGTAATGGATTTTCAATTTGTTAACACACTTTTCTCTATTACACTTTTCATAGTGATACTAAGGCTCCTGAAATTTATCAATTGTTACCTTCTTTATTTGTAGCTAGTGATGAAGCTTTGCATATTATATAACTATTCACACCATGTTCACACAAGTTCTCCATTTACCAGGCTGCCAGTACGTTGGGACAAGACTGTCATAGTCGTGATGAATGAAGTTCGCGTAAGCAGTCCATACCTCCCAGAATGCGTCACTGGTGGTACAGCATCTGCTAACGAACGTGTTAGGAAAGTGGTAAGGCCTGCCCGAAAAACATAATTTGTATTCACCACTCTCCCCTTTTTCTGGTTTTGACTTAATCCTTCCCTTGACGTTCAGCTTGAGTTTGAAAGAAAGAGATTGCAGACCCGTGGAAGTGGTCACTGAGGTATCTTAACAAGACTTGTGCGAAGATGAGCAATGTGTTCCAACAGCTGTTTTCTAATAACTGTGTTTATTAGCAATTTCTGTGTTGTATATTTAGAAATTCTCTAGTTGAAATGTTTCTCAGTAAAGTCATTATCATTGAAAATTCTGTATTCAGCCTGCAACTTGGACTATGTGGTGTGCTTAAAATCCTGTAGTGTTCAACATTGGAGTGTTTTTTCAATGCATATGCATCAGATACAATCTTTGGTCAGCCTCAGCCTTTTCCCACAAATTAGTATGATGCATTGAAATCCTGAATGAAGCATGAATATGAGATTCAAGAAATGGACAAGCTTTAGAAAACTGGAGCTAGAGAAGGTCCTCCTCATGTATCTGATAATGCACATCAGCTGTGTGTCTGTGTGTCCCTGATTCCATGGTAAAATTTCATACAAGACATATACTGTTGTTGCCTGGCGTCCTAATGTACACAAAGTGCCCTGATATAATCATCAGGAGCCAAATCCACAGTCAGTTCTGCAGGACTGAAATGTGCAGCCTGATCCATTCCATGGCTTGGCCAAACGACTCATGGCAGGTGTTGCAAGACTTTTTTACCTCGAAATAATGGGGCATGAAACATGAGTAGATTGAAAAATGGAGTCAAACCATTCACAAGTTGCGAGGAAAGTTTGTTATTTGACCTTCCTCCAACACGTCTTTGTTGTTCAGCTTGTAAGCTATCCGAATGCGCATCACCATAGCTTTCTGAAAAAATGGTATTCAGTAATGATATGAGGTTCAAACCAATGTAGCCTATCAGCTTTGAGCAAGTAAATGCATTGGCATGACATAAAAGTCAGTAAAAGTATAATTACCTTCCCGTGCTGGCTGTTAGTAACCCTCAGACTCTGTGTGATTGAGCCAGTACCACTTTCAGGGAGAGTATTACTACTAGCCGGATCAAGGTGTAATTGTAGAAACTGTTGCTCAAAGAGAAATAGCGAGATCAGCTTTAAACTGGAGACATCATGCTTCATTCAAATTTTAGAGAAGAAGAGGAAACTATACCCGTACCAACGTAAGTTACAAAGGATAAAAATTATGCTATCCGCAATTATTACATGTTCTAATTAAATACACAAAAACAATTTAATTCCGCATTCTCGTTGTACTTCATATTTCATAGGTTTACTTTCAGTCAAAGAAGGAAGATTAGGGACGCAATGGAAAGTGAAATAATTAACGGTAATGTATCATTTTATGAAGTTTGATTGTAATGAATTTTAGAAGACTTTTACTTGTGTAAGCAGTGAAGAATTTTAAGTTTCAGTGTACTGTAGATATGCCTGGTTTAAAGGTACCTTTGGAACTGCTGCTTGAAATATGAAATCTGTGTACGCAAAGGCCGTCTTGTTTGTAAATGTAGCCTTGATACATGTAGTCTGTGGATTTCCAGGTTGCTTTGAAAAGTTGAACATTATTTTCAGTGAGCTACTATCATATGCAATCGCAGAGGGATAAGCCGGTCCGTTTTTATCTGTTTACAATAACAAAAGCATTGAGAATTAGAGTATCAGATGTCTTATAAAAAACTCTTGTATATTTACCAGGTGCAGGTTGAACAGGGCTAGCAACATCCAAGAAATCCATCATTGGACTAGATTCTGTAGGTGAAGAAGCCTTTGCAGAAACAGATGCCGATGAAAGTACATCCAACGCAGCAAAAGGTGATTGGCTGTCTTTACTCAGAGTTAAGCTGTCAATTGTGGGCGAACTGCTCTGAGCAGGGATTCCAATTGACAACAGATCCAACAGGACATCGGTTCCAAGTTTTGGAGCCTGGCTTGCACCTATATAGGTAGCAGGAGGCAATTCATTAGCATCTTGAAGTGATATCAGCATATGCAGACTAAAGTTTACTCGTGTCAAATAAACAGAGCACCATTTCGCCAAAAAACTGAGGAAAAAACGATATGCAGTATGCCCAATTTTCTAATTTAATGCTGTCACTAGTAGGCTGACCAGGTTGAGATGGAGTGGATGACAAATCAACTCCAAGAAGATCATTAACAAAGTCATTTCCAGATGAACTAGGCACTGGGGTGTCATCTGAACTTAGGTCAAGGAGATCGACCAAAGGCGCTGCAGCAGCAAGCTTAGCAATCCCATTCGGAATTTTCTCAGAAGTTCCATGGGAATTTGAAACAGCCGCTGGTAAGGAACCAACTCTTCTCCCATTGTAAGTTGCCTCGTCCAAAACGGGCATCCTTTCAAGAAGGGTAGACCTGTGTAGGCATTATAACAGAGATGGTAAATGCATATGGAAAAATGAACTGTCATAGCCATACTACAAGAATGACAAGCCCCACATAGTGACCTTGAGTTTGGAATACCTGATATTTTGATGTTTTTCTATGATAGAATTAAATTCAATGGCTCTCTGCTGCAATTCAAGCAAAAGGCTTCCTTTACACTGAACGATGATATCCTTTATTCTCCTGCCAAAGAAAGACAATATCAACCAGTGAATGAAAACAGCAAAAGCTATCTATCTATAAGATATACGAGAATGTACAAAAAGCATCACAATCAAGGGATATCAATACATTATACCTGCTCACATAATGTCCTTCAAGGAATAAATGTGATGGAAATGATAAGTCATGTACACACTAAAAGGGTACGAGGGCATGCGAGTGGGATGACATCAGCATCCAAGGATACAGACATTTTTGATATGTGCCTGATCCTGATAATACCCAAAATAACTGCTTTTTTTTCCAAACAAAATGCTCTGCTACGAGGAAATGTGTCAACAGAAGTTTATTAACATACTGTGAGTGGGATGGGAAACGGCCAGAGAGCTTTAACAATGCAGCCAAGGCCATTGCTTTGGTAGTGATATCAGATGTGTGGTGCTTAATGGAAATCTCAACCACATCAATGGCATTAGATGCTGTTACCTGCCAAGTAAACACAATGAATCAAACACTTTTCTTTTGACCAAGGAAGCCCATCAGTTATAAGACAAAACAGCTACATTCTACAACAGATAGTACTCATAGAATTGTTTGCTGACACACGCGGCAGTTCTTATTTTTCACATATATCAACTTTTGCTATCAGTATCTCATTGTGGAAGAGGCCGAACTCACATCTAGCAATTCTTCTCCAGAAAGCATCCCACTGTTGTTAATCAGCAAATCACCATATTCCCCAATGCACCAAATGGCAACTCGAACTAAACTTTCCTACAAAAATGAATAAGTTGGCTCATGATCTTTTCTTCGATAGGTTGATAGTGAGGTGCGTATCATGCACTAATTTTTGCAGAATTATACCATAATCAGTAAAAAGGGAAAGCGTTATAAATGTCTACCTGTTCCACCGAAGAATGGACGGCTTTGTAGAGGGACCTTACTGTATATCCGTGGAGATCAGTGGCATTGCTTATTACGACAATAAGGCCATACCACACTTCATCCTTCACAAAGTTGCCAGCCTGCAAATAGATACAACAAATTTATAGAAGTAGCCATTCTGTCATGTCCTCACCCAAGCTTGCGACTGTTTATAAATGCAAGCACTTGTTTTGTCATAAACAGTGTATTTGTTATGAGAAGCTAAACTACACAAGGATGCAATTGTTAAGCATGGTTGATATCTGTAGCCAATCGTTGCACACAAACAAAGAGACAACACAGTGGGTTTATAACTATCGAGTATCTTTATCATTTAGAAAAACAAAATAACTACTATCCATTATTGGATTATATAAATCATCCAATTACCATGCTTTCATCCTTCACATGGAAACACAAAGGATTGCCTAGAAAACCAATGGATGACCAAATGGTATACGTAGGTTTATAAACCTAATTTTATCAGAAAAATTGGAACAACCTAAAAGGTTCTACCTTCATAAAAATGCTGCGTAGGAAGGATAAATGACCAGGAGACTAGGGCATATAGATCAAGTTTTGCATTTCAGGTACACACTACATATAAGTAGACAGTAGACTTGTTTGGAGGTGCTCACCTCAGAAAGAACCTTTAGCAACTGATCAATATACCAAATCTTCTCAGGTGAAAATCTAAAAAAAATAAAATAAATCTTAACCTGAACACATTAAAAGCATAAAATGAAATGATAAGACACCAGTAATATACTTAAGTGAAATAGCTCCATGTTCTATTTGATCTAGCAACTTATGAAAAGAATCTTTGAGTATCATTTAAAGGGATGTCATTACTCATTAGCAAAAATTTAAAATGAATAGGGACGCTAGTCCGTGTATTATTCAATGGCATGTAATTTGTTCTCCTGCATTATTGAGGGAATAGGTTCCAATCTTCAGCAGTAATCTCAGTATGCTCATAATTACTGACAGTCAAGAAAATGAAAGAGAAACAGTTGCAATATCCTCCTTGAAGTCTTGATCACTTACCTTTCCACTATGGAGCAGATTTTTTCACTGAGATCCCCCTTGAAGTCTTGATCACTTACTTCAAGGTAGTCAACTAATTCTTTCGTCAACGGCTTTACATTACTTTCATTTACCAAAAGATAAACGAGCTCAAGGGCCCTTTTACGTATCGAAATATCTAAATCCTGGAAAAGGTACATGTCAGCCACCTTTTGCATTGTGCATTGAGAATCTGAGACATCAGGGAGTGGCTCGAGGTGGAAAAGTTCCAAGTGGAATGTCATTAATTAAAAGGAACTGGCAACAAGCCAAACTGGCCTTTTACTCATTGTAAGTAATGAGCAATAGGGAAACCAAAAATAAAAGCTTACATCATACATGGAGTAGCTTGTTCTTACTAATTTAGGATACGAAGACACAAATTTCACAGATACTACAGTTGTATAAAAGGTAAGACTACTCGATAAATATACACTATCGGTGCTTTGTTGATGCTAAAAAAAGATCTTCCAGAATTAATGACGCCATTTTTAATTTCCCCACATGCCTAAAAAGATTGTTAACAATTTTTTTATTGTGTCTTGTTAACTAAGCGTCAACACTGTTAAATATTTTTTACTTTGCCAGAAACCTGTAATTTTTTTCTTTTTGAAATAAACAAGAAAAAGATTCCACATATGATTTACTGATCATTTCTAAAATATGAAAAATATACACACTAACAATATAAAATAGTATCAAATATGGTCACGAAGCTGCGAGCTATATATATGCATAGTTAAAAAATAATGTACCTTAACACACTCCAGGATTGTTGCACGATGTCTCTGGACTGCCTGTCCATCTACTGCAATAGCTTTCATCAACATATTCAATGCAACATATCTGAAAGCACCAGATAATGAATGTAAAAGGCGCCATAACAAACAACTACCAAATAAGCACATGTAGGACACACTTTCAGCCGAAACTCATGTAATATATCATTATGGATTTTAATCTAGATACACCAACTAAACCATCAAATTAATTCAGAAAGAAGTTGGTTAAAAGCTACGTCAGTGTTTGAGTTAAAGAATCATATAACCCTATATTATTGCAATGCGCCGAATTTGCATGGAACAAAACATGAGGTGGTTCAGTACATCAACAAAATGGTTTAAAGCGAGGAAATGGATATTAATAACTGTGTATGACCTGATATTATTGTCACGGTTTGACAAGAACCTTCCTAAAATATTGATAGCAAGCACACGCAATCCACTGTTATCTTCAATGCTCATTATAGTCTCAACACACTGATATAGAATGGCATTCCCCGCATTCTTGTTTGATTCTGTTTTTGTTGCCACCTAAAGGCATCAGAAGCAATGCGAGAAAATATTAGTAATTTACTTGAAATCTCATAACCGATTCAAACAAGTTATGTGGCATAATCCATGCCATAGTTAACTGATTAATAAAATTAACTTTATCAAATTAAAAATCCATGTTTTATTCTTTGAAATATCAATACGTCGAATGATTGAAAATCCACCTTTTTCTATTACGCATACACTGAAACAAAAATATTTCTTTTAGTTTCCCTAACATTAATTAGTTTGATGATATAACATGTAAAAAATGACCAACTATGGCAGCTATGCACCTGGGCAAGGATGTCATTCATAGAGTCACTGGCATCTGCATCTCCTTCGCCTAACACGCGTAAAAGTTTGAGCAATCTAATATGAAGAAATGGATCTGTTATCCCAGCAATGTCATACTCGGGCGCATACGGACTATTCACAACATCCTTCAGAACTTTGACCAGTGGATCTGTACATTTCTACAATAAGATGACCACGAAATTACTGAGCTGCTTATTAATGAAACAAGACTGAGGTTTTGGTTTGGTACTAGTAAATATAATGAATTTCCGTAAGTAACAAAAAAATCAAAACTTACTTTTCTGAAGTGATCAAGGGCTTCAGGACTGACTTTACATATTTCTGTACAAAGTTGAACTCCAGTAATTAGAACTCCATGATGCTTTTCTTTCAGTAATGAGGCAGCAGGGTTAATGAAATTTTCTGCCAGGTCTGGCACTTTCTTAATAATTCTGATAGAGCACAGTGCTGCCTGCATCAGTCAAGAGATGGATCTATTACAAATGGATAGTGATACGATAAAGACATGCCCCATCAAATAGAAACAGGTGAAACAATACAGATACTGGCCAGGAGAAATTGCGCAAGTCATATAGATTCTGAACCAAGTAAAAGAGTTTAAGCAACATTATTCACACTTGACCTACCCTGAAATTAAATATACCTTCTTTCTAATATTAGGATCACGAAACTGAAGTAATCTTTCTACTTCAGGAGCAAGGTCACGAGCCATCTCAGCTGAACAAATATTTCCCAGAGCACACAGAGCAAGCCCAACTATGTACTGATTTGAATGATTGAGATCTCTGCGAAGAAGTCAAGATCACAACAAA
Source organism: Umbilicus rupestris (assembly GCA_963678935.1). Classification (NCBI taxonomy): domain Eukaryota; kingdom Viridiplantae; phylum Streptophyta; class Magnoliopsida; order Saxifragales; family Crassulaceae; genus Umbilicus; species Umbilicus rupestris. The sequence continues at coordinate 15,514,274 of OY787607.1, read as the reverse complement.
ATTGCACATAGTAACAATAAATGTAAACGGAAACTAATAACATCAACATTTAACGACCGAATAAGATTGTGCACGAAGAGGATACTGTTTTAATGAGTTAGTAACCAGCATCAAAACTTCCTGTCTTTCATCAAGAAGCAGCATAAGCCCAAGATATCCTATCCTTTTCTCTGGAAACCCAGCAGATGCTATCAATTTTAAGCACTCCATCTGACCAAAATGAGTAGGGTAGCCAAGCATGTGAATGAACATGAGTTTGGCCAGGTTCCGATGTCTATAATCCGGGTCGTTTTCATTAATAGATGCACGAATTGCAGCGCATTCTTTCCTAACAACAGAACGTTCTTCTGCCGCAGTTTTGCACGCGCGTATGGATCTGATCATGTCCCTGAATTCAAATCTCAAGTCTACTTAGCAACAGCAAGTGAGATTTTCACAATAGCTCCCATACATGAGCTCTCACGGCAGTTTTAGGTTACAAAAGTACACTATTTTATTGCAGCTGTTTGCTCAAACAAACATTGTTTTTCACTAGTATGATGAATAAGGGAAGCTAGATACAAGGAAACCATTAAAGTATAAGAAAAAGTCACAATGTGTGACAGGAACCATAAATTGTCAAGTAACAGATCCTCTTTTCACTAGAATTATCGGCAACCTCTGAATTCCAACACAACAGGATATACTATTAAAGACTACAAATGGTACAAAGCCACATGTTTTATGACCTTGTATGCAACCTTACTGTACAATGTGGCAATCTGCAAATCGCAAAAGCAAGAACTACCATGCGAATGCCAGTGTCCGCATCTAATGCAGTCAACAAGCTTTTCCAATGTTCTAATATTTCTTCAAAAAATGTCCCTAATTCATCAACCTCAACCACCAGATCGCGCATCAATGATCCTGCTCTACTGTAAAATTATCACAGCTAAAGCTCACCACTGAACCAACTCTATCAAACCAAATCTTTAAAGCACCTATTCCACCCCTCCTAAACCTTACGTACATCAATACATATCCCCATCGAACTCCTAAACTAGCTTAAACCTCCCTGTCTCCCATTTTTATCCTCCCACATTACTCCCTCCAACTCTATCTTTCAACTCAGCTCAATCTCACCACTTCTATTCACATTCTACTTCATGTTCCAGCCCTGATATCCCACACTACATAATCCCGCATCAACCCGACCTCAAACCCTGAATCACAACAGTAAAACGCAAACAGAATCAATCAAAAGCTGACCTCAAGCGCGTCCCGGACGAGAAAGGATTCATGATTTCCACCCGGTATGCTTATCGGATCCAAAACGCGGCCACAGTCGATCACGCGAGTGGTCGCTGGATCAGCTGAGCTGGCGTTGAAGGAGGAGAACGAGACTGCTATACGAAAAGATCGAATTTCCGGCAGCTGGCGGATGCGAATAGGGATCTGCATAAAGAAGAGGAAATGCGCAGTGTGGCCGGGTCGGGTTTCCGGTTGTTGTCTCGTACGAAGTAATTTTGTATTTGAAAGACGACGTCGTTTTTCATATCTTAATATTTTTCCTAATTACAATAAATTTCAGATCACATTAATTATTTATTATTAACAGCTTTTAAATAAATTATCTGTTTAATGAATTTATTTTATAATTAAAAAATAGTATAATTATATAAATAACCAACTTACAAATCACTTTGATGAACATTATTTAAAAATCTTACAAATTATTTAAATAATTTGTTGCGGCAATGACAGGAGCTATTTGGCTTCTTCTTCTTTCAATGTTCATACCTGGAAAAATCGACACGTGGCGCGACATTTCCCAGATCCTGACCGGCAACTTTGTGATCCTCGGACTTGGGGACAGTTTTCCTCCTCCGAGGCCTGTCCCTGTCTTGCTCTTTACCGGCCTTTTTATCAGAACTCGGATGATGGTGAGAAGAATGCGAGTCAAATGATGCTTGCTGTATCCTAAGCTGTGGCCGAACTTGTTCAGCATCGTTCCAGCTGTTGTAGAACACACGGCTCTGGCGGATCTGGTTCATCTTCTCGGAGTCCTTGGACATGAAAGCGTAGGTTTTTTTCGGAGTTGGAGCTCTGGTGTCGGTTGCCACCGGTGGCGGCGGAGGCTCGTCTTCTGGGAATTCAAAGCTGTCTTGTTGCGCGGGCCACGAGTCGGAGTACGAATTGTGCTGCTGCTGCTGGTAGCTTTGTAGGTCATTGAACTGGATCTTGGAGGACGGTGTCTTCGCGAACCCTGGGATGAATCTGGAGACGATTTCCTCAGCTGATGCGAAGATGCTACCAAGGTGAGACGACAAGTTTTCATGATGTTTCTCTGACGTCATCATGACGCCATTGGAGTAAGCATTTGAACGCGCTCTTTGTTGAAGCAATGCGAGCGTATAGCCGACGAGGCCGGCAGCTAGGACAACTCCGATTGCTGTGACAAAAATGTAATGCAGTGAGGAGTGATATTGGACATCAGGGCATAGTTTAGTATCAAAAGGAACGTCAAACATTTCAACGATTAGTGTTCCATTAAAAGTGCGTACTGATGTTGTTCAGAGATGAATCAGATTTTTACCTAAAGGGAAGCCGCTGCCGTATAGATCCGCACAGTCATCGAAGTGCAGCTGAATCTCGCGAATTCCCTTGTTTCCTCTGTCGACGACGAGCAAGGAGCAGCTACTTCCGACGTACACGACGTCGAAGTCATTGGAGAGCTTTGCATCTTCGCCAGGTCCATCTACATGACCTCCTCCACGGCCCGACTTGCCTCCCACAATGGTCGTAACTCCTGCAAAGAAAGAAAGAAAACCAGGCTTGGTTGGTTCAAGGATCAAATGCAGCCAGACTAAAATATGTTCCCTACCGGAGTCGCTTATTTTCCTGATTGCCATATTGTCAGTGTCCGCCACGTATATGTTTCCTTTATCGTCGACCGCCATTCCTTTTGGATGACTCAGCTTGGCCTCTCTTGGCCTCCCGTCAACATGTCCAGATGACCCTTCCCGCGATCCGGCCACCAGCTTCGGCCGGCTGTCTGCAGTTCATGCCCAAGGCCAATATAATGAGGCTCTAAACCGTAAGACCGATCAGATAAGTGTAACAATATATCAAATCTTACATGGAGATGGAGGGTTGGAGATCCTGTAGATGTTGCTATTTTCTGAGTCCAGAATCAAAAGCTCTCCGCTCTGCAGGACCTCAACTGAATACGGCTCGATTCCAAGCTTACTTCCATCGAAAACAGTCTCCACAGAGTACCCGTTTTCGAATTTAATCGAAGGCCTGTGCACAGGCACTGCCACCATTCTCGCAAGCTCAGACCAATACAAGAAAGAATAGACTGCAGAAACGAGTAATCCAGATCTCACCTGTTTTGGTGTTTGCAGTCTTTAGTGACCATAGCCATTTCAGAAACACAGACCCGGCATTTGAGAAAACCCCACTCAAAATCCCTGCAAAGTCACAACAACTTATTACGCCTCATTTCATATCCAGCAGTGGACGAGCTGGATTAAAAACAACACCAGCCCTTACTTGCCGGAGACTTGGTGGATGGAGCTGATGACGCATCCCTGGACAAGAGCAACAAGGTCAGACCCAGTACGAACATTGCCTGACCCATTTCTCCACGCCTCAAGAAAAACTTTGCCAAGATTTCAGCAATGAGAATGGAAAATTCTACTGCACAAGTGATCTAAAGCAGCCTCATTTATCAAGTGGGTAGTACTCAATCAGTGAGTGAAAGATAGGGAAAGGTACGAATACAAATAATTAAAGGCGATGGAAAATGTAAGGTGGGATATTAAAAGCCTGGTGGGCGCAGCTATACATGTGTGAGGGTGAGGCCTTGCAAGTATAGGACAACAGTCAATGAAGACAAGGCAGTGCAAAATCTCATGCATATTATGTCTTCTTCATATGATCTTAGCTAATTTATTATAATCAATGTCTGTCTGAGTTCAATGCGTTAATCTATCCGGATTATGTCAGACATGCCTAAGAACTACTTTAGAAATGTATGCAGATCTGCCTCCTTCTTTTATACCCAGTTACAGCAAAATTTCTTAATCTCTAAATCGGATATTACAGTTACAGACGAGCAATGTTATCCTGACAATTAATTCCATGTTCGGGATTTCTACAGTTCAAAATAACCCAAGTAGAAGTAAAATGTAAGAACAGTTAAATCCTTAACACAGAGATGACAAAACTAAACATAGTAAAAGTATAGAATACGAGGCGAAAATAGCTGAGCAAATCAAACTTAGTAGATTGCAGTGTAGTAAAGTGTGCGTACCTATACAATTCAAAGACGACTTCAAGCAATAGTAAAATCTCGCAAAAGGTTTCTCATATCAACATTTTTCACACCGGAAGGAGTTGAGACGTTATGTACACAAAGCGCTGCTGGAACTGATTCAAATCCAATCAAATCCGCAACTCTCAATCTCCAGAAAAGTAGCGGAAGAAAAACATTTAGTTTGGCGTCTGGTTGTTCAGTAGTTAGAACTTGAAGGACTTGAATATTCGTCCCTCAGTTAGCTTGTTACTTCATCAATCCAACTCCAAAATAAAACAAGCTATGTTACTGCCACCTTATGCTCTCGAAGGAAGATTGAGTGGAAGCAAGAGGCATAGGTTTTGGATCAGAGGTCTTAGCCAGGCCTTGTAGTAAATTCTCGACATCAGAAGTATCTTCAAGATAATATTTGGCCTTGCTTGGTTTCTGGCCGACAGTACAAGCAAAAATTTCTGGAGCTTTAGAGAGGGACGAGTTGGAAAGAGTATCAAGTATACTTTCAAACATGTCTTCATCTGATCTGTCATCTCCTATGCACATTACGAAATCCGGAGGCTTTCCACTGTTGATCATTTCTAATAGCACTTTCTCTGCCGCTAGCCCTTTGCTCACACCCTATAATTCAACACGAATCAAACTTAAGTTTTGAACCAGTACAAAGCAAACATTACGCGTTATCATTTTGAACGCCTGATCTGGAAAAAGAGGACATCATACCTGTGGATTAACTTCAACAATTTGCTGGCCCCTCTTGACAACTGCAGGTTCGTTTGCTAATACATTCTCTAGATGATTTAACAGCTCCTTAGCTTGGCAGGCACCAAAGTCGGGGTCTGCATCTTGATGGTGCCACACCAAAGCACTCTCCTTTGGCTCTATACTAGACCCATCAGTTGCTTCCGTGTAAGATTCCATTATAGGCTCCACAATCGCTTTCCAATCCACATCGAGTGCTGGTACACTAGTTTCCCACTCAGAAGTTTTATTCCACCTACAAAAGAATGAAATCACTTAACAATGTTAAAGAAGCAAAGAGATGAAATCGAAATAAATCACAATGGGGGATTCGTTATAAACAAACTGAGTCACAAACCTTATGAAATACCCATGTTCAGCTGCAATGCCTAGCATCTTGCATGGGGCTAGCCACTCGTTCAGAGAGCTTCTTCCCCGCCCACTTACTATGAACGCCGTATTTCTGGGATCACTACTGATTGTATTTAGCATTGTTAAAATGTCTGGGTGGGGGGACTTTATTACAGAGGCATGAGGTACCAAGGTACCGTCATAATCAAGAAATATGGCTCTTCTGGTGGACCTTCTATATGCCGAAACAATATGAGTAGTAGAGAGCTTCCTGAAACTTGGGGAAAGAGATACAACTCGGAAACCTAAACCTAAACCAATACCCCAGCAGCGCTTATTGTAATGATTTTGGCACGCCCTTTCTAAATCATGCATAAAGCTACGAGCCCAATAAGCAATATCATGAGAGCTAACATAACGGAAATGTTTCTCATGACGCAATTGCTTCTCCGATTCTGGCAAGTTTAGGGCTACATTTACAGCATCAGCAACAGCATCAATATCCCATGGATTTACCCTGATAGCTCCGCTTAGTGAAGGCGAGCAGCCTATGAATTCGGACACAACGAGCATACTTGTGCTAGAACATTCAGGTTTAACACCCATGATATCTTTTATTTTTGGAGTTCCTTGTCTACAGACAATATACTTGTAAGGCACCAAGTTCATTCCATCCCTGACAGCACTTACTATGCAGCATTCAGCCAAGGCATAATACGCCGATTTCTCATACCGAGCAACAGGTCGATCAATCAAGATAACGGGCGTATAATCTAAAGAGCCATACGTAGCATTAATCCTTTTAGCCGTTGAGTACGTTTCGTTTTGGGCTTCCTGTACATCTTTGCCTGAACTTCTTGCAGGATTCACAATTTGAACAAGCACTAGCTTTCCATGTAATTCATTATTCTGCTGCATCAGCAGTTCAATGGCCAGCAATTTAAGACTAATCCCCTTGAATATATCCATGTCATCAACACCTAGAATAACCCTTTTACCCTTAAATCTTTCAAAAATTTCCCTGACTTTATTTTCCGTCGACGCAAGCTTCAGCACAGACTCCAGCCTACCCATATGAATACCAATGGGTAAGATTTTTATGTACACCGTGCGTCCAAAATAATCAAGCCCAATGTATCCTCTCTTAGATTCATAATCTAAGCCAAGCATTCTACTGCAGCATGACAAGAAGTGCCGTGCGTAATCAAACGTGTGAAAACCAATAAGATCACAATTTAGCAGTCCTTTTAATACTTCATCCCTAACTGGAAGGGTTCTGTATATTTCTGAAGAGGGGAAAGGGCTGTGAAGGAAGAAACCGAGTTTGACTTTATGGAAGCGTTTTCTCAGGAAAGTTGGCATAACCATGAGGTGGTAATCATGTACCCAAACAAAATCAACTTCGGGATTAATAACTTCCATGACCTTATCTGCGAATCTTTTATTAGCTGAGACATAGGCTTGCCAAAGCGTTCGATCAAAGCGATCTCCGTGGTCGGGATACATAGGTAGCATGTAATGAAAAAGAGGCCACAGGTGCTGCTTACAGAATCCATTATAAAATTTTCTGTGAATGTCACGGGGTAGAAAAGTCGGCACGCACTTAAAATTATCATACAGTATCTGAGAAATCTCGTCCTGCTCACTAGTCTCTACTTCACACTTCAGAGAGCCCACATAAATTACCTCCGTTTCTGGAGAAAATCCATCTTTCAGATTTAGTAAAAGTGCATCCTCATCCCATGAGAAATGCCATTTTCCAGTTTCAGTATCCCGACAAGATTGCAAAGGAAGCGTGTTAGAAACTAGAATCTTTCTCTCGCGAGGAGTAGAAGAAGACACATCATCGTCCATAGTTCCATAACCACCAGCATCAGAAATAATACCAGGAACTGTCATAATCCGAGGAAGATCTCGAGGAGTACAAGGGATCCCAAGCAAATCTCCTGGCGCAAAATCCATAAAATTTCCACATGATATTGATGTCATTTCCTTTTCGAATAATTCCTCTCTAAAACAGATCAGCAAAAAATCTGCAGGCAGAGAAAATACATTTTGTCTTAAAAGAAAAAAATTACTAATTTCATTAACAACAACCAAGACAACCCAAAAACACAGAAGAATACCACACAATTAATGCATACTCAACGCTATTATCTGCTTCATAAAAATTCAGACCTTAACTACTTGATCTCTTCAAAGCATTGACAACCCGCAACACCTCCCATTCCACAGCCATTAATGAAGAAGACCATGTCAGCTGACTATCAATATTCCCAACAATAAAATGAATCCACTTTTTATGCTCATCCTCATTTATCCATTCATCTTTCTTTATATCTAAAACTTCTAAATAACACCTTCATCACAAAATCCATAGAAAGGCCTGAGAATGATAGATTGATAGTGATATTATCTAAATGAAAGACCATCATCTCATTACTGACAAGAGCTGAGATCTAGTCAACAACTACCAGACGCAAGCCCTTCGTGTAATGAATGTAAAACAAGTCAACTTAAGAGCCAGCAAGTTCTAGATTCACCAAACCAAGAAAATGACTTCTTCAACCATTAACCAGAAAACGGAATAACTTCAATTCCACACAGCAATATCTAAAATGACTACCCAGCAACAACACTCGCCTAAAACAAATTCATCAACAAATTTTAAAACACCAAGCAGTGGATCAAAGCACCGAGGTGACACCAATATCATGAATCAACATTCAAAACCAATCTCCAAAACCCCAACCCACCAAACCCCGAAATCTCAAACCTCCCCCATGCAAACCCCAAATTCAAAATCTACTCGACTCATCTTCACAATCCCACAAAGTCACAAACCCAAACACACAACTCAGGCCATCATTTCAACTGCAGTAAACTATGCCGAAAAGTAAGTACCAGTGAGTTCAAAGGCGGTACCTTTGAACACTATACCGGCTTCCGGAGGTGGGTTCTGAAGAAAGGGGCGACCTTTGATCGAGTTCGAAGAAGGAAAGATGGTTCGAATTCGATGGACGAATGACGAGATTTGAAAACAAGAACCTGTTGTTTTATGGATAATTAGTACTTGGATAAGTCACGCGACGCATCGGATGGGTTTTTGTCAAATGACCAAATTGCCCTCGGTGCCTTTTTCAAGGCTTTTTTTATTTATTTTAAGTTGACACTTTTTGGTCGTACATATTTTAATTAAATTTGATATGAATTTAAATCCTCAAACAAACCTCAATTAAACTATATAAATTTCGTAAATTAGGGTGCATTCCACACTAAAATTAATTGAAATAAATATTTAAATGTTAAGTTTAAAAGAACAAGCCTTATTATATCGCTGTCCAAAAAATAATTATTTATATTTCCACTCTAAAAGAAAATTTAATATTATTTGATATAAATTTTAACATATTATAAATAAATTATTAGTGATTTATATGATGGAGGGGTCTAGAGAGAGGCGGACTTGGCCCTTTATATGATTCTTAATTAAGCAAATGAAATGTGTCGATCTCATTGCAAGCACGTTTTAAGACAAAAGTTAAGAATTTGAAATTGTAAAATAAAACAAGATGATTAAGGAAAGGACGTTTTAGGTTTCCACCTACCACGATTGGTTAAGAATTCAAATGGTTAAGAAAACTCAATTTTATATTGTGATGCAAATGTTTGACCGAAATAAATAAAGTTATCTCCTCAATTAAAATTGCATTTGTAAGGTTGTTCCATTCATTATATTCAATAAAAAGTGATTAGGTCAAATTAGGATAAGTGTGCCGAGTAGACAACTTGAGAAGATAACCCTTTTTTTCTTCTTCAATTTCGTCTTATCTTTGCTAATATAATTTTAATTATTATTATTATTATTCTGGATTTTAAAAGGCAAGAGGGCAAAATGGTCAATATAAAAAGTCAGACATACTTATGAGCAAGGAAGTGTGGTGTATGCTAGTTAATAGACAGCTACGATTGAGAGGAGAGGAGGTAGTCTCTATTCTCTGTTTGGATGTTCAAAAAACCGTACAAGAATTGAACTGTCATCACGTGTTTTGGTACATTGACTGCCAAACGGCCCCTTATCCAAGAAGGGCTCCAAGCCTCCTATCACGCGCCTGTCCCCACCTCACCAAATTCCTCGTCGGCTACTGGATAAGATTGGACACGTCGGATCATATCCTCCCCACGTCAGCACTATTAAATTCCATGAATATATATGTTTGACATTTTGTTGGCAAATAGTACAAAATTAATAAGGCTGTAATCGAGGGCTAGACAATGTTAGCTTAGACAGGCGCGTGAAATTGAATCAACCAACTCAAGCAAAGAAATATTTTGAGCGATATTCTGATGATAATATTCATAAGATCCAGAAGATTGGATTCTGAATTAGGAAAATGTGATCAAGATATTCTAATTTCCTAAATAAAACAAATGTAATCTAATGTATATAGAATGAAGGGCTATGAAAATGAAGAACTCAGAACGCAGGGGCAACATAGCAGCGATCATCATTGAAGATTGATTAGCAATTGAGTTTTAAGAGAGGTTAATCCCAAGGTGTTCAGGTTGAACAAACTGTGTTACATTGATGGTCTTCTCGGAAAGAACTTTCGGTTTGTGGAGACAGATCGAAGTGGACAAGAGAGGGATCTCAATCTGAGGGAGTCACACGCACTCACCGTGATTCAATTACATAGCGGTAACCAAGAGAGTTGTGTTACTTAAGATCTATTGTATTTGATCATTCAAATAGTAAAATAATTTCCGCTTGGGGTTCAAAGAAACCCTCTGAACAAGATAAACATATCATGTGGCATTTTCATTTCATTGTACCATTTATGCTGTGACTAATAACTACCGAAACTCAATCTATTTTGAGAATTATAAAAAACCCAATAAGAACAGTGGAACAGTCATAGTGCGACAGACGTACGAATTTCAAGCGCATCATATTTTTCAAAAGCATTTGTAATATGGAGCTTGTTTGAAGATCAAGTAAGCCTGGGAGAGATTCTGGTGCAGGACATTTTACAACCCTAGATTCTGCATCATGTAGACATCAGAGACAGTTACGATAGCCTAGACGTTCCTTCGAGTCTTAACTTGTATGGCTGTAATCATCAGGAAGTTGAATTCTAAATCATAATATGCTTGGCATCCTGAGAAAACTGCCTGGGTTCTTAGTTTCTGAAAAATACCAGCTGCATTTTCTTGAAAAGTTCTGATAAAGTCTGGGAGAAGATTTCAGCTATGAGCAGCCCTTTGATTACTGTTGCAAGGTTTACCTTGGTTGATGTCCATGGAGATTCAGGAGGTCTGACCCATCTTCAGTTATGTAATACTGTCTACTGTCATCTGATCAGCTCAGGTAAAGTTTATACCAGGCTTCCCCATCTTCAAGAGCCTATCAATGCAATGCAGCAACACTTGAACAAGTACACTGCCACTAATCCTAACCGAATTGTCCACGCAATGGCTAGATGGGTAAATAGCCTTTATATCAAACTCTGCAGTCCCAAAGATGATCATCTCTTTCAGGGGCTGATACTCCCAAGCTTCGCCGCACTAATGCTTGCCCGTGGCGCCTTGCACACCTTACTGGTTCAAAATCTGCAGTCGATTTCCACTTGACAGAGCACCAGATCGACTAAATGTATGTGTCATCGTGTTTCCTGAGAGTGAAAAAAAAGTTGTTGTATCAGCTTGTCTTGTGAGCAACATTATTAGGCACAGGCCAGCAGCCATATGCATATTGCCATAAACAAACCCATCAAATCGGTGATGTCTGATGGAACATCTCCTGAGATTTATGTGGTCCTCAATCATGTAGATATGTCTGCTGTAGCTTTGTTTACTTTACCTTGGTGTGGGAATGGCCTGTTTTTTTGGCCATGAAATGTGAATGTAGCAGTACACATGAACAGCGCAGCTGGAATTTTCCCATCATCCACCAACAGGCATCTAAAAAGAGACGAGGAAGTTTTTTAATGTTGATAACCAATTGTGTTATCTCAAAAGTAGATGATTAGCTAGGACTAAACTAATGTCTTGTAGCGCCATTATGCTCAAATCATGTTTTGAGCACATATCCTCCTGCAGGGTCCAATTATGTTTTTATGTTATACTAAAGTGAGACTGAGTAGGCACAAAGTAAAGAGCCCAAGAGCAAAGAATACCAACTCCATGTGTGTTTGCTGATGTCATGCCTCTGCCTGTATGAAAGCCACCTGATAGAAGAGGCTATTAAGATGATGCATTATCTTGAAAAGCTTAAATACGCTCTGAATAATGTTAGTGTACATTTGATTTCAGTAGTTTAAGCATCTTTGTTGAGAACTGCAATTCATACAAGCATATACCACAAAGAGATATTTCAATGGATGTTTAATAAGTTAGATGATTCCTCTTTCTTGCAAGGCAGATATATCAGAATGTGAAAGAAGAAGAAGAAGATATAGCAATATGTAGAACAACCATTTTCAATGGACCAGACCCTATCATCATGGTAAAGTATAAGAGGTCTAATCTTATACAAATAGAAAGTTCAGCAGGTAGGGCTACAAAGAAACAAATCCTACCAAAGTTTGTTCCCTTGGATTTGAGTCTCTATTGACCTCCATCCACTATCTATCCTAATTTATTAATCAAAAGAAGAAAGCATTTTAAACCCACAAGATTGCTTCACCTGAGAACTCCATTGAACTAACTAAAGTTTCAATCAACCAATTTTCGTACTAATAGCACCATGCTTGATAAAATATAGTTGGAGCAATGAATTCTAAATGTACTTCTCTTGATGAAAAGTCTCTTCTATATCTATGCGGATACTCAATAAATGATAGTTGAAAATTCAAGTACTTTAAAAGACTTTTCATGCAAAAAGTTAACAAAAATGAGAAGCTCTTCAACAGGCCCCTTCATATTCAATTAAAGGCTGAGAGCATATACGATCAAATGAAGTAGTCTACTTCAGCATTCAATAAGTTCAGATTGAGATCTCACATGATCAACACTAAAATTTAACAATCAGCAAATTATTAGTTTTCATATGCAGCAGGTTGAATCTTTAATCTGACCCAAATAATTTGTTCAGTCTTATCTTATACGATGTGCCAGCTTAGATTAGTGATATGATGGCTGTTTTGTCTGAAGGTTAGGCTACTTTCATTTTTGTTCACTGAAGTTAATCAACCAGGTTCCTTTCAAGGAGTTTGATTTACATACAGCCATACAGGTGTTCTGTCACTTTCTGTACTAGACTGGGGTAAGCATCCAGCAAAGGTCCTAAGGTTTATTATCAGTGACAAGAAAGAACCACTAACTCAGGTATTAGGTTAAATACAGTAAACACAGCATGTATTCCTAGTAAATATACTTGATAATAGTACTCCATATATGTCAAACTGATGCAATTTGCTTAAGCTTGTAGAAATAAAAAGAGGTGGAGGTGGGAACCTGTTGAGACAAGGACCTCAGCTTACTTCATCCCTCCTTCCTTCTTTCTTCCTCTTTATCTATCTTGTCCTTCTCCTCCTCCATCTACAAAATCTCCCCTAGAAGAAGAAGCAAATATTGAGATAGATTTCTGAGTTATAGAATTATGGGGAACTGTCAGGCTATTGATGCAGCAGCACTAGTTATACAACATCCAAGTGGGAGAATAGAGAGACTGTATTGGCAAGTTAGTGCAAGTGAGGTTATGAAGGTGAACCCAGGGAAATATGTTGCTCTTCTAATTCCATTGCCTGTGAGTGAAGAAGATGAGAAATCTGATCAGAAGATGGTGAGGTTTACAAAAGTGAAGCTTCTCAGGCCTTCTGATACACTCGACCTTGGACATGCTTATAGGCTTATCACTTATCAAGGTTGGTTCACTTGAATTTTGTCAAATAATCAGATGTTCTTTCATGATTATAAAAGAAAACTTTTGCATGCCTGGGTACAGAAGTGATGAAGGTTTTGCAAGCAAAAAAGCAAGAGAAGATGAAAAGGAGGCAACAAGATTTAGATGAGAATATACAGACGGCACAAGAAATGCAGGGAACAGAATCACAGAGATTAAATTCAGATGCTTTGAATAAGGTACACCAAGCCCAAACGCCAATCTTGAATCCACTTTATAGGACTCCATGGCCATGTTCAATAAATTGCTAAGCTGTTGCATACCTTTTTTAGGAGACTCGACATGAAAGGCAAAGATCCAGGACACCATCCGCGAATTTGGCCATGTCACGTTCAAGATCATGGCGCCCATCATTAAAGAGCATTGAAGAGGCAACCAATTGATGAGGTTGAAAACTGAGAACCCACTTACAATCTCTTGCATAGACTGCAAAAGAGCTTCACAAGCCTGAAACTCATAAGCAGTGAAATTCAGTTTTTTGTATGTAGACGCTGAGTTTTAGTTCTCGCCGCCATAACACTCTGTACAGCTATAAAGTATGTCCAACTGAGATGACAGTGGTGAATAGATCAATAAATTTCTAATCAAATCAGACTCCCCCATCTCTTTGATGATCAGCAAAAATAAATCATTAACCATTTCTGCATACAATTCAACTATTCCCCAAATGATGCAACAAAGTTACTTCACATAATGTGAATAAGATTTGCACATGCAAATCTCATCACCAGCTTTGATTCACACACTCAGATAGACAAATTACTAAATTAGAAAAGCTCACCAACACTATTACCCAAACAGGCACATGAAAAAAAAAGTGCCAAAATATCCAGGAAAAGAACCGTCTTTTAACCAAAGCTCGCCATGAGCTGTAAAGTGATGCAAACATTAACTTGGTACACTGTACTGAAGTCCAACCACAGCCACAACACAAGAATCCGCAAAACAGCAAAATCAACACCCACCCACCATAACTCAAAATCCAAAAATATGCATCACCAGATGAGTTCCATACATTCTCTGGATCATAATTCATAAATAATAAACAGGCCTACAAGGTTCAGTCTTGTGTGTATTCAACCTCAGTTAGGCATTTAATCAAACATCTTCAGACCAACTTACATCATCTTCTAAATCAACTCACTTAATATATATACAAATGATTCATCAAAAGCTTAATCAACCCATTAAAATTACCTGCAACCAGCCAGACAACATCAACTGCGAAGAAATCCGTCCAACGAAAATCATAGTATACAAAATTGAAACGTTGACTTGCAAAGCGTGAAAATTGAAGCGTTGACTTGTAAAACGTGAAAATTGAAACGTTGACTCTAGTCGGGGAGAAATGACGGGCTCTGCATCACGAGAAATCGTTATGGGCTTTGGGCCGAAGTGAACGAGCCCTAGTCCATTTTCATATGTAGTTATCAGAACGACGTCGTAATAATAAATAACACTCCATACAATTTGACTTAACATTTAAGCCGTTTAATTAATTTTAAAAGTGTAAACTTTTCAAGAATGAAACTAAACCAAAATCCATCCATGGCTTACGTCATCATCATCTTCTTGCTGCTGCTCTTCTCCTCTCTACTCATCTCCGTCGCCTCTCTGCAATTCCAGCCGCTTCCACCGCCGTTGAAGCCACCAGCGCCCCAAATGCAGCAACCGCCTCAACCCATGCAGCACCAATCTCCAACCCCAATGCACATCATCATGCCTCCATTAAAGCCGTCTCCTCCGTCGCCGCAGTCATCGCCGGAGCCGCTACAACCTTCTCCACCGCCGAAACAAGCAAATCTTTTGCATCCCCCGCCTCCCAAATTGCAAAGGGACCCTGAAACGGCGCAAGAACGGATGAACGGCATTCTGGAATCCCTGATCGGCTCCGGCGACTTCGCAAACTGGGCCAACCTACTCACCTTTTCCGACCCGTCACTCCTTCCGTTCACATCCACGCTCTTTGTCCCCAACAACGACGCCTTCTCCGATTCCCAAGCCACGACCGGCTTCGATCCCTTTACCTTTCTTTACCACGTCGTCCCTCACCGCCTGTCTTTCTCCGACCTTTGTCTCTTTCGCTCCAACACCCGCCTTCCAACCCTCCTCCCGAGCAATTCCATCCTCATCACCAACAGCTCAAAGTTCAACTTCACCATAGACGGCGCAAGGATCACGGACCCTGATCTTTATTCCTCCGACTCCGTTTCAGTTCATGGCATCGGAGGCCTTCTTGATTTCCAGATTTACGGAGGCCACGAACAAGTTACCTCATTTCCGCAAAATCAGGCTCCGGCGCCGATCAAAGAAGCTTCCGGAGTCCCGACGATGGTCCACCAAACTTCTAAAGGTGAAACCTGGCGAGGCCGGTTTGCCGTTGCGGTTGCGTTCTGTGCTATCTCTGCAAGTGTGGGCTGACCAGATTAGCATTTTGATGATGGTGTCCAGTTGACCAGATTAGCACTTCTAAAGGTGACACTTGGCCAGTCCGTCTTTTTTGTCAATACAAACATTTTTGATGGGCGTAACGGAACGGAATTTATATGAACTGATTAGAACAGTTAAACTTTTACAGGTCCAAAACATGATAAACTTACGTGACAACATGCCAAATACCTACTTGGATTTAAAGTGCGTTATTTTTAACTAAACTAAATAGACGTCAAATTAACTAAAATAAAAGTTTCGTTTGAAAATTCAACTATTTGTAATTATATTTGCATAAATAAATACATATATAATGACAATAACTTACGTAGTTGAAGTATTAATAACTGAATTTTTTAATTGTAAGTAATGAAAGCCAACTTTAACTTTTCCCATGATGTCATCCATTTGTCTTAAGTTAATTACTTATTTAATAAATGTTTATAGTCATTAAAACATCTTGAATCATTCAAGTTGGTGAAGGATGTTCTTTTGAATTAAAATTGAATTGATGGAAAGTGAACCTAACTTAAATGGATATTTAATTTTAAGTAACTAAACTAACAAAAGGATCTAACTGAAATGAACCAAACAACTAAAGTTTAAAGGAAGAGGCCCTTCGTGTAATCATACGTTGTGCATGAGCATTTTATGAGTGTTTCAACTACGAACTCTTATTGGATTTGGATAAACAAATGAAAGATAAAAAGAGAGCGTCTCAAAATGATGACAAGATTCTATAAAGAAAACATTGGATCCTCGTAGCCTCATCTACACCTTGCAGGTGGCCATGGCATGCCATTATATAAGTTTTGCTTTTGGGAATGGAGAAAGAGTGAACTTTTATAATGGAGGAAAGCAATGGGTATGGATGATCTTCTTCTTCAAATGCTTGCTTGATAAGGACTAGACAACCTTTGTTTCTTTCTCTTAGAGCTTAAGACAAATTTGACAACGTTAGAGAGGGAGCTTTTTGGTACTTGAAATCCCATAATCCATCATTAGTTTGGAGTTTGGAGTTAGGACCCCCTCCACTCATTTTTCTATTGTCAAAACCAAACATATGTTTAAATGACTCTATATGAATGAAGAGATGGACAGTTCAAATATAATTAACACAAATCTGATTCTAGAATTCAATATACTATTTGTTAGGTGACAGATTCGAGTAAATGAGTTTCAATAAAAATAAACATTACGTTAAGAGTTGGAAAGTATAAAGATTTGAAACCCATAAAGGGATGGAGAAGAGTGGAGAGTTGGAGGACCCCAAACCCTACTTAGGTTAGGCCACAACGAAAAAGAGCGTGTAGTCAGTCTTCCTTCAGCTCCTTTTTTATGTGCAGCATAAATATATAACTATTGGCATTATTTTTCAAGTGGGGTGTGACTGTTTGATAAGGACTTCAAAGACTAATGTACATGATTTCAAGCTTGTGTGACATATTTGCGCGCCCGCATTCCCCTTCATTACACAAAATGCTGTTATATTAGTTGGGCCTGGACCCTAGCGAAATCCAACAGTTGTTTTCTTTAACTCGCATTGAAATATCATCTCAATCATAGATATATATATATGAGTTTATGAGGATGTTAAATGAAAACTATAAATATGTTTGGAATATGTACATTAAACAGGTTGTACAATTTTCCATGAACAAAAGCGTAGGATGGAGTACAGACACAATTATGGAATCCTTGGATGCCTCTGAACTGAACTGGGTATAGTGGACTGGTGGAATTAAAAGTAGCATGTCCTACTAGGAAGCTACGTGTGCTGAATATCTGCGACAACTGAACTATTGTCCCTTGACAAATTGCTCATCATGAACAAGTCATTTCCTGAATAATTGGATGGACGCTCCTTTGCGCCCGCCCACCAAGGAAAACATCTGCTTATCAACACACCTTTCAAAACCTGCTACCGCAAGCTTTAATTACACCAACATTTTCTTTACACCGGCCTCCCGCGCCCATGTAATGACCTCCGACTCACCAAACTCTCACAAAAATACATGCATTGAGGTTACTTGGACAACTAATCCCTTTTTCGCGTCCATGTGTGCCCACTTAGCTTTCTCCTTTTACAGGGAGAGGATAAGGAGCATGAGGAGGATTCACTGGATGAGGAGCTTGAGTGGAGCTCTGAAAGGAATCCTACTGACATTGGCGATCTATTCGAAATAATGTCATGTAGGATACCACAGCAGCCAGTGATGCTCTCCTGATATGAATAGAACAGTATTTAGAAACCCTGTTGTATATGTAAATGGGCAGCTTGCATTTAATGGTGGGTACTGAGCTCACCCTGCTTAATACGCCACACCATGACTCAGCAGTCTCAGCATCCACATGAGACAGGCAATGAATCTTTTTGGTCACGCACAGCAGTGCTGCTGCTGCAATGCACGACGGTCTGTATGTTAAAATCCTTGCATCTGTGAAAAATGAAATTTACAATGAAGCTTAAGTTAATACTGGATGCCGACATTCAGTGAAATTGTTCTATCCAATGACAAACTATAAAATTGTTTAGTAACCTGAAACAGATGTGAGGATGATATCAGTGGCCTGCAAAGTAAGATAACCACAAAATCCTCCAGTAGGATCCACCTTGTATGCAAAGACAGCTAAAAAATTAAATGGGGTTATCAGTCGCAGCCTCCATCCCAGTACACTGAGCACCAAAAGCTCCATCCTCTGAACAGTTTTGGGTTCGAATATATGCTTAGCAACCACCCCTTCCATCTACGCAGCACACAAATTCTTCAGCATTTACACTTCGAGTTAAATCCTAATCCACTTTACTACTCAACTAACCCAACAAGTCTAAATAAATTTGATTCACACACTCCATCCAGTATTTGTCTAACCTGAAGATCAATGAGAGACGGAACCAGCAGTTCCTCCATCTTCGCGGCTAACAACAAACAAGTGACGGACAGCAGCCGATACGGCCATCCATTTGTATTCTATATCACAGTAAGCAGTAAAAACTCATCAGATTAAAACAGACTAATCCAGATCACAACAATGCAACCAAGAAAGCAGTCTGGAGCAACAAATCATGGTAAACCTAAACTACTAGAGTCCAAATGGTAGTAAATTCTGCATTTAACTTGTTATCCTCTGGTGATATATGTCTAACAAATCCCTCCCATCACGTGTGTGCCAGATGACATGTGAAATTAATTATTAAACTCCACAAGGAATTGAATGGCTCTGATATCTGCAATTTGCCAGATTGTGAAATCGCTTTCGCGATTGGGGATTTCACAAGTCAGAAACGCAGAAAATAGGTTTGAAAAATATGTAAAAATCGAAAATCATATCATCTGGATATCGGACAACGACAACCCTAGCTTTTGAAATTATTGAGTTCTGATTCTGACGTTGATGAGCAATCTAGCTAGCGAAATTACATTACTTACCGGAAACTGACGAGCGGTCAGAAACCGATCGAGGTAGCTGATCGACAGGTACGCCGTCAGCGGCTGAAATCCGTAGAACGCCGTCACCTGCAAGCGCAAAAATGTCAGAAAAATCACAACTCAGTCGACGATTTCGAACTCGAATCGAAGCTCGTTTATTTTCGATTCGTAACCCTACCCTGAGAATCCATGCAATGGATTCTTCACGAGCTGAGGCTTCTTCAGGCCGCGACTCCAGCCTCGATGAGTACTCCAATTCCCGCCCGAGGACGAGCCGTTTCTCTTCCTCCACCAGGCCAGAAAAAATGTCCTCGGAGACGATCGGAATCTTCATTTCCAACAAGCAAGGTTGAGAATCGGGAGACTGCGTCCCCGATTCATCGCCGGAAATGAGATCAGAGGAGCAGCTGGAGCACGAGAGCTCGACGAGTTCGACATTTGTCTCACTCGGTCCAAAAATCCGACTCATTTCCACGCTGATGCTCCGGGAGATTACAGAAGCCGGCCGGGATATCGCCGGGGAGTGACCGGAGAAATCTCCGAAGTGAAATAGGCTGAAGCTCTGAGAGTGAGCTTCGAGCGTTTAAATATGGAGAGGCTTGGAGCCTTGCGTGTTCTAAATATCATAATTACATTATAGCCCAATCGATACTTTTGGGAGGGGTCAATGTGTAATACTAAGATTCTCAATTTGAGTATGTTTATAAACTTAAGGGGTATATTTGGAATATTTCCAAATTTGGTAGAAAATGTTTCATGCTTACACTAGTTTAGTTATAACTGTATGCTATAAATATTATATGGGTTTGACAAATTTGTTAAGATCAAATTTTTAATACGACAATGTCTTATTTCTAAAAATGTCATTTTATATTCTCTTGAATTGTCGGTCCAACCTCTGTGAAAGTGAGATTAAAACATGGGAGATGTTCCATTTATGGGTAATTTGAGTGGGTAAACATCCGTGAAATGTGGAAGAAAAAAGAGCAATCCACGACAAGAATTGTGATTTTTGAATCGACTTATCCGATTTTGATTGCTAGACAAATTATTTGTCAAATGTCACCTTGTATCGTTTTACTCACAAGTCTTTTGCTTAACAATTATATTCTATTGATGAACGATAAAAGCACTTTAAGAGGAAAATAAAATTAATGAACTAGGTACATCAGAGTGTTATTAGACTATATTGGTTGAGCAATCACGATGTTGGCTTCAATTTCCGTATTTTGATTTGTGTTTTGATTTTCCATGTCTACAAAAGATCAAATTGTTAGTAATCAAACAGTAGAAATTGTATTCATAATTTTATCTCCAACACATAAAAGCTTCAAGATTGTTGAAAATTGAATGAAATTTTAATTTTGTGAATGATGGAACATGCAGATAACATTTTGTGAGGCGAATTATAATATATTTAATGAAGTATTTCTAATGAAGAGAAATTTAAACAAATATTATGATTGTGATATTAAATCAAATGTTACACAATTCAATATATAATAAATGTAGTAACTAAATCAATAATATAATCTATTTAATACAACAAATTACTCAAGTAAGAACAGAATTAAAAATACAAGCACACCGGAATGAGTTGAAGAGCTTTCGACAATTTCTTTAAAACTTTTAATGTTGCCCCACCGAGTGCTTCGAAAAGACAAGAGCTTCACAGGATATAACAATTTGTTAGTATACATCTTTGCATCACAAGGTAATACACCGGAACCAAACTTGTGCTATCAACTATCACCAATGAAATACTTAAAAGATTATGTTGAAATCAAAGGAAAAAAAATCGCCTATCAAGGGAGGATATGTTTGAAATGAGAGATGTTGTTGTGTGACTTGTGATCTCTCAAGCCTTTATTCGCGCATTCTTTGATAGGGGAGAATGTGTCAATCCATTATTATGGCTGTCATAATGTCCTATTGAACACACCAAAATGAATGTTCCAAGAAAACTATTGGTATAACCATTATCAAATCTAGCTAATCAAGTTTTTCATGCTATTGGAAAACTAATGACCTACAAATATTATAACAATGTCATAATCAATATAATAAGGATTTTCACTTATCTATGTGAAATTTAAATACTCTCCATAATTTTGAACATTTTGTTTCATTCATTTTGGTTTCAATTTGAACATATAAATAATTAATTTTGTTCATTTCATTAATCAAATTACACTGATTAGATCAAAAGATGAATAAATAATTTATAGCATAAGAAGTGGGCACTGTATCTGAATATTTCAAACTAAAATGATGTGTGGTGAGATATGACAACGAAGCAATTATAAATGTAACATTTGACCATGCACGTAAGACATAAGCTCATCTCAAGAACCAGAGAGCTTACCCGAGTCCAAGGGCAGATGGTCCTATTGGGGGGCTCACTAAGACAGCAAGCCTCGCTTGCTGGTGTTTTTTTTTGTGGGGTGATAAAGATACCATTATTGTACAGAATGCCTCTCATTTAAGGACCTTCCTTCTTCCCTTCACGTAGGATCCATCCAAACACAGTTCATATAATCTTTAATATTCAAGGGCCACTCATTCATCATTCAATACCTTACTACTTCTCATGTCTTTTCTCTTCGTGTCATATCAATCCATTATTGCATTATTGTTTTAGTAAGAAAAATAATACGATTGACTGACTGATGTCTAAATATCTGATTATCTAAGTTTACCTGACATATTTGGAAGGCCGATCAGAAACTCTTGTCACAAGGACATCAGCATCATATGATGGAATGGTACAAAATTTTGTTCCTAAGACTGATGGGTTGGTTAACCTACAAAAAAAATGTTGAGCCTTCTGGGTCATTTTGTACCCTGAAAAACCAAGTAAAAAAATGTTACCGATGATTGTATCTGAAATGAGATCTATCAGTGGTGACCGGAGTTGAAAGCACAAACATCATCTTTCAGTCCATTCGCTCTCAGGTCCAGTGTTGATATGCTGGTATTGTATTTCAGCATGTCGGCGACATACTCTGCACCGTTTGGACCAATCTGCGTGATCATTATAATTTAAAATATGATCGTTACCACAGAATGATTTAAAGATACTTACCTGACACCATCCGTGACCATGAAACTTTAGTACTTCGGATAACGCTTGAGCTCCTTCTGGCCCATTGGGGTTATAGGCGACTCCTAACTGAGATTGCCAGTAAGACAGCGAGTCAGATGCAAAGTTAATTTGTCCCATAATACGAAAAAAATTGTAGAGGAAATACTTGCAGATGTGATAACTGAATTGTCTTTAAAAACATGTGCAGTGGCCGTTATGCCACGGGCATGGATGTTGTTGCCTCCCTGAAAAAAATGTACATCAGCGGGTCATTTGCTGCTATTGATGAGTTTTCAGACAGGAGCATCTTCGGTTACCAAATCAGTAACGGCCAAAGATAGGTTTTCTTTCAATGCTTCTGCCATTTTCTCAGCTCCCTGTAACATTTTTTAGGAGAATTCGAGGATACGGGACGCATCTATAAACTTGTGAATGGATTTTTCGTCAGGGTCATTGAAATTTGAAATGACATTGGTGCAGGGAAACGACCGGAGAACCTCATCTCCGATGTCATTCATGTAAAGATTCAGCCACTTCAAACTCTTTCTTTTCTTAACAAACTCTGCAACATAAAAGGCGCCTTTGGATGTGATGGAATTATTACCGATGTCCAAATTGGTGATTTTTCCTGAAACGGATGTTTGAAACTGTATCAGCAGTGATAACGGAATAACCTGAAACGATTTTTGAAAAGGCAAACCTTTATGTAAGTTGAATCCAGACATCAAAGGTTTCAACCTTAAGTTGAATCCATATTTTTGAAAAAGTACAAAGAGTAGCTTACCTTAACTCCTTCATCCCCTATAAGGTTTCCTGAAAGATTAAGCGTCTTCAACCCGATATTTGTTTGAAGAACACCATCAAAGGCTTTCGCCCCATCTGTGGTTATTCCATTGGCGGCAAAACTGACATCTTCAGCGACCTGATAAGAAAATGTAGCAGCACATATAAGATAAGTAGGTAAAACCTCAAGTCAATAGATGACCAAGTGGCACTTAGAGAACAGAAAAAAAGATCTTAAACACGGATTTGAGTTCGAGCATATCATACTCAGAACCTGGTTACAAGCCAAGCTTTCAGCGAGAAAAAACAACCCCTCATCCCCAAAGTTGTGTCCTGCAAAAAGTCACTGTTTACAAAATGGTCCCAGTATGACGCCTGGCGAATATAGTGTAAGAAATACTACGAAGTTATGATACCTGATAAATCGATAATAGGAAATGAACGAAGCTCCTCAGAAAAATCATTGAGCTTTTGTTTTGCCTGTCTATCTAGCTTTGCACTGAGACCGGACAACATATTCCCAGCAGTAGCAAAAGAACATTTTGACTGATCCCCAGTTGGCTTGTTCTCTACCGCTGCTGTAGTAGGGCTATTCGGCTTCGGAATAAGAATCTTCTCCACAAGCTTCCACAAAACTGTAAGCTGAAAACACAAATTAGTACACTCATTAACATCACCAATTATACTCCTCAGCAAGCAAGCACACCAAATTATCTAACTAATGATCGAAATGCACTCATTTAATGTTTCGGATTCCTTTAACTTCCAAGTCTGATCACCAAGGCGGGCCATTCAATATTTGAAACCAGTCAGAAACATTACATACCAAAAGTAACGACAACAAAAGCTCCGCCAGGAGCAACAGTAGAAGCAATCTCCTTCGCCACAGCAAGAGGTGAAGTCTCCACCACCTGCTGCGATTCCCTCCCTATAAACTCTCCTCTGGAACCCCTACTCTCTCCAGAAGCACCAATCTTGATCCTCATACATCTCCTCCAGCCAAAAAACGGCGCAGTTCTCGAGCACACCACCCAATTCCTGGCAAAAAATCCAATCTTTGACACGCGACAGAGCACCTACACCAAACCCCAGAACTCAAATTCACTACTTTAGTGAAAAAATAGACTAACGCATTAAATGGGTGCGCGAGAGTGGACTGCAATCAGGAAGAAAATCAGTGCATGTAGCTGCAGCTCTTACCTCGGGGCTGCGCGAATGGAGTAAAATTGAAGAAGAAGCTGCTGCCGCTCCTGCTGCTTCCATTCGGAAAAGCGAGATGAGGTGAAGAGCAATGAACTGCAATCGCCTCCGCTGGTTTAGGGTTTCTTATCCTGCGGTTCGGATCGGTTGAAACGAAGCTCTCCGTCGTCAAGTCGCGAAGGTCAGAAATTCGAGAAGAGAAGACGATAGACGGAGCTTTCGATTGGTTCGTCGATCAAACACGCCTCGACATCTTATTGGGCCTGAATCACAAGGCCCATAATGTTGGCTCGGGCTGTAATGAATAAAAAGCCCAAATCAAGGCATCATTCATTAAATTTTTATCATTTGAAAAAATGTACAAAACAAAAATTACGGTAATTTAAATATTAAATTTATAAAAAAATTCAATAAAATATTATCAAATTGGTGAACTTTACTATAAAATATTGAAATTAATTTCAATAAACGGCAGTTTTATATGAATTAAAGTGATAATAACATGCATCCCATTAAGTACAAATCAAAACATTGACTTTACACGTCTAAGGACCTTAAAATGATCTCCAAGAGCCAACCCTAATGTGTATATAAACAAACACTTGCTTGGATCTCCAACAACACCACCAAAAATCCATCTCTACAATTTTCTCAAGTGCCCATTTCTTCAGACAACAATGGCTGCAAGTATGCTCAAGTCCGCTTTCGTCGGCGCCATTTGCTTTGCCATCATGGCCGTGGTTGCCACCGCTAATGAAGCCCACCACTGGGCCCCGGCCCCAGCTCCGGCCTCGCCGGCGGCTGCCGTGGTTCCATCTGTTGTCATTGGGGTTTTTGCCATGGTTGCCTCCGCCTTTGCTCTTTGATAAGATTTTTGCGCCTTGAGAAGAGACATTTATTTTGATTGTTGTGTGCATGTTATGTTGTCTCATGTCTGGTTTTTATTCTTTGTCGTATTATAAATCCAAAATAAAAAGTATTTCCTATTTTTTTTCTATGTTGCACCAAAGGATAATCGTATCCCAAGATTAGAAAAATCAGAAGATCCCAACAATCGTACCCTATTTAAACACCGTCCTATGTTCCATATAAAACCTTTTCAGCCCCTCTATGAAAAATCCCACAAAACTCTCCTCCAATTTCAATCTTGACAGACTTTTTGGATTAGGGTTTGAGGGTAGGCGCCAAATTTTGATTTTGATCACGATGGATTCCTTCAGGAATACATGGGCTGGGACTACAGAAATTCTAACCCTAGTTTAGACTACAACAGGGTGGCCACAGAAGTTGGAGAAAAGCCAAGTTTAAGGGCGAGATACTCGCAGAGATTTACCAGAAGTTTTGATAAGAGGAAGAGCGCAGTGTCTGGTGGGATGAAGAAGATGAAGGAAGGAGCTTCATCTGGGACGGGTTGGATCAAGGAGAAGTGCAAGAAGAAAAATGGTCAGAAATGATTCAGGATGAAGAAAAATCCGATCCATGCAGCTTCTCAATCATGAAAAAAAACCCTAAAATCAGCATTCTATTAAAGCTCAACCTTTCTGGCAGTTGCTTATCAACCCACACCACATTACTTATCATCTTCAGAGCCCTAGCCCTAATTACTTTTAGCAACGAAATAATCGTGGCTAAAGTAATGCTTTGCAACAAGGTTAATCCAAATGTTGCAGTGGTTTAATTGATTCCAATTCTTAATTTGAATCAAATGTTGGAGAGCTATATACAATCCATGTCTTAGGACCCTCCATGAATCGCGTCTTTAATCGGTTTGTTAGCGGTCTTAATCAATTCATTATCGTACCGAAATGAATTATTAAAGCGACTAATTGATCTACTTAGTTTAAAAAGAGTCCCAAATCTCATCTCACGTTGTGTGATCCTTTGCTTGTGAAAAGCAAGTACTTCTTGGTTTGGTGGTTTAGAAAAGATTCAAGGCAAAGTAAACATGTATGCTTCCAACTTATGATTATGATTTCAAGACAATGCACCAAATCTTTTGTGTTGAAATCTATCCATTCAACTAATTTTTCCATGCCAAAAGTCTTGCAAAAAAAAAACAAGTCTTCAAAGGGTCGATTCAATGATATAAAATGGTGTAACTTTAATATTAAAATAATATAATACTATTTACAAAAAGAAGATTTACGTCCATTATATATATATTGAATACAAAAGGACGTGACATCATTTAAATGTCGAGCACTAACTCTTTCCCGATCGATATGTTACTTATGTGGTGCACGATTTTTCTCAAGATGTTCGACTGACGCAAATACTTTTAGTGGTTCAATATAATTGAAAACCTTTTTGGCGTGGTTCTACTTATTAGACCAATCCGACAAACCGGGCATTCGGTACAATTTAATTGAAGAGTTGAAATGAAATTTAAACCGGTTTATTATTTGACTCGATCTACCTAGTCCAGACTTGTGTGGTGTCGGATCAGCCGCATCCAGCCACATCCTTCGCAGAAAGTATTGGCAGCCGAATTTTTACTAAGAAAGATTTTGATTAGTGCCGATTTTTCCTTTTGAATTTAAATTTTATTTTATAACTGTCCCTTTTTTAATTATAAGAATGAATATATATTTATGGAATTGACCGCTAAGTCATCCGTTGACGGCTGGTGAACTGACGAGCCGCGGACAATCTTTTAGCTTCATCTCGCGAGATTTCGAACACCGATCAAACCTCTCATCTCATCTGTCTACGGCTGCCCAAAAGCTTAATTATAAAATATTTTAGAAAAAGAGTTCGAGAAAAGATTTCTGAGAATCTGCAGGAGCGAGAAACTCAAAGATTTTGAGAGAGAAGCCCCGACAATGACAACCCCTCTCTGTAATTTCACGTCTTGTAGAAAGCCATTCCGACAATTCAGCTGCACAGAAACCCACGTATTGTTTTTGAAACATCACCGTCTCAGCTCCGGCGAGGGGCGGATATTTCCGGCGAAGGGTATTCAGTTTGGTTGTTTTTCATGGCCTGCGAGGGACTTTATGGACGGCGATTGAGGGAGGAGAAGAGGGTGGATGTATATGGGGTGTCGGATGAGGTGCATGTTTTGGCGGTGGATGACAGCTTGGTTGATCGTAAACTGATTGAGAGGCTGTTGAAGATCTCATCGTGTAAAGGTACGATTTTTATTCGATCTGGGTGATGAGATTAGGGAACTGGGAAATGGGTTTTGTTGATTTTGAATTTGAGAATTGGGGTTTTTTGGATTTTGGCAGTCACAGCAGTGGACAGTGGAATGAGGGCTTTGGAGTTTTTAGGCTTGGATTTGGAACGTCAAACTCCAGAATTTGATGTAAGAACTGTTTGATGAAGTGAAAGGATTGGATTTGGTTGTTGATTTTGGTTTCTGAATGTTTTGGATTATTAGGGTTTGAAGGTTGATCTGATTATTACTGATTACTGTATGCCTGGAATGACTGGCTATGAGCTCTTGAAGAAGATCAAAGTAAGCACATAAGCCTCAAATTTTCTGGTGATGCCTGAATTGGGATCTTACATTTCCCATTTTCTTGAATTGCTTTCCTTTTGCAAGATCTTCCATCAAGTAATTTGCTTCTGAAATGTATAGGAGTCATCAGCTTTGAGGGAGATTCCGGTGGTGATCATGTCATCCGAGAAGATTGTGACCCGAATCCATAGGTTGAGAGTTGAATTCTGCAGCTGAAATTTGATGTGAATTTGGGTGTTGTGTTGTTGGATTTCCGCTCTCTGAATTTGGATGTTCGATTCGATAGGTGTTTGGAAGAGGGAGCTGAGGAATTCATGGTGAAGCCAGTGAAGCTCTCCGATGTAGAAAGGTTGAAGACGGATTACATGACTCGAGATTTCAAACATGTTAAAAACAATGCCACCAACAAAAGTAGTTCAAGCGACATAGTTTTAGACATCCCTTCCTCGCCTCCATCAAACTCGTCCCAGTCCTCATCAGTCTCATCTCCCATGTCATCCTCTCCTAAAATGGAGGGCAAGTCATTGGAGTTTCAGATGCTCGAATCTTCAAAATTGGAGGTTAAGATGGATGAGTCAATGGATGTTGAATGGCCGAGTCTCCCACCAGACGCCTCAGTACCAGTAGCTAAATGTACCTAAGAGGTTAACCTCCGTCGACGTCCCTCTGCGATATTTGTTGCCACTTCACTGCAGGGTTTATACAAGTCTGATCAAGTGCGACACCTTCTATGCAAGACAGGTAAATGTGGCATGCTATCAGCTCAGGCTTCTTCCTAATCAATTATACCTTCTGTTCCCAATAATATGGGATTTGAAATATTGTCTTTCATATCATTAGGGCTCTGATACCGTGTTAAATATGATACCTTGTACGTCTGCAGCACAACAAAATACAGTTAATTATGATATAACGTTGTTTTGTGTAATGAGTTTATAATATTATGTAGTTTATTATTTCTATCGTTTCAACATTAAAATTGTATTGTTACGATAATTTCATATTTAGTTTGACTATACCGAATGTGAATTCGATCAGAGGTGGGTCTGAGGAAATGTTGGAGTGGGAGAGGGGAAGATTTGAAGAGGACATTGGGTAAGATATGTTCCCAATTTGTGGGGCTGATCTCCTTCATCTTTCAATTGCAATGCCCTTGTCCTCAAATTGTCCCTTTTCATGATATCAAGTGTCTTGTTGCATATCACCAATCTTGAACAAATCTTTGACAAAATCAAATAAGACAGCATATGAGGTTCTGACCATTCAATCATTTGACCACGCTCCAGTTAAATGATCACTTTTCAAACATTTCAATTTTATCACTTCTTAAACCAAATAATTGATGGTCATATGACCTGGTACAACCATTCATATTCAAAATTAGAAAGGAGGAACTTGATGAAAGCTGGCACAAATGTTTTTTCCTGTAGAAAGAAAAGAATGGAACTATGAGCAGCAGCAGCTGAGCAGACTTAGCTCGAGCCTTTTTATTGTTTCCTATGTTGGTTGTTTGGTTTTTATACCCGCCCGCCCGCCCGCCCGCCTCTTGGATTCTTGATCCTTCACTCTAAGGAAGAGCAGCTCTCAGTTCTTTCCTGTCCGCTCCGTAAGACTGCAGGTTTAAGTAAACAGAGTATGTTAATTATCACACGGCTAACATCACAGCAGCATCATAGTAAGAATTAACGAAATATCTTCAGACAACAATGTCCCTAAGAAACGAGGTAATTCCTAGTCCCACCAAATCATCATTTTCATGTTATTATAAGAACAATTCATCGCTCAGTTAGGAGATACTTTGAAATAATTTTTATAACTTAAAAAATAATGGTTTTGAACTCGAGGAAGTCTGCTGGTTTTTCATCCCACAAATTTTCCATTAGTATTCAGTGACATACAGATTGGGTACTTAATGATGATCTAACGTCACATATGTAAAAGCCCATACCTCAACTCCATAGCCCTTCACGTAGATGTTGGTAAACAATTCGGAAGAATCTGGCAATGGACTCTCCTGAGAAGCAAGCAGTAAGGACAACAAGACGTTAAGCGCTTAAGAAGTTTCTGACATTCTAACATCACAAAATCAAAAGAGAAAACAGTCGAATTTGAACAGGAATTAACCTTGGCTTTAGCAATGGCATCATCCACTTCTTTCCTTATTTCCTTCTCCGTATCCTAGGAGGACAACAACGCGATGAGTCAATGCCAAGTTCGTTATGGCCATGTCACAGTTTTTCTTTTTTGTTGACGACGTGTATAATTTTAGAGTAAAGATGAGCATTTATACGGACAAAGCAAAATGAAGGATTTAATTAACTAGCTACCTTCAGTTCCTTCTCTGTGGCTAAGTCATGAGCAAGAACCAATTTCCTGATCCTTTCGAGCGGATCACGCTCCTGAGAAAAAGTAGAAGGTTCAAAAAACTTTATCTCATGCGGCATGCCATGCTCGATAAAAGAGAGGTAATCATTGATGTTCCCAATATGTCACTATCATACGAGTCTACCAACCTGCCTAACACCAGTAACTTCACCACGCGTGCGGTATGTGCTACCAGGGTCTGACATGGAATGACCATGGTATCTGTAAGTATCCATTTCAAGAACCTGACACCCACCACAGAAGTTCGATGACATTGAAACTTTATAACTTAAAGATATATCAGGACATAATAACACTAAGCACAAAATCGCATGGTTTGATGCTAAACTGCCATTATAATCTAGAACAAGTAGAGTGGCTTCAAAACGTTCGAAATGTTAAAAAAGAGGCAGCTGGATGGATAGGAATACTCACAATTGGACCGTTCTTCAAAGCATGCTCTTTAGCGAATTTACATGCTTGCTTGACGGCAAAGGCATCCATTCCATCCACCTGTATAAATTATGACGTTCGCTCAAATCGTGTTCAAACTTACAGACACAAAGTCATGACCATGGAGATAGATAAAGCACAAATTTGAAACTCAAGCAAAAGCAAGCAGTTAAAGAAGATATGAGTTTGAACGCGCAGCGAATCAGAAACACCCTAACTTCAGTAATAGTAACACTAGCATGCCATTTCCATCTGACTCTGTCTGCTCATCCAATACAGATCGCCTGACTGTAAGCTAAACTACAGCAGGCCAATATACGAACATTTTAAAGCCAAGTCCAATGAAACAGTAAAACCCTGAACAGCATCAGGCGAATGTATGAGGTACCACCAAACCCTATATAGTATAAACACTATACCAGCTTCGTCATCAGAACCATTCAAAATACCAATGATCTCAAATTCAGTTACTTCCATGAAAACACTAGAATCACAGCACGAGCGCTGTCATATAAGCAACAACAGAATTTACACAAAAAACTCAAACTAGCTGCCAAACTCATTGAGCATAATATAACATTTCCCAACATGAAACAGGTCGAAAGAAACTTGGTTTTCAAACTATACACTGTCTATGCTCATTTACAAGAAAAAAGACATCTTTCTCTTGAGAATACAATAACTTCACAGAAGATAAAAGATTCAGAACAGTACTGCCATTTTAGTCAGATAATTAAACCATAGCCAGGCTTCATAAAATTCCAAAATCAAACCTTTAAACCAGGAACATAATCTCCCCGAGTGTAATAAGCCGGACTCTTTGCAGCTCTCCACTCGGCAGTTCCCATACCATCTACAAAAACAAAGCAAAGTCAAACCACATCAACCCCAATCCTTCCAACGCCATAAAAATTCAAATTCAACACATGTAGCCAAAAACCACATACAGTGATTGTTCTCGCAGACCAAAATGGCCGGCAAGTCCCAAAGCGCAGCAATATTCAACGCCTCAAACAGCTGTCCCTGATTCGCCGCACCATCACCATACATGGCGAAAGTCACACTCTCATCCTTCAAATACTTCTGCCCGAACGCCAACCCGATCCCCAGCGGCACTTGAGCTCCCACAATCCCATGCCCTCCATAAAATCCACTTTCCTTCTTGTAAAAATGCATCGACCCACCTTTCCCTTTCGAGCACCCATCTCTCCTCCCCATCAGCTCCGCAAACGACTCCACCAGCGTCCCACCTCGACCCAGAAACAAACAATGATCCCTGTAAGCAGTTATGATACAATCCTTCTTCGTAATCGCCGCTTCCATTCCGACAGCCACCGCCTCCTGGCCATCGTACAAATGGCAGAAACCACGGATCAACTTCGCCTTGTAAAGTGAATCCGCCGCGATCTCCATCCGGCGCATCGTCGCCATGTCGCGGAAGAAGGTGAGAAGCTCGTTAGGGGTGGTGGTGATGGTGGGTGGTGGTGGATCGCAGCGATGAGCGGTGAAGGGGACGTTGATGTCGATGGTGATCGAGTCGCTGGTGGAGAGTCCACGGCGGATGACATGGAGCGAGGATGTTGGTGGGGTTGAGGAGCAGAGACGAGTGGCGGTCGAGGAGAGACGGGACAAAGCCATCGTTGTCGTCGTCGTCGTTGGCTGCGGCGCCGCTGTGTTGTTCTTTGAGCGCAGGTTTGTCGTTTGGCGTCTGCGTCGAAAATGAAAGATGCGATCTTTTCGCTGTCAAGAATTTGTCGAATTTTATTTTTATTTATTTATTTTCTCTGGTCAACTTATTTATTCAACTATAAAACTTAAATTAATTGAAATTAATTTAATTAAAATGCTTAAATTTATCATTTCTTCCTGCTACCACCACGTTCCTCGATTTTGTATTTTAAAATTTTTGTGAAAAAAAGAATCGAAAATGCTTTCATTTTTCTTAACAAATTAAATTCAAAAACTCATTTTTTTTATCTGACAAATTTTTGAGGGAAGAGGCAATGTCAAAATGGTAATTTGACATTATTTGACGAAATATTTGTCTACATTTGGCCCTTGGGGTTGCCGATGGACCAATATTGACCTTTCATGGTAGATGAGCTCTATTGGAACGTGATCTTGATAAATAATATTTATTCAAAAATGGATCACCATTTTTTAAAAGAGGGTAATGCTTCACATGGGTTTCTGACGGGCTTCAGCTTGTGTATTTGGGCCTGATTGTTTACAGCCCAGTGAAAGCCTATTACAATTAGGCCCATTAAGATCGAGGCCCAAATTAAACATTTCCATCTAAAGATAGATTGAACAAGAAAAAAGACATTTAAAAAATATATAATATTATTATAGCATACAATTTTAATTAGATGCACGACAACACCTCTAACCTTTCTTCAGTTGTAAATCACTATATAATTGTCGAAAGAGACAAAAACGTTGTACTACTAGTTTTGGCCTTTGGGTAGCTGCGAAAAGTTCAATAAGTGGACATTTCATGTTGGTGGGTTTAAATCATATGACGGAAAGTGTGGATTGTTAAGGGTTTAGCATTTTAGAGATTCTTAGATTCGTTATAGGTGAGATTCCACATCAACATGTTTCAAAAATCCCCAACGAATATAATGATATCACGTGCGTTGCACACGACACCCACAACACAGGTTTTTTTCTTGTTTTGACGTCGTTTACGGTTTATATTTTAAACCATGCATGATATCTATTTGATCAGCTCACTATATATATATATATGTGAAAAATAACTTGAAGCCAAAACCAAGTATATATGCATGTTCATGCTTTTGGGGCGTTAGTGAAAGCTAGCTACATTTTCGTTGTAAGAATAATTATGTTGGATAACAAGACAAAGACCTAGCTCTAGACAAAAAACAGTAGGGCAAACAATAATAGGGTTTCATAAAACAATGCACGGCCACAACAACCTCCACAATCGGACGCATTTATAATCCAAGTGTCGATCGATGATTGGACGCGAATGTAATGAGGAATGTTCCATTTAGGGGTAAATAGATAACACGGTGGCCATTGCAATATGCATGAATAAGAGGGTCTGGTCTTTTGAATTTAAAATGAGAGTTAGTCAGTTCAGATAAGTTGCGTAAAATTTAACGACATCAATAGGTAATTCAGTTTGTTTCAATTAGATTCAGCTCAGTTTCGATGGAGAAGAAAACACTAATCAATAAGCATATATCACAATTATTGTATTGTCGGAGGACTTTTATGCAAGGGTTTGTGATCCGGCATATGCATGTTTTTTCAGAGATGCTCCATTTAATTCCATGCATGGTTTGTGATGGATCGACTCAAGACTCACACATGTGAACGCTCACTGCATTTTCTGCCTAATACTCCCAAAGTGAGTTTCTAGTAGTCAAGTTGAAGAGTGTTCCAAGCTTTATTGGATCGATCTATATGTTGCCCCATGGCCGACACAGAGCTTTTATGGTGGCTAGGAAGAGTTGTGGTCCATTCCAATCCACGGAGATCTAGTTTTCATAAATGACCTACGGCTAAACCTTAAAGCTGAACAAATGACCATGATAAAGTTGAGATTGTGTAAGAATTCATTAGCCTAATTGGGGTATACTCTTGTTCTGAATCAAAATTCAAACTTATAAATCATGGTGGAACAATTTTACCAATTACATCGAATCATGAACTCTGATATCACTGTAGGAATTCACTAATCCAACTGGATTATAACTTCATTATGACCAACAACCTGGACTCATAAGTCATAGTTCTATAATCAAATACAAATCCGTTTATTCTAACTTCATTAATAATTTCACTTAATACATATTTCAACAGATTTTGTACTCTTGTATCTGAAACTATTAATGAATTGACCTGTTGATAAACAAGTTCTAACCATAAGATACTATCCAATTCCAAGTATATGATTATTCATGATGCGAATATACAAGATCTTTACAAAGCCATTCTATACTAATTTTTGATAGATGACCGCTTCGATTATTGAGGTTGTCTTAATACAAAGTCATCAATGTATCCGACACCTTAAAATATGATCATCCTTGAATAGACCACCCAACTAAATATATGCATTTATTCCTACACAGAAAAAACAGAGATGCACATTTTTGCGAAGCTAAAATATCGATAAAAATAACTTAAAACGATGCTTATGTTTTAGTTAATTATCAAATATGAGTAAAATTAATACATCGAATTCAGTAAATTTATACCCGGCCAGAAGAAAAATATATATGTTAATATGTAGTTTAGCAAAGCTGTCCAAACATACAAACTCGTACACACAAATCCTAAAATATTAAAAATCGATAAAAATACATAAAACAATAAAATAAATATTTATGTATTTAGTTACTATGGGCCCACAAGCTGAGTGGGCCCACTCGGCCCAATTAGGAAATCAAGCGTGGCCCAGTATTCCCTCCTAACGTTAAAATAACCTCTTTCTCGTTTACTCTCATTTCTGCAAACACCTCGTAGCTTTACTTTCCCTCTACTCCTCCGGATATATTTTCACGGCGACTTCTCCGGCGTTGATCTGGTAATGGATGTGGGCGGGGTTTTCGTTGCAGTGAAGATGTGGTGGTGAGAGGTGGGTGAGTTTCGGGGTCTTGTTTTTGGGGATTTGACGGAGTTGGGGGTTGATTTGATTTGGGAGGAGTGTTGGGCGGACAATGTCGGTGGCGAGGAGAAACTCGATGAGTCCGTTACAGGCTGAGGGAGAGTCGAAGAGGGAGATGAAGGCGAGGGTGATTTCGTGCTTGAATCGATTGTCAGATCGGGACACGTTAACGGTGGCAACGAACGAGCTGGAAGAGATCGCGAGGAATTTGAGTCAGGAATCGTTCGCGACGTTTCTGGCGTGTATACACACGACCGACTCGGGAGAGAAGTCGCTGGTGAGGAGGCAGTGCGTGAGGGTTTTAGGGCTGTTGGCGGAGGCGCATGGGGATGATCTAGCGCCGCATCTGGTGAAGATGATCGGTATAGTGATTCGGCGGCTGAAGGACACTGATTCATCTGTGAGACTGGCGTGCGTTGAGGTAGTGGCGGTGATGGCGTCGCGGATCACGAAGCCGCCGTTCACTGCGTTTTTCAAGTCGTTTATGGATGTTGTTTCCGTAGAGCAGGATTACAATTCGCAGATCGGGGCTGCGATGTGCCTGACGGCGGCGATTGAGGCTGCGCCTGATCCGGACTCCGCGCAGTTGGCTAAGGCGGTTCCGAAGCTGTTAAAATTGGCGAAGAGCGAGTGTTTCAAGGCGAAGCCGGCGGTGGTTTCGTTGATGGGAAGCATTTTGGGAGCCGGTGGATGCTCGAATCGGGGAGTTTTGGATAGTGTTGTTTTGCGGGCTGTTGAGTTTCTGAGCAGTGAGGATTGGGCGGCTAGAAAATCGGCCTTGGAAGTGTTGGAGAGACTGGTAGTTACTGATAGGGAAATGGCTGTGGAGTACAGAAAGACTTGTGTTGCTACTTTGGAGAATCGAAGGTTCGATAAGGTGAAATTTTGATTTGTTTTTTTTTTTTTTCCTTTTGTGTGCTTGAAAGTTTTGTGAAAGTTTCAATGATATTTCGTTTCTCCATTATCATGGGACCACTGAAATTTTCCGGCTTTACTTAATTTTGGTGGTCAGTATTGATTCCCGAACTGATAGGTCTTTTGGTTTTTGGATATAGGTTAAGGTTGTTCGAGACGCTATGAATCAGACATTGAAGTTGTGGAAGGAAGTTGGCGTTGATGGTGATGAACTTTCACCAGCTTCAGAAACTCAATCTCAGTCTTCATCCAGAGGTAATAAACAGTTCTCCTGCATATTTCTTAAATTAGTTCTTTCAATAATTCACAGTTGTACATTAATTGAGTTTTTATAATTAATAATAATCATAGCTACTTGGATTGACCTAAAAAAGAATTTGTGAGGGTCGGCGAGAAATTGTTGAAACTCCATTGTCGACAATATTCAACTCCAGAACAAGTCACTTCAGGGTTTGTTGGTGCTTGCATCAGCTATCTACCTCTTGTAGGTTGGTTGACAATGATATATGGCAGTATCCATTTTGAAATGCTTTTCTTTTGGTTGAGGGTTAAAGCCTTTGATGAATTCAGATCTTCCAAATGAGCAGGCATGAATTGTCCCAAAGCAAGTTTAAACTATCCTTGGTATAACGCTTATTTGGCCCAGAGAAATCCTTCTCCAATTGCAAGTGAAAGATCATCAACTCGTGCTCAAAATGTGTTGTGGTCTTTCAATTTGTGTATTAGGAGAAATGACTATAGTATAACATTGAAAATAACAAAAGATTATCCCAAGATTTTCTTCTATTCCAATTTGTGTTTAAGTTGTGAAATTATTTTCATAGTTTCTTCATCTGAGGTTGTTGACCTTATTCGGCAGCTAAGTAGTTATGTGATCTTTGATCGCATTTCTTAACATCATGTGGATTGATGCAGATACTGTCAGTGCGGGATGCTCCCCCTTGAAGTCACCCGCAAACAGCTCCCAGGATGCTAAGAACGAAACTCGTAAGTCCAACAAATCAGTTCTGCCTAGTGGATCCCCTCCTTCCAGTAACTGGTCACGTGCAAGAACTGGAATACCAAGTCCAGTGAAAAAAAATGCTGCGAAGTTGAACATACTGACG
The DNA here is from genome assembly GCA_963678935.1 of Umbilicus rupestris. Classification (NCBI taxonomy): domain Eukaryota; kingdom Viridiplantae; phylum Streptophyta; class Magnoliopsida; order Saxifragales; family Crassulaceae; genus Umbilicus; species Umbilicus rupestris. The sequence continues at coordinate 15,477,113 of OY787607.1, read as the reverse complement.
CCACCTAAGTTCAATGGTCACAATGACTGGAAAGTAGAGGTCGCCATACCTCGCACTGAGTCCCCCAAAGTTGGTTGGGATGAAAAACTCGAGGAAGTAGACTCTGAAGTGGTAAAGCGTGTTGGAAATGAGAAGAAAGATATTCTTAAATTAGAATCTAATCGCTTGCTCATCAGTAGAATCCACAATACTGATGAAGTGAAGAAACCCGAGGGCTTGAAGGCAGGATCCCGTGTGTTTCCAGTGATTGAAGATAACGGCTCTGACCACACCTTTACTGAGGACATTTCATCTGACAACACATTGGAAGATAATGAGATAGAGGGCCTCTCCATCGTTCAACAAAAACTTCTCCACATTGAGAATCAACAATCAAATTTACTAGACCTTCTACATGTATGTCTGTTCTTTTGGTTACCATTGTCTATTATTTGTATATGCTGGCACATCTTAGTGGAATCGACCTGATCTGTTTTCTCCTTGATGCAGAGGTTCATGGGTAGATCTCAAAATGGAATGAGTGCATTGGAGTCCCGTGTACAGGGTCTGGAAATGGCACTAGATGAGATATCACATGATTTATCTATATCTAAAGGAAGAATGTCTAGTTATGAGACATGCTGTAAGCTACCTGGCACAGAGTTCTTAAGTCCCAAATATTGGAAAAGATCAGAGGGCAAGTATTTTATTTCAAGGATGAATTCCCCTGAAAGCATCAGGTCATCTGCATCCAGGCATATTCCTTTCAGAGATGAACATGCATATATACAAAAGCTGAACCATGACCAGAGATTTCAACCTCAAAATTTCTGTGGTAACACATGGGATGGCATAGATTTCTCAGGCCAGGCTCAGGACTTCAAGCAAGGCGCACAGATAGTACAGCTTCCGAATGCCAGGAAGTTCAACGGGTCCTCTCATGGCAGCCGTAAAACTCCATTGTTTACCTAGAAAGCAGGTAACAGGTAAATCTGTTGATTGCCTTCCTGTCATTCCATGTAAATTTTCCTGAAATAACTTGCTACTTTGGAAAGGAGCATATCTGATGAAGTATAAAATCAAGCCTTCAAATAAATTTATATGGTCACCATGTATATACTTTTGTCAGTGAAAATGTTTGTTTCCGCTGGATCATCTTAGGCATTGTTTTTATTCTGTCGAAGAACGTTTGATCAAGGATTGAATCTTGTTCTTATTCTGCTGCTTTAAATGCACGAACATGTCATGACAGTTAGCACAGGCACCTTAACCGCTCGAAGAACATTGCATGTACTACAGTTTATTTAGAAAATGCTCACAGTGGTTGCTCATCATTTTTCAGATTGTGTCAGTTGTGAGCAAAGCAAGCTTCCATAAACACATGCTTGTAGACTGGGCACTCAGTTGCTAGTCAAGGCCGCTGCCAAAGCAGGACAGTAATATTTAGAGCATAAATTCCTTACAAAGGCGATTCTCCCGGAGACGAGAGTAAATATCCTAATCAAACCATTCACATATACTTCAGCATTTCTCATGTGCAGCTATTGATGCTGCTCTTTATTAGTGGCTCTTCTTATGTAAGACTTCATCTGTGAAAATTAATGTTCTTCTCAGGCAACAGTAAGTTACAAAACAAGGGTTCATGAAAATCTACCAGAACAAAGAGTACATCATTGTTATTGCTGCTTAGAGCTGTTTTCTGTAGAAAAATTTACATGACATAAAAAAGGCTCACAATGCCTCAAGTCAGCTTTTCTATGAGGTAAATTCATAGACATCAAGAATCGAAGAGCAGCAAATGAGGAAAGCCAGTGGTAACTACAAATCACAAAGAATGGGATATATGACGTCCATCAGATGAAACAAAAAGGAAAAAAAGAGAGCCCCTGAATCCTCATCTTAGGAGACATCTACCAGGACAGCGCGACGGGGGAGGGTAACACAAACCGAATGAGAGAAATTCTTCCTAGTTGATATTTGGTAATAGCAGCTCATAGGAAATAATCAGGAGTCTTGCGTGTAGCATCAGGCTCAATCTGACGGGGTGCCGGATCAAATTGGAGAAAATTCTGTTCCATGTTGTCGCCTATCTCTAGGATGGCAGCCATGTTTCCACAACGGTAACAATAGTTTGGGGCGCTAAAGACAGTGACCACGTTTTTTTCCTGCAAATAGTTTTACCCATAAATTTTACTATCCTAGAAAATCACAGTTTTGATGGTTAGGAGTATGAAGATTGAACGACCTGACACCAGTTGAAACCTTCCATGACAAGTTGGTGCGCCCTTGATATGAGTGAGAGTCCATTGGTATGGTTAAAGTGCGCCGCTATGTCTTGTCCAAATGTATACCCAGCTCCCCGAGGAGAAATTCCCCAACCACACCGATCATCTGGGTCCGACCACAACAGGTCACACATTGGTCCTTCATGCGGGACCTACAAATTATTCAAAAGAAGATTCACTCATTTTTTGTTTTTGCTCACAAGAAAGTTTAGTCATATGTTCACAAGATGTTGATCACTGACAAAAAACAGTTGAGGCTATGAGAACAAGTACCTCTTGTATGCGGTCCAAAGATCTTATATTATCCAATGTGTCTAATGACGGCGACAGACCTCCATGCAAACAGAAAATCTACATGTAAATGATAAAATCCGATGTGAGCTTTCGCAGCTAGATATATTCAGAACATAAAAAATTACTAGCAAAAGTCAGACCTGGCTTTCGATGAGAGCAGTAAGTGGTAAATAATCAAATAGGTCGGTAAAATACTTCCAGACGTTCGCATTCCCATATTTCCTTAGGCATTCGTCGTAAAACCCATATCTGAAAAGGTACCACCAAAGGTAATGTTTAACAGTCAACACAAGTGTATATAACCTGCAACTCTTAAACAATTCCAATACATATCTAAATGGTCGACCCATTCTCAACAAATATTGAATAATTTTGCTATAAAGGACTCATTACATCCATGCTTCGGTACCTAAAACAATGTGCGTACGAGCGAGTGTTTCAATGGTGTTGCAAGGATTTAGGGATAAAAAGAACAGCATACACAGATGACAGATATGCAATCAATTACCTTAAACTGAAACATCAATTACGAAATAAACTTATTAACATAAAATAGTCCAACTTACACTTGTGTGATTTGCCGACTCTCATGGTTCCCTCTTAAGATTGTAATTCTATCACGGTAGCGAACTTTTAGTGCCACGAGGAGTGTGACAGTCTCGACTGAGTAGTATCCACGATCTGCACACAAGAAATTGACACATTTTAATATCCTCAAAGCTTAACAAACAAAATACAAGAACATACAAAAGAGAGGCACAAAACAAGATTTGTTTCATATTGACGATGAAAAGCAGCAGAAATTACAAGTCTAAGTCATTTCCCATACAGCAGCATCATAATTCACGCAATGGCAAAGATATTTATTAGCAGCATAATTCACGCCAAATAAGTACAAACACTTCTAATTCTTCAACTAAACAAGCAAACAAACAATAACAGAATCAGTACAAGCTAGTCACTAAACCTTAAACTAAGAGAGATTAATATCACACAATGATGATCAAACCTAAAACTACAGATGCCAAAGTCCTGGAAGATGAAACATTACAACTCTGATCAATCTGCTCCTGAGTTTTTTGTACAAACCTAATGACACCACTTGCTACTACTAAAGCTCATTCAAACACCAAAATCAACGGAACCATGGTATCTTGATCCTTTCATACATTTCAACCCAATCACAACACTGCGAGCTACACAAAGCATCAAACAATTCATCCTCATCATCATCATATTCACAACCTCCTAGAACATGAATCAAACCAGCAATCCAAACTAACAAGAACTCACCTACATAATCCCCCATAAACAGATAATTAGTATCAGGCGCATTTCCACCAATCTTAAACAACTCAATCAGGTCATAAAACTGTCCATGAATATCTCCACAAACCGTCACCGGACACTTCACCGGCTGCACGTTCCACTCCTCCATCAGAATCGCCCTAGCCTGCTCACACAGCGTCTTCACATCCGCATCCGACAGCGGCTTGCATTCCATCAGCTGCTCAATCTGACGGTCCAGATCCGCGTGCGATGGCATCTTTCAACCAACAAATCTCTTCTCCTTCCAACCGACAAATCAAGATACGCAAATCGGCAGCTCGAGATCGGGATTAGCGAGATCTGGAGGGGGCAGGTCGTTCTGGGTAGATCGGATTCAGATTCGTCTCCATAGAGGGTATCCACCACAAACTTGAGGCTTCAGATTTCGGATTTGGGATGTAAAAAGATGGGATTCGAAGCAGATGGTGAGAAATTTTGCAGGCAAGGAGGAAGGTGGAATTTTAGCAATCAGATAAACGAAATTGAAATCCAGATGAAATGAGAGAGAGAAAGATGGCAGCTTTGACTGGTCATGGTGACTCGCTGGCTTCGGTTTTGTGGTCAAGACGAATGATTTAGAGACACGTGTCAGTCAGTAACTCTTCCCAATCTTGTTTGGTGTTCTGGGCGAGAATGTTTTGTTAGTGTTTCCAGTTCAAATGTTGCTTGCTTCAGCCACGAAAGATCCGTAGCTAAATCCTGTATCTCTCTGGTGAAGTGGCACTCAATCTGGCAGTATTAATTGCTTCCACGGAGCAACAAAAAAAAAAACATTGAAGTCAAGAAAACAATAAATTCATTTTAAAATATTAAAATATATTATAACAGTTTTGTATTTATACTTTTTGAAAATTGTTTTAAAACTACATAACTTCATAAAAGTATATATATTCATTCTTATAACTCAAAAAGAGACAGTTACAAATGAGAGCTCAAAATGGTTAACCATTCGAAACTCATTTTTCAAATGGGCCGGTCTATTTCGGAGGCCCATTTATTTCCCGTACTGGCCCATAAACGCCTCATACAGATTTCAAATTATGGACTAAGGATCAATTGGCGGGAAAATGGAGCTGCTCAAATTGTCGAAATTCAAGCTTCAGCTCCGAGCACTGATCACCGACGTTCATGAGCTCAAAGTAAGTTCTCCGGTCATCGATCTGCTAACTCTATAGACACCTTTGAATCGTTTTGAAAATCATCAACTGTGTTTCAAGAAAAGAGAGCGCTCAGCAACCGAGCAACTCAATATTTGGTTGCACGTTCGATTTGAGTTTCTGATTTTTTGAAAAGTAATTGGAAGAGATTTTGATTGTAGAAGAAGAAGAAGTTTGAGGAAGAGTTTACTTGGAGGATTCAGCAGCTTGAGACGGAGATAGGTGCATTGGTGGACACTAGACGGAAGCTGGAAAGGAAGGTTCATGAGTTGTTTTTATAATTTTTTCTTTTTTGCCTGGTTGACTGTTTTGTTTGAATGATTTTAATTATGGCTGGGAAGTGATTTTGTCAGGTGGATTTCCTTCAAAACGACAATGCGTTGCTTCAGGGAAAACAGAAGGAACTGAAGGGAGCTATCAACAACTTGTTTTCTGCGAACTATATGAGCATAGTTAAGTGGATATGAGTCCAAGGGTATGATGACTTATGAGGTTTATAAATGTTTGTGATACGGTTGCTTAGTATGTGGACAATTTTACTTTCTGCCAAGTGTTTTGGGGGTGTTGGTAGGCATTGATATAAGAAGACGTGAATCATGGGTTTTCTAGTCAGGTTTTACTCATGACTGGAAGAAATTGGTTCACTTTAGTAAGCTGAATGAAGCAATGCTGATGTATTCGACTGGAGATATAGTTGGAGTTGTATGTACATGAATCGACCCCTGAGATGAAAAGGTCTACGGAAAGCGAGAGATAGGAAGATTGTCATGCTCTGCATAAAAATAAGCTCACACTTAATAGTATTTGATTCCATAGAGAAGGAAGCCCTGTGTGTCAAGCAAAAGTTGTGGATAAAGTGCAACAGACTGGCCGAGAAAGAAAACATAGCACTTATCTCTGATTAGTACATATAATGTTTTCAGTGGCTGAACTGAAGAGAAAAATGGAAAAGGTATCTTCATTTGAAGAATTGTTTGAAGGTAACTCATGCTCCATACTTTGAGAATCTTGTGGGCTTGACAAGCTTTACCTTCATAGAGCTGTATGAGGCAAAGAAATTGTGATAGAGAACTTAATCCAGGAGAAGAAGGTTTTCCAGCAAGTGAATTCAGTCCACAGTTTCAACTTCAAGTACCCTTTTTATGGTGGGTCAAGCAGTCCCCCTTGATTGTAGAGTGATGATCCTTTTTGAGTTTGACCTTTGAATCTCTTTTGTCTAATAATATGTTGGCTGAAAAACTGGTGGACATTTTTCTTTCAGTCTATGTTGTTTATAAACTGTGGTTAGCACGATGCTGCAGGTTCTGCTCAACAGAAAAGAAAAAAACTTCCCATTTAAGCTCGGTGGGGAATAGGTTCTACTGAAGACACAGGTTTCCTTTGTTTCTAATACTATCCTTTTTTTGTGAGCGTATCACTGCTTCAAATCAATTCTAAATTGTCAATACGAATTTCATTTTGTTGAAATTGACAAAGTTAACTTCTTGTACCATTTTGATGGAGTCTGTGATTGCTCTAAACCGATTTAATTAGTGTATGTTATGAAGATATTCAGACTAGTTGAGAGCATTTCTTTTACATAAACCGAGTTAATTAGTTGAGCATTTCTTTTTTATTTGTGATATATATATTAATAAAATTCCTAATCTACCCTTAATCACACTAAAGCTTTCGTTCTAGACCATTAATAATCGAATCCTAATTACTGAAACGTTCTGTTATTAGAAGCCCACTGTCATCTACTTATCTTCTGAATTAATATGTCAATATATATCGGCTCATGTTAAAACCAACGCGCGTCGACTTAACTTCCGCGCGATGGCTCCACCTCGTCCACTGCATCAAAGAAATAAACCTTGAAAGCGCCTTCCCGAGGGCAAAATTGTCATTCGAGGTAAAACCTCTTTCACGAAGAACATCGCTTTCAGAAAGAAAAAAAAAGCTCTGACAACATTCCAAAGTTTCGATTCTGCGGCTGATTTCGTCTCTGATTTGTCGCAGTCAGGGATGGATTTTTTCCGCAACGCCGCAGCCGTGCGCCTCCGGAGTCACCACGACAAGTATTTGACAGCGGAAGAAAACGAGGAGGATGTGACGCAGGACCGATCAGGATCGTCGAGGAACGCTCGATGGACGGTGGAATTTGTGCCGGCGGTGGAGAATGTGATCAGGCTGAAGAGCAGTTACAACAGGTATCTGACGGCTACGAATCTTCCGTTCCTGCTGGGGATGACTGGACGGAAGGTGCTGCAGACGGTGCCGAAGCGGCTTGACTCGTCGATCGAGTGGGAGCCGATCCGGGAGGGGAACCAGGTGAAGCTGAAAACCAGGTATGGCAATTTTCTGAGGGGGAATGGAGGATTGCCGCCTTGGAGGAACTCTGTGACGCATGATGTCCCGCATCGCACGATGACGCAGGATTTGGTGCTTTGGGATGTGGAGCTCTTGGAGATTCAGGATCAGTTGCCGCGTGAGGATTCATCTCGGTCGGAGTCATTTGCTTCTTCCGGAAGCTTCTTGAGTAATGAGGTTTGGATTTGCTGAAATATATGAAAGATGGCAACTAGTTGGTTTTGAATATGTTGTTGGGATTTGTGTGCAGGGGAGTGAGCGAGTGGAGACAAAGATGGAGGGGAGGACGGTGTATGTTGGTGATTCCAGCTCTCCATCAGCTCCTCCGCCTCCAACAAAGTCGCCTGTAGCTGATCCAGATCCAGCTCCAGCTTTACAATTGGACTCCCGTTGACCTAGTTTACAATTTCTATAAATGTCAATTGTACTTTGTAAATAGTTCAGGGGTCCTAATGTAATTATGAGAAAGGTAAGGTACCTGTTTGTATTTTTTGAGAGATGAGGTTCGTTATATACAACGAACTTTCCCTCATCTTCTCTTATCAAATAAATCTGGAACCTTCACCTGAAGATTCTGTTCGTTCCCTGTGCTTCCCGTCGGAGCACCATCAATTCCGGCAAGCTCCGACGACCTCCATGCACAGAATTTCACATGGTATCAGTATCAGGTTGCTGAATCTTGGTCATCTACCTCATCAGTTTGATCAATTCCACCTGGTTCTTCCGCATTTCTGGTTTTCTTGCTTTCTGCAACTCCTCTAGTTTCTTGATCCTCAGTTTTCATCTATGGCGCACACCATTCATCCTGCACATTCAGCAGAACAAGTAAGACACTTCAATCCTGCTGATGATCCTTTATACATTCCCTACAATGAAGTTAGCTGCACCTCCTTAGTTACAAAACCTTTACTTGATGCAAGCAATTATGTGATCTGGAAAAAGGCTATGGAGATGTCTCTGTCATGCAAATCTAAACTTGAGTTTGTCTATGGAGAAATTCCAAAACCGGAGGATCCTATTCACCTAGCAAAATGGAAACGGTGCAATAATTTTGTATTCACCTGGATTCTCAACTCAGTTTCTCCTGACATTGCTGCTAGTTTAATTCATGCTAATGATGCTATTGAAGCCTGGTCTGATTTAGAAGCTAGATATTCTACTTCTAACAAGCCTAGAATTTTCGCCCTTCAACAAGAAATTTATGCATTACAACAAGGAGACATGTCTGTTGCAAAATATCATGAGAAGTTAACTCAGCTTTGGGGTGAAGAAGACTCACAGACTCAACAAGAATTATGTGTCCTAGGCTCTACCTGCAAATCTACTATCTGCATGCTTCAAAAACGTACCATGGACAAACTGATGAAATTCCTAATGGGACTTACTGAAGTCTATGTTCCCCTACGGTCTCAAATTCTTGCTATGAAACCAATGCCTACCCTTAATGAAGCTTATGCCATGATAATACAAGATGAAATGCACAGACTATCAGGCCCTAAATTACCGGTGCTGGAGGCCTCAGCCATGTACCTTGCTCCGTCCAGTCAAGGCAAGTTTCAGGGTCATCCTACAAATTCCAATCAAAAAGGGAATATTAGTGATCAGTCTGTCCCAGGGCAAGACATCAATAAGAAGCCTCGACCTACTTGTTCCTATTGTCAGGCCATTGGTCATACCAGAGACAAGTGTTTCAAATTACATGGCTATCCGCCAAATTACAAGAAAAAAGGTCCCAAATCAAATGTCAACAGTGTCCTTACTGAACCAGTGATTTCTGACTCACAGACAACTTTGAAACCAGACAATCAATATCAACTCCAGCCTATACAGATGAATCAAGAGCAGTTGACAAGACTTATGAATTTTCTAAACAATTCTAGTGACGGTGCAGTCCACATGGCAGCAGGTATCACTTGTTTAACACATGTTAATATATGTAGCAATGATTGGATTATTGACAGTGGAGCTACTGATCACATAACCCCTCATTCTCATTTATTGCATGATGTTAAAAAGCTACCTAGTCCTTATAGTGTTATTACTGCCAATGGAAATGAGATCATAGTTACTCACAGTGGTACTTGTATGCTCAATGAGTTCATCACACTACAAAATGTATTGCTGGTACCTGCAATCAAGCATAATTTGATCAGTGTTACTAAACTGATAAATGATTCACAGATTACAGTTCAGTTTTCTGACAAAGGCTGCTCTATTCAGGATATCACAAGCCAGATTTCAACCTGGATTGGTCAGGCTAAGCAAGGTCTCTATTATGCAAGTCAGATTCCTACAGGAGGGTGTTATACAGTAAATAATAACCTGGGAACTCTATGGCATCAACGACTTGGACATGTCCCGTTTCCTAAACTGTCCAAATACATTCCTAATGTTGTCTGTAAAGATACTCCTCAGATGTGCCCTGTTTGTCCACTTGCTAGACAATGCAGACTTCCATTCCCTGATAGTACTTCTAAAACTAATTCTAGTTTTGATTTGGTGCATGTTGATATATGGGGACCATATAAAATTCCTACTATTACTGGTGCAAAATATTTCTTATCAGTAGTTGAAGACTACTCTAATTTCACTTGGACATTTCTCATGGCAAGCAAAGCTGAGGTATATAATCACTTTTCTCAGTTCTACTTATTGATACAGACACAATTTGGCAAATCTATTAAAGCTGTCAGAACAGATAATGGAAAAGAGTTTATCAGTTCTACAATGACAGACTTTTTCAGATCACAAGGATGTATTCATCAGACTTCTTGTACATACACTCCTCAACAAAATGGAAAGGTAGAACGAAAGCATAGATACCTTCTGGAGACAGCAAGAGCTCTTAAATTCCAGGCCCAAGTTCCTGATATTTTCTGGGGAGATGCCATCTTGACAAGCACCTACATCATCAACAGATTACCTTCTGTCAGCCTGAATAACAAAACTCCTTATGAGGTACTTTTTTTCAAAACTCCTGACATTCAGCATTTAAAAGTTTTTGGATGTCTATGCTATATTTCAAATACTTCACCTCACAAAGGAAAATTTGATCCTAGAGCTCAGCCTTGTATTTTTCTTGGCTATCCTTTTGGCCAGAAAGGTTACAAGGTCTTTGACCTCACTTCTCATGCTTTTCACATCAGCAGAGATGTCTTCTTTCATGAAACCATTTTTCCCTATTCACAACCTCACCTTTTTCAGCTTCCTACTTCCACACCTGTTCCTATCATTCAGTCACCCTCACCTAGTCCTGACTCATTCACTTCCTATCCTCAACATACCTTTGCACCCTCCTCACCAATTAATCCCACTATTCCCTCTCCACCAGAAACAACACCCTCACAAATAATTCCCTCCCAACCTAGACGTTCTTCTAGACCTCACAAATCCTCTGTTCTCCTCAAAGATTTTGTTTGCCTCACTGCCACAAAGCCTCACACATGTCAGTATCCTATCACTAGCTATGTCAATTATTCTACCACATCCACTGCCTTCCAGCACTATTCTATGCAACTTTTAGCTGAAAAGGAACCCTCTTCCTACACTCAGGCTTGCAAAGAACCTCAGTGGGTGCTAGCTATGCAGAATGAAATCAATGCCTTAAAAGAAAATCAGACTTGGGATATTACTGATCTTCCAGAAGGGAAAAACTGTATTGGCTGCAAGTGGGTCTTCAAAATTAAAAGAAACTCAGATGGTTCAGTTGAAAGGTACAAAGCACGTTTAGTTGCCAAGGGCTACACTCAAATGGAAGGATTGGATTATGAGGATACTTTCGCACCTGTGGTGAAACTACCTACAGTGCGTACTGTCCTAGCACTGGCTGCTACAAGGAATTGGCCTATTTTCCAGCTTGATGTCAATAATGCATTTCTACATGGGTTCCTCAATGAAGAAGTTTATATGACCCTTCCTCCAGGCTTCTATAAATCAGAAAAGTCACATGGCAAAGTTTGCAAACTCTTGAAAAGCCTTTATGGTTTAAAACAGGCTTCACGCCAATGGTTTAGCAGATTCAGTGACTCTCTCCTTTCCTATGGTTTCAAGGCTAGTCTCAATGATTATTCCCTTTTCACTTTGACACACGGCAAGGAATTTCTGATCTTACTCGTCTATGTTGATGATGTCCTACTTACGGGCACCTCCAATGCCTTGATTCTTGAGGTAAAGGAATTTATACATTCCCAGTTTCAAATAAAGGACCTTGGCCAGATTCATTATTTTTTGGGGATAGAAGTAGCAAGATCTAATTCAGGGATTTTCATAAATCAAAGGAAATATGCATTGGACCTCCTAACTGATGCTGGTCTTCTAGGTTGTAAACCCTCTTCTACTCCTATGGACACCAAGCACAAATTGGCACTATCCAATGCACCTTTACTGGAAGATCCCTCTACCTACAGGAGCATTGTTGGTAAACTCATCTACCTTACCATCACTAGACCTGATCTGACTTTTGCAGTAAATACCTTAAGTCAATTCATGGCTAAACCAACTGAAGATCATCTGACTGCAGTATTCAAACTATTACGTTACCTCAAGAATGCCCCAGCTCAAGGCCTTTTTTATCCTTCCAGCTCTGCCTTGCAGCTTTCAGCCTTCTGTGATGCTGACTGGGGTGCGTGCCCTCTTACCCGGCGCTCTATTACTGGTTATGCTGTTTTACTTGGTGACTCTCTGATTTCCTGGAAAACCAAAAAGCAGCAGGTTATATCATGCTCATCTGCAGAATCAGAATATCGATCAATGGCTGAGTGTTGCCGGGAACTGGCGTGGTTCAACAGATTATTGGATGACCTACAGATTGCCTGCCCTAAACCTTTTCCCCTCTATTGTGACAATCAGTCTGCTATACATATAGCTAAAAATCCCGTGTTCCACGAACGCACAAAACATGTTGAACTAGACTGTCATTTGGTGCGTCAATACCTCACAAGTGGCCTGATTGCTCCGAGCTTCGTCTCCTCCTCCAATCAACTTGCTGACTTACTGACGAAACCCTTGTCTGGTGATTCCATCTCTCGGCTCAGCTCCAAGCTCAACTGCGTGAATCTTCTGCACGAGTTGAGCTTGAGGGGGGGTGTTGGTGATTCCAGCTCTCCATCAGCTCCTCCGCCTCCAACAAAGTCGCCTGTAGCTGATCCAGATCCAGCTCCAGCTTTACAATTGGACTCCCGTTGACCTAGTTTACAATTTCTATAAATGTCAATTGTACTTTGTAAATAGTTCAGGGGTCCTAATGTAATTATGAGAAAGGTAAGGTACCTGTTTGTATTTTTTGAGAGATGAGGTTCGTTATATACAACGAACTTTCCCTCATCTTCTCTTATCAAATAAATCTGGAACCTTCACCTGAAGATTCTGTTCGTTCCCTGTGCTTCCCGTCGGAGCACCATCAATTCCGGCAAGCTCCGACGACCTCCATGCACAGAATTTCACAGTGTACTATCACGTTGCATCAAATGAGTATGCGGATGGAGGGGATGAGTCGGGTGGTTTTGCGATGATATTTGGTGGGAGTTCTGTGGAAGAGTTGACAAAGCGATTGGAGGAAGAGACTGGATTGGAAGACATTGTTGTGTGTATGAGGAGTCGGTTGAATGAGAAGCTTTATCCCTTGAAATTGGATCTTCCTCCCAATATTACTATGCATGTTGTTGTGGTGCTTCACAATTCAGATGGTAAGAAGCTTTTGCTCAAGTTATTTCTTGGCTGCTTTCTTACATGTAGATTGTGAATTCTAAGATGTTACAGGTGCTCGATGATAAATTTGGTTTCATATGTTATCTGAATGTTTACGTAGTTGATGAATTAGTGGTCTTCTGTCTCAGGTGCTGTGTTGTTGTGGTATGAGTTTTAGAAACATTTTGTGGACTGTGTGAATTAGAGAGAGATTTCATATCCCTGGTCGTGGTGGAGATTCTTCCTGGTGGCATTTGCATAATATTCTTACGACTTGTTTGATCATTCATTTTCAGTGGCGAGAGACTTGGCAAACTCGGGTCGTCCTTGTTGAGTTGCTACTTGCTTGATCATCAACAACCAGTCGAATATATAAATTGCTGGAGGCGAGTGCCATCCCCGGTGAATATGAGTGCAAGTTGTAGCTTCTTATGTGTACTGTTTTTATTTTTATATATTTTTTCTGAAGCTACCCGAGTTCCATCTCCTTGAATATATATACACTAAATCTTAATGTGAACAATTATAAATAAAGGGTCGCAAACACAGTTAACAAAATGTTTTGCATCCATTGATGCTTGTGAAGGGCTTAGTTGATTGAGAGCTGAATGTTTAACAGGAGTTGATGCAAAATGCTTGCAAGATGTGTTTCTGCAAAAATGCAATCTATGAGAGATGGATGCATATATGGTGGATGTTATTAAACTAAACCCTAAAAATATTTCATCTGTAAAAATTAGTAGCAATGGGTGGTTCTAAATGGTGGATTAAAAGAGAACACAATTCCAAATATCAAATACCCAGCAGAGAAGAATCGTGGTTAAGATGCCATTCCAGTATCACCTGATGGGTGGCCTGCATGAGCTCGTGCACCATACTCACTGTATCCATGCCCACCAGTTCCCCTACCACCTCTTCCACGGCCGTTGTAGTAGTTGTTCCTTGGGTAATAGTTTCCAGGTTGATCGTAATACTGGTTGTGGGTATTTTGATGGTAAGGGCCACCTCCCCTACTCCCACTTCTGAACCCACGCCCATTGGAGTATCCCCTACGACCTCCACCACGACCACCTCTTTGGTTCTGATTACCTCTTCCCTGCATATACTGCTCTGACTCTCTCGGCTTGTGCTCCACTTCTTTCTGCTTGTAGCCTTGCTCTTGCTGTGATGAGTCGTCATAGTGATCCCCAACTACTTCCTGAAAGTAAAAGTAGTTAATAGCCTTATGGGGAAATCCTAACCATCATGAAGGCTGGGATATAAGAGACTGAAACTCACCTTATGAGCTTCCTCAGAATGACTGAATTCATTTTCACCCATTTTTTGTCCTTGGTAATGTCCTACTTCATCCTGCATCATAGTTATACTTCATCAATCAATAGCACATAGTGAGGAAAGTATTCCATGTGTCCCGTTCATCATCACAAACTATTACTCAAAGTTGGACACGCGAAAAAGCCATAAGAATCAATTAAATTGAATCCACAGGGCAAGGGAAAATATGCATAAATATTATAATTGAATTTGTGCCTATAGTAATTACATTGAAAGATATATCACACCTTTACAGTTACGAATAGTGCATAGCGAATGGTAGGAAACAAACAAATTTTAATACAGGATGACAACCTAAAACCCAAGCTAATTAGTAATTACATAGTGAGACCTACTACTCTGAACACCTTATGGTTATGAGGATGAAAGAGCTTTTTGAAAAATGAGTATTTGATGGAACTCATAACATCATACGGAACTAATACATGAGTACCTATGTAGAAAAAAACCAATTAGGCTGCCCAAGTTAATGATGCAAATCAGCAATGTAATTCCACAAACTGGTCATAGTTGATCAACAGATGCATTGATTTCTCTTTTCACCAAAAGCTTAAAAATATATTAAACTATAGTGCCAGTTAAAACAAATCAGTGGTGGTACACCTTTGCTATTAATCAACAACTTTATCAGTGTTTACAGAACCAGCTAAGGAACACATGTAAATCATAAATTTCAAAGAAGAAGAAAAACGAATACAATGAAAACTTGAAAGCCTTTTTGAACATTGCTTAATAGCAGTTTGACATCTATTTTTGCATCTGAGATACTCATTCCACTAAACAAAACAGTGATAAATAACTAGCCAAGGGCAGGTAAAAACATCAATTTTTTCTAATTTATTAGTCTTGGTTTTTCAGACAAAACAATGTTCAAACCAATGCCACACCAGTTAATCAAAATTTATCATCTAAAATATTCTAATGTAAACAGTGGGTAATACAGATATAAGGAAACATGAAAATGGACAGGTAATCCATGTGCAGAAACCATACCCGATGTTCATATTGGGCAACATTGCCTTCATCGTGGCCAGCCACACTAGATCCTTGCCCTGGGACCTGATAGAACCTGTAGTTTCCAGCAGCCGCAGCAGCAACATCAACTGGAGCCTTCATTTCTGGTGTAGTTGTAAAGTACTCTGACGCCATTATCTTGTTTAATCTCTCTCTCAGTTCAGCATCTATCAATCAAGCTTAAGGAACCACATTTCCAACAAGAAACACCATGACGAAATGAAACTAACACAAATACCACAAAACAATATTGAACACAAATATAACAAGGATACAAGTAATGGTGGAGGCTGGTCCAATTGGCTGCTCAGACTTGGCAAGCCAAAGCTTAGCATGCTCCACACATCTCTCCAAAGCATCCTTATGGGAAAGGCTCGAATCCATTGGCCGTGAAGTCAGTAAACTCCCAAGATTTGAAATAAAATCCAAATCCTTCTCCCTCAACACATCAACAGCATCATCAGTCACATAGTCATAAGTCAAGCAACACCCCCTCTCATGCGTCCTAGTCAACATCGTCGAAGCGAACTCACTCTGAGTCTTCACATCAAAGATTGAACCAAAGTAAAGCAGATTCAACACATCTCCTACCACTCCAATCACCGCGGCTCGATCCTCCTCCACCTCTTCTTTCCCATCCTCCACCTCTTCGACGACAACATACTCTTCCTCAGCCGAAACCCTAGCTTCCTTGTCCTTCTCACTCTCCAAGAACTTCTTCACCGCAACGGAATGCTCCTCTCCCACCGCAGCTGCCAGCGGCTGTTTCAGCTTCTCCAGCTCCTCGATTTGCGCAACAACAACAGTTTTCGACCTAAGCGTCTCTTCCTGCGCCTTGTTCAGCACCTTCCCTTGCGCGACTGATTCCTCCATGTGGATGATGCGGTTGTGCTTCTTGCGGAGGGCTCGGAGGCGCTTGTTGATCACGCTCACGACTGGTCCGTCGGTGGCGGATGAGTCGGATGGGGACGGAGAGACTGGACGAGTGGTCGATGACGGTGGCGCATTGGCGGCCATGGTTGAGAGAGACGATCGGATGCGACGGAGAAGAAAGAGTGGCGAGGGTTTTGGGTTTCGAGCAGACGCTTGAATGTTGCGATAGGGGGTTTTTAAGAGAGAGGGGGAGGGTTTCAAGGACCGGAATATAATAAAATGGAATTCTGAGGATCTGTGTGCAAACATATTAGATTAGTTGTTCGAAAAGTTTTACAATCTGCCCCAAATTGAGAAGTGAATTTTACAATCTGCTGTATCCGAAAGAATTTTCTTTTTACGATATATGATATTTTTTCGAAAATAACTTTTGATACGATCCGTTTTTTGAAAATTTTCAATTTTTTTTGTCTAATCAGCTTTTAGTTGACACATGGGTGTCAATTTTTTGATAGCCGCTCACGCTTGGAATGAACGATTTTGAGAAAACCCTCAAAGTTGATTCGTACAAGGTTTCAAAGATGATTCGTGCAAAAGTGATTCGTGCAGTTTGCACGAATCAAATATTCTGTGCGCTTCCTCTGTTGTACGAGTTAAGTTTCATTCGGACAAGTTCCAAGGTGACTTGTGCAGTCTTGGGCGAGTCAAAGTGTCTCCGTAAGCTGGGCGAATCAATAGTGATTCGAGCTGGCTCCAAAGTGATTCGTGCACTCTTGGGCGAGTCAAATACTCAGTGGCCTCCGGTGTTGGGCGGATCAAGTGCTCTTGGGCGGATCACTTCTGTTATGTTAGAATCTCGCTCGTTTAACCCTATAAACATTCGAACCTTGATGTAAACTAAGAAGTTGTATCCCCTTGAGTTAGCTTTCCAACAAGCTATAGCGCGCATAAATCAGATAATAATCATGTGCTCGGCAAGCCTTCGACGACGAACAGGTCAATTTGCCCAGATTTAGTCTAAATTCATCCAAATGCGCAATAAAGTTCTAAAACGGTCTTGATACACCTGCGATGCAAAACACTACCAAGAAGTAATCTTTTACACACAAAATGGAATTAAACAATGAGAATAAATAACTCGATGGATCGTATAAATACGCTCCATCACTTGTATCAGTCGTATTGGTCTTTATATGACCGATACGGACAGCTCAGGCAATGCACATAAATCAAAGCGATAAAGGAGAAAAAAGAGAGGATTTCAAGGTGTGGAAAATCGAGGGTTTTGGATGAGAAAAAGACAAGCTGACTGCCAAAAAATCTTCACCAAGGAGACCATCAAAGGAGGATGGGGTACTAGATTTGGATCATCTAGACCTAGGTTTCTTTTTTCTAAACTTCTCCTTTTGTTTGATTTCATTGTAAACATATATTAGAATCCATTGATGATGAGAATGAATTGTGAATAGTCCTCTTTGTTTCAAGGGGTCCTATGGGCCTCACTAACACGTTTATTCTTCATTTGCAATGAGAACATGATTGTTTAATGGTTGGATGATTTGCTTCCACTAGACCCTAGTTTGAGATGCATGTATGATACTTGACAAAATGACTATGTATGCATTTAACCTATACTTTGATCTAAATTGAAAAACTAAGATTGGAGTCGAGATATTGGCGGGAGCAACTTAGACCTACATTCACGAATGAGAATGCAAGGTCTAAGAGCTAAGCAAATCCTCAATGCTATTCCAACTTAGTTAACCATATAACGAAAGTTAGTGGTTAGGTAAATTAGATTAAGTGAGCTAACAAGTCGAAAGAATGAAGCTCTACTCCGGTTGATTGAATCGGAAGAAACACATAGTTGCATGTATCTTCCATTCCATTGAGTAACTTTTATTGTTGCATAGTGAAGTAAGTTAGTGAGGAACATATCCCCTTGAAATTCTTCCAATCTACGATAATCAGTTTTAAGTTTTCATTAATACAAGTAGATAATCACAATTTTTCTACGGAGTAGCTAAATTATATACATAACATCTTCTAGCGCACATTCCAATTGCTCTCTTGGGTTCTACATGGCTTGCCGGTTATAAATTGTTTTGACTGCAATCGATCTTCAAACGAGATAAGAAGAGGTTAAAATCCAATTGTTCTGCTGGAGGCAAGGCTGTTTCTGAAAAAAACGCTTCACTTAGCCTAATGCAATTAAAGCATTAATTTGTTTAAAAGATTGGTCATTAGCCATGTTTAGGAAACAAGAAGCATCAACTAAAGAAGCAGCTGCGAGTTGGTGAATGCTAGGGCAAGCAGACCAGATTGATTTTTTAATGATAACGATGTTGCGGATGTTGATATTGTTGAAACTGAAGATGAGCAGCCTACTATGTTAACTGCTTTGTTTGATAACTAGACTTCTATTATATGCTATCACATTTTGATTTTTTAGTTAACTTTTTTTGGTGTTGTTGTTTGTATGAACAATCTATTATTGTAAAGTCATTTCTTTTTGAAAAAATTTTAACCTTGTCATCTTTTCAAAATTGAGTTTAAGATAAACCATCCCTCCAAAATTTGTGTACAAAGTGCTATCTTTTTGAAAAATCTTTTTTGGCAAAAGCGACTTTCCAAATAATTTTGATTTTATCTGTACATTCAGCGTCTACTAGCTGCCATATAAGAAGATACACTTTTGGAAATCCTCCATTTCCTAAGGCAGCTTTCGTAGCCCGATAAACAAGCCTAATATTTAAAGAAAGCAGCTTATGGGTAAGGCGATTTTTGTTAAAAGTCGATGTGGACGCCACGGAGCAGCCAAATATACACTGACTTGACATAGATCGATATTTTTGGAAAACCGCCTTTTCAAAGAGCGGTTTCCAAAAAGATGACATTTTCTAATCAAAATTTTGAGGTATGACTTTCTAAAATAAAATTTTCTAAAGATGTCAGTTTTGAAAAATTTTATCTTTTTGTTGTTCTATTTGTACGTAATAAGTTAGCTTTTTGTAGTTCTGTTTGTAGAATCAGATGAAATATATGTGACCTTCTAATGTTGTTTATGACACTAAAAAATTCCATGCACCTTGCATCAAAGGATATCTGCCCTGCCTCACAGCTTCATTATTATTCCTAAACCCTGGGACATTTTATTTTGTAATCTTTTATATTGTTGTAATTTTTGTTAATTGTAGTAGTATTCGAAACAATATAATAAGTTTTTAGTAAGTTAATATTTTGTAAGTTAGGGGATATGGTGGTTAATATTACTGGTTTAGTTAGGATGAGGTAGATGATGGATGTAAATGATAGGGACCAAAAAAATAAGTTCCAACCTCAAACAATATTAGATAAAAAAAAAATTTATTTCATGTTTTACATTTCAGTCGGACTGCACGTCAGGGGCTAGCCGATGGATCGGGAATATTTGTATTTAATTGGCTCAGTCCGACCCTGCAAACAGTAAATGAGTTTCACAATTAGGTTTTGCCCCGCCCAAAAAAGACTAGGTTTACATGAGTTTGATCCTTCAAAGTCCAAAAATGGAGTCTCATGCAATAATTCAACAATTTTTGCAACGAAATGAAGTTTGGTTGACAAACTGCCATAACTTCAAGTTTTTTTTTGCGATATGCCACATTTTTCTGAAAACTGCTCTTGCAGGAGCGACTTTCCAAAAATTTGATTTCCTCGCTGAGTAAGCAGTTAGCTGGCTCTTATGTGGCAATAAAACTGAAAGCCGATTTTCACCAGAGTTTTCAGCGAAAGGTGCCTTTGGAAGAGAAGCTTTCACCAAATCCTAAAAATCCAATTTCAACATATGCACATATAACCTCAAATTCCAAATTAATGCCCAAAAATATGTCAAGTTCACGTGAATAGAGGTGATTTTGGATTAAATGAAGGTTATCAAGATACTTGATTGGGCGGAGGAGGGCGGCGTAGTGGCTCGGTAGCGTCGGGTAAGAAGGAAGGGGGAAAGAAGATAGGAGAAGATGGAGAGAAGAAGAAGAAGAAGAAGACACGAGGCTGAGTTGTGTTCAAACAAAAGCTGCCTTTATCAAAGTTGGCTTTTGTTTGAAGATAGACCTAAGACGGTTGTAGCTCAATTTATGTGGAAATTAACTGAAAATCGCCTTTGAAAAGAGCGTCTTTCGTTTAACTATCACATAAGAGGCGGTTCAGCGCTGACTGGGCGAAGAGATTGAATTTTCGGAAAAGGCTCTCTTGCCATAAACAATTTTCAAAAAAAAGTGTTATATCACAAAGATAACTTCGAGGCGATTTGTCAAAACAACCTTCATTTTACAACAAAATGTAAATTTTTCACAAATCTCCCTCTCTTCCCCGGTAGCCTCCTTGATCTCCATCACAGACTGCCTATACGTTTACCGCCCTTGAAACATCCTCCCCAATCACCTCCCTCTAACGGAACACAGCTCCCTAGGTCCAAAGCTGCTGATTTCAACCCTATCCTCTGTTAGAGTCGGTCAGTATGAAAAGCCTATTCTTATGAACTAAGTTAGTGGGTCAAAATTGTAGCTAAGTTTGTTAGGATTTAACTCCACGTTTTTATCTTTTTAGTTGTATTCTTTCTTATTTAAAGTGAACCGTTATCAATAAAATTCAAGCAGTTTCAATTATTCTCAACATGATATCAAAGCGAGAAATTTATCTGTTCGACTTTGAGTGAAACGAAAAAAAGATTGCGAGTGAAGCATTGTGAAAGAGTACAAGTGAAGTACTTTGAGAGCAATAATGTGAGTGAAGCACTACGACGTGCAAGTGATCGGAAGGAGCCGACAATTTTGTGCAACCACTCATTTTCAAATTTGATGGCGACTACGAACATTGGAGCCTTTTGATGGAGAATCTTCTTCGTTCGAAAGACTATTGAAGTGTCACAGAAGCTGAAATTCCATTGGAGACTACAAACAAAAAGATTGTTGAAGAATCAAAGCGGGCCAAGAATTATTTGTTAACATCTTTAGATAAAGTAATTCTCAAAACTATCTCCAAACGAGAAACTGCTAAACAGTTATGGGAGTCGATGCGTGAAAAATATCAAGGGAATGCTCGTGTTCAGAATGCACAACTTCAAAGACTAAAAAGAGAATTTGAGGTATTGATGATGAAACATGGTGAATCAATTACCGATTATTTTAGTAGAATTATGTAGATAGCCAATGAGATTATGCGTACACTTATTGAAAAATGGAATTTCGTCGTATGTTCAATGAAGAACCCAAAAAGATAATGAAAAGATGTCTGTGGATGAGCTTATGAGTTCGCTGATGGTTCATGAAAGTACGATGTGATGAGGGATGTCGAAGTTGTTATCGAGGAAGGGCCACATCTAGAGGAAGAGGTCGGGGGAGAACTACATCGAATAAGGCAACTGTGGAATGCTAAAAGTGTCATAAGCTTGGGCACTATAAAGATGAATGAGAGGAGATCAATTATGCTGAAATTAACAAGAATGAAGAATTACTCTTAATGACTCAGGTTGATTTAGCAAAAGATGACTTGATAGTTTGATAAGCTGACTTTGTGATACGATAGTCGATTTAAGGAAGGATATGTTAGAGTCGGTCAATAAAATAAGCCTATTCTTATGGGCTAAGTTAGTGGATCAAAATTATAACTAATTTTGTTAGGATTTAATTCTACGTTTTTATCTTTATAATTCTATTCTTTATTATTTAAATTGATCCGTTACCAATAAAATTCAAACAGTTCTAATTATTCTCAACATCCTCCTCAATCCCATCTAGCCCCAAAATTGATCAATCATCAATCAGATACGATACAAACCAACCGTCACCAAGCTCTCGCCTTTACGCCAATCCCATCATACCCAATACTTCAAATTCTATCCTAAACACATAGGTTAGGTACGTGCAACGCCAACAGACCTATTTCTGCTTTTGACGGAGACCCACCCATCAACCTCGACAGATTCGAAATTTCGAATGTTCATGTTTCAAATTACCAAAATACCCTTGTAATCAGGTTTTTCAGTTTACATTGGACACTGTTATGTATGATATACATTTGACGGTGCTTAAATGGCGGGAAGGGCTCTCCATCGCTGCTGCAAGCTTCTGTCTAGCTCATCAACGCGTTCATCGAAATCTGAGATTTTTCATCAACGATGTAGCGTAGCGACTTGGGCATTGATAGAATCCGAAGTTGAGGGAATTGGAAGCGGTAAATTGATGTCTGGGAACATTGGTTTGTACGATGCATTTCAACTGTTTGACAAAATGATTGACTCAAAATCAAGTCAACTGATGTTGCGCTATGCCACTGTCATGTCCGACATTGTCAAAGCTGAGCGTTACACTGATGCGGTTGAGTTGTATAGGAGACTTAGTGCGAATGGGATTGTGGCCGATGTTAGTGTTTTGAGCACTTTGGTGAATTGTTATTGCTGCATGGGTTGTATTAGTTATGGTTTTGGAGCTTTGGGATTGATTCTTAAGAGGGGTTTTAGTCCGAGTTTGGTTTGTTATGCGTCTTTGGTTAAGGGCTTGTCTATGGGGGATAGGATTGGAGAAGCTATATGGCTGTTTGGGAAGATGAAGGAGCTGAATTGTGGAGTGAATGTTACTATGTACAGGACAGTGATTAGGGGGTTGTGTGGGATGGGGAGATCGGATATTGCTGTCGAGTTGAATGAAAGAATGGCTTATGAAACTGCTGCTTTTGGTGCTGATTTTCATAATGACTTGATCTGTTATGATATTATGATTCATGGGCTGTTTAGAGACGGCTTACGAGATATGGGTAAGAAACTGTTCGCTGAGATGGATATTAAGGGGATTGTTCCTGATGTGGTCACTTATGGTTTACTGATTCATGGTTTGCTTGAGAAAGGTGATTTGGACATGGCTAGAAGTGTATTCCTTCAGATGAAACACAATGGAGAATTTCCAGACATGGTTACTTATAATTCATTGATTCTTGGTTTTTGTTGCGGAGGTGAATTGACAGGTGCAAAATGTATGTTTTATGAGATGTTGGAGCAAGGGGTTCGACCTTCTGTATTGGCATGTAATTTGTTAATCAAAATGTTGTTCAAAGCGGGAAAGGGAGATGAAGCGAAGGGGCTGCTAGAGCTGATGATCCATAGAGGTGAAACCCCTAGTAGGATTGCTTATAATACTTTAATGCAATGCTTTTCTGCAGAAGGTGAAATTGACCAAGTAAGTTATATTTTCTGTTTCATGACTAAAGATGTACTAGAGCATGATGCCACCAGTTACACAAGCTTTATCAATGCCTATTGCAAGCTTGGAAAGATGAGCGAAGCCTTGCAGATTTTTATTCAAATGATTCAAAATGGATTCAAACCCAGCGTTGTTTCTCTCAACACCTTATTGAATGGGTTGCTCCTCAGGGGTATGGCGTGGGACGCTGGAAACATATTGAGGGAGACCAGAGGTCATGATATGACCCCAAACGAGGCGACATATAACATTATAGTAGATAGACTTTGCGAGAATGGCACGGTTGAAGATGCAATCAGATTCATGCATATATTACAAAACAGAAATCCTAAACCAAGCATTGAATTTTGTGATTGCCTCATCAGTAGGCTGTGCGTCGCAGGAAAACTTGAAACTGCTTGGGATTTCTTCAAGAGATTACCCGAGGAAGGGTTTTCACCGAATGCTGTGACATACTCGACAATGATCAGTGGGCTGTGCAGAGAAGGGAAAATAGCCAATGCATATGAATTATTTACTGACATGGAAAGAATGGGCATTTCTCCAAGTCACGTTGTCATCGATAATTTAATTGATGGCTTTCGCCAAGTTAATGGCATGAGAAAGTCATTGCACTTTTGAAGAGAAAACCACAGAAGTTATTGGCTATAGAAAGAAAAAAACAAGTGAATTCTTGCACTATTGTTCAAGCTTCAGCATTACCAGAAAGTGTTCCTTGTCATGAAAGTTCAGGCCGTATGTGACCAAAATTACTCATAAAACGTCGATGAATAGAAGTTCAGACTGAATTTGGTGACACTGGAAAACTTGTTCTTGCTGATTATCATGCACCGAGATGCTCCCTACAGTAGTTTCACTGACATGAAAAAAAGAAATAATCTTGATCATGGTTGATCTAGATCAGTTCTTACAAGTGTACCTTGCTCTTGCTGAAAATCTGTTACTCGTCACGCAGCACCTGGAGTTCCCCCAAACACTTCAGTAGGCTACAAATTGACAAGCATGATGACTCAAAATTCATCAATATCATGCAGACCAAGTCCCAATGAAGTGTTCTAGGGAACTCTGGGGGCCACCTGACTTCTCGTCGCCGAAACTGATGTTCAGCTGAACTTGAATGGACATGCGCAAGTTACATTAGCAGATACGGGGAGTTGGATACTTGATGGTTTGATTTCTTCAGGGCCACCAAAACCTATTTATAAGCCACTCCATTCATAGAACACAACATGCTAGAGTGGTCAAAGGTTGGCGTCCCTAAGTGTTTGTCGCATGGTTTCAGTGAGATATGGTATGGTATGGCCCAAGGACAGATTGGGGGAAGTGGGACTGAATGTGGCCTGGTTTGTGGAAGGTATTACAATTTAGAGAATCATATAATTTGGGGTCAGTGGGAAGGACATCTCTCTGCCACTTTTGCCCATATGCAAAGCATATCCCTTCATCAACTTCTTCGTAGAGAACCCAACTCACTTGACTTAGTTTATTGTTTCAGGTTCTGAAATTGCCATTTGATGCTTGCTGGAGCCTAATGTGGCCTAGTTGCAGTTAAAGTCAGTAGAGGGCGAGGCAACAAGAATGTAGCCAGCCACCCAGGTTTGTCTTGTAATCAGCTGTTGATGAGTATTGTGTTGATTCACGACTCATGGTTGTGCATAGGGTGGTCCAGTTGATCAGCATAGCTCAGTGCCCAATTTGCCTCTCTTGGCAGGCATATACTTCATCTTCATTGCATCTGCCCCTACCCATGTCCAGGTTCACACCAATATCACACAGTCCAACTTTGTTGCATCTTTGAAACTGGTTCACAATGCCATCATAGAGCATCCGCACCGGTTTGCTTCTCTAGAAAGTTTCTTTATAAGCAATTTTTATTACTATTTATAAAACAATAACATTCTCCGTGAGAAATTCTTTTTACTATTCACGAAATACAATAATTTTTTTGAAAACATTTAATTTTTTTAAAATGTTGGTGAATTATTGATCTGGATTGCGATAAGATTTGTGGCCAATTATAAGAACACAAGTTTCAAATGATTTGAAAAGTTTCAGAACATAATCTAATCGACGCGATGAGACAGCAATTTGAAAAGTACTCGTCACGGTCACGGTAGTTCGATTTTTCATTATTGTCTTGATCTTTCTCTACTACGTACTGTAGGAGAATTGCAGCCTTCCTCTTTGAAAAGTATTTTTTGGATTTTGGGATCATTAATTCTGTATTCATTTGCATAATCCTTGTGTTTTTCGCCATTTTTCTTACATTTGCTTCGTGTTCTTCCATTTTGTGCGTGTGTTCGATTTGCTTTTGTTGGATAGCCAATTATTTTTTTATTCGTAATGGTTTGCAAAGCATCATTGTAATTACTAGTTGAACTTGCAATTTTTTTATTTTTTATTCTTGCTTCTTTAGTCGCTTTACTCCCAACGGTCTTATCGGACTATATGAACTTCTGGATTGCTTTCGGAATAGAAAATTCCGGTTCTTCAAAAGTAGGATTTATATTTATTTCACTTGCATGCACTTTTTTAGTAGAATGACTACCTTTCATATGTGTAATTCGGTTGAGGAATTGTTAGGTAGGCGCAAAAGTTTAGTGTGTCTTAACTTGTTCTCAAC
Organism: Umbilicus rupestris; assembly: GCA_963678935.1. NCBI lineage: Eukaryota > Viridiplantae > Streptophyta > Magnoliopsida > Saxifragales > Crassulaceae > Umbilicus > Umbilicus rupestris. Next base: position 15,450,952 of record OY787607.1, on the reverse strand, counting down.
ATTCAAAGTGTATAAATGTTTTCTTTCGGTCCGCAACGTACACAGTTTGAACTTTGCGAATCTATATATTAAAATATATGTATAGATGATGGAGCTTTAAACAACTACACAAATTTTGGTGTACATTTGAGATCGACATGAGAGTCCGATATATACTAAAAAAATTTGAAGTTCACCAATATATTTTTTTCTAGTTTTTTGAAATTTTTTAGAATTGTTAAAAAATATTTCCGTTGGTAATTATTCTGATCCATTGTAAAAATCGGCCCATTGCAAAATATCAGCCAGCCCGATAGATTGTTCTTTTCACCCGTTGCAAGCTCCTTCCCTACCCAGATCTCTCGCTTTCTCGAGGAGCATTCTTCCTCTCCAAGCATTCCTTTTCACCGAGCAATTGTCGCTGCACACAAATTAAAGCAATTTCGTGCTGATTGTTGCTGAAAAACTCCACCGATGCATATGCCCTTATGATTCTTTGAAAGATGTTATTTTTATTTAAAATAACATAATTCTAAATTTCGAATGGGTGAAACTCAAACATGAAACTAGTGCCATTTCTAACAAATTTTGAAAGAGTTGCGAGAAACCAACAATAGCTTTAAGCCCATCTTGACTTGATTTCAATCCCCAAAACTATCAAACCCTTTTTCAAACTGTTTCCAGAAATCTCCTTCAACCCAATCTCAAGTTCAACTTCCTCATCTTCTTTAACAAGATAATCTCCCAACTCCACCTCCATCCACCCATCCAACCTTGCCTCTGAGTACTGATCAGCTTCTTCAGAGCCGGTTCCCGTCTGATCACCATCTTCAAAACCGAACTGAACAACCTTAGGGATCAAAGACACCTTTGTGACACTTTTTTCACTTCCTACAACTCCCACATAAGCCTCAGCTGGAGCCAAGCTGCTGAACCCTCGGCTATCATCATGTAACTTGAATACCAAGTATGTTGTGTATTCTACGCCTGGACTCAGCATGGATGTCTTTATCTGGCCTCGTATGTCCAGCAAATGGACGCCCAGAAGCTCAGCCACCGCATAGCTGGCAAGTTACCATAGCAAGATTTTTAGTCAACATCAAAAAAATGAATTCACTAGCTCAATTACATTATGCAGAAAGTGACCTAGTCTCGGGCACGGAAGTCCATTTCCAGCATTCGGGAAGTTCTCCGGCCACGATGTTCAACTCTTTCGCCACGATCAGCTCGCTTTTAACTCCCGTAGCCCATTGATACTGCCTCGCGATCTGAGCTCCAAGAACGGTAAAGGGCACCATGTCCTCTTCCAACTTCAGCCTTGCCAATCTCAGCTTCTCCATCTCAGCATCCCATTGGCGCTTCGAGAGGTTGTTCGACGTGTCCTCCTCGTCACTTTCCTCAGGTGCATCCCCTGCCGCGGCCTTGAGCTGGGCTATCTCCGCTAGCAGCCCGCCTTTTGTAGCCGCCAGTGCCTTCCTATGGGCCGCAACGTCCGTGTATCTCAGCTGATCCAATGCGTCAGCTGCCTCGGCCAAACTGGATCCAAGTTTCTCAGACAACGACACCGGCCGGGTATCCATTTTTGGCTTCCAAGATCGAAATGTGTATGTGATTTTGTTAATGAGATGTGAGCAGATGACTGCTTGTTTTTATCTACCGAAGATTCTCACGTTCAGCAGCCGATCTGGAACCCTTGCATTAGTCCATAGTCAACCTCCGGGAGAAGCAAGTTGGCTTCCCTCTTGCTATTTTTTTTTTTGAGTGGGGTGGCGTCACCGTCAATAGTTTTGATTTTAAAATAGTATTTTGTTGATGGAAAATTTTTTTGAACTCAATTTATTTATTTAATATTTAAATTTTTATTAATTTTTAAAATAAATAAATTGGAAAAGAATTATCTGCTACTAGGGTTTAAGCTGAAAGGCTTGATAACAGAAGTCGAGGAAGAAGATAAGGAATCGAAAATGGCGACATCGATTTCTCCGTTTCTCTCACTTCTTGCTACTGCTTCCACCTCTACACAGTCGCCGAGATTGCATCCTTCAGCTTTCCATGGACCTCTTCTTCCCCCCGCTGTTTCACGCGGATTTCGAACCGGATTCAAACAGCTAGGTTTAAAAGCGGCGTTGCGCCGGCTTTCGGAAATGGACGGTGTGAGGTTTGTATGCAGAGCTTCTGAGTACAAGTTTCCTGATCCGATTCCGGAGTTCGCTGAAGCGGTGTGTTTTTGGTTATTTGTTGGTGATGTGTTGAGTTGGTTTGTTTTTATGGTGGTTGAATTCATGTGGATTTTTTGGTGTTCAGGAGACTGAGAAGTTTAGAGAGCATTTGATGAATAAGCTGTCGAAGAAAGTGGAGCGTTATGGCGACTCGGCTAAGGAGGTGGTGGAAGTGTGCACTGAGGTATTCGTTTTTGAGATGTTTTGTTTCTTTAACGGTGTGGCGTGTCCAGGGTTGTATGCGAAAAATAGAGATTGGGCAATGGAGAATTGTCTTGCACGATTGGGCGTCTGGTAACTGTTTTGAAAATAAAAAAGATGGCTATATATAAATGATTACCGGCTTAGATGGAGTAGATATTTAAGATTAGTGGGTGATATGAAAGTTGAGGTCTTATTGGAATCGATCGCCCTTACTAGCATCCGCCGATTTCAACTTATATTTAGCCAATGATCAGCTGAACGAATAGAAAGATTGTTGTTATAAGCTAAATCAACCGCTTCCACAGTGTGCGATGTTTCCAGTTTCAGGGCAATGTTGCTTGTACATTACTTTGTGCTTGATATAGCTTTGTCTCACTGATATCCTCTTCCTAATTAATCATTTGCTGAGATAGGTCGCAGCCTAATTGGTATAAATCTTACACTTCGGAAGTTTGAGACGTGCAATTTTCAGCCATTAATCTGACTTTTTAAATTTTTATTGTTGGTCTTCATTCTTCGTGAATTCTTGTTTTTCTATGTAACGGTGGATAGGTAGCTTCAGATGCTATCGGGCATATCATATACTTGGGTGAAAATATAGAATTAGTTCAGTAGAAGAAAATAAAGGGTATAGCGAGCGTATGAACTTCACTTGCACCAGTTCAGTTGATAAAGACATCACATAGTTTTTTTTATTTCATACATTTATACCTAAGTATTCTACCAAGAGTTATACTCAGTGATTCGGTTATAAGTTTACTGATCTTGCTTCCACGTTAACCTCTATTTTTGCTGGGAAATCCTTGTTTCTAATTTTTCACCTGCTACGCTTCAGATCTTCGATACTTTCTTGCACTCTGAGTATGGAGGTCCAGGAACACTCATGGTCGTGCCTTTCTGCGACATGGCGGATACTATAAATGACAGAGGATTACCAGGAGGGCCGCAAGCAGCTCGAGCTGCTATCAAATGGGCGCAAGAACACGTAGATAAAGACTGGAAAGAGTGGACTGGCACCGGCTAACCAAAGCAAGAAGCTTCATGTAGCTGCAGTGCAGTAGTGTTTATACAGGAAGGATTAAACATTGTACAAGGTAACATTTATTGATGTCACACTAGCCTTTGCTTTAAGTTAGAAGAATGGTCGTTACTCTAACCAATTAGAAACCAATGCTACGTCATTCAGCCAATCAGTTTCCTCCACGTGGAATTTCCACGCATCTTCGCGCTATAAACGATCCCTTCTTCCTTTCTCGCACCAGCTCGTTGCTTTCAACTCCGGCATCGATCCGAAACATCGCCTGAGATCAGTCGCCGTCGAGTCACAGATCTTCACACGGAGGCCGGAAATGGAAGCTCACGGCGCCGGCCTGCGTCGCGTGGTGGTGCTGGCCTTCTGTATCACTGGAATCTGGTCCGCGTATATCTACCAAGGCTTGCTTCAAGAGGCTGTGTATGTCTCCATCTCCAATTACGATTCTTTTCTTCTGGATTTCGACTCTGAAAGTCGTTGTCGGTTTCAGTTGTGGCCAAGTAAAGCTGAGTGATAATCTGGGGCTTTAGATCTGACCAATGCTGATGATTCGTGGTTCCGCTTTCAGGTCAACGAAGCGATTTGGCGAGGATAAGAAGCGGTTCCAGCACTTGGCGTTTCTAAACCTGGCGCAGAATGTAGTTTGTCTTGTTTGGTCATTTTTGAGTAAGATTTTGAGCTCACTTTCATAAGAAATATTGTTTTTGCTGGAGTGGTGAGGTGTTGAGGTTGCTGGCTTGTGTCATAAAACAGTGATAAAGCTCTGGTCGAGAGGCAGCTCTGGCGGGGCACCATGGTGGTCGTACTGGGGTGCTGGGATCACGAACACAATTGGACCAGCAATGGGCATTGAAGCCTTGAAATATATCAGCTATCCGGCCCAGGCATGCTCCATTTCTATATGGTTATTGTTCTGGATGGGATTTTGTTCCATAAGAATTGAAAGTTTTCAGTAAATGTCCCTTGAAAATGTGTCATATGTCTGACTGTATATACTTTTCGAATCGTCAACTATTTCCTGTACATTTCCATGTATGTCAGTTTTAAAATAAGGTCTGTTTTCTGTTGTATCATACCTTCATGAGCTGAGACGTCTTGTCTGGAGTTACCAGAAGATATAACATTTGGTTATACTTTATTTTTGAATGCAGGTATTGGCCAAGTCCTCCAAAATGATTCCAGGTGAGCTTGTTTTCAGAGTAAATTGTTTTTGTTATGCATAGTTGCAAACGGATCATCTTTGGTTGATGAGGTAGCCCTGGTGGATGGATAAGGAAGAATATATATAATTTGACACTGTATTTTTGATCTTGAAGATTAACTAGTAACTCGTATGGTTATAACCAGTTATGCTGATGGGCTCACTGGTATATGGGATTCGATACACTCTTCCTGAGTACGTCAGCAGCTTTCTAGTTGCTGGAGGAGTGTCTGCATTTGCTCTTTCGAAGGTATATGCAAACACAAATATATGGCCTGTTCATCATATTTTTGTCTGAATGCATCTCCAAGGGGAAATTCAGCATAGCATTTTATCTGATATCCATTTTCACTGCCCACAGACTAGCTCAAAGATTACTAGCAAGCTAGCTCATCCAAACACGCCTCTGGGATATGGTCTATGCTTCCTGAACCTTGCATTTGACGGCTTTACAAATGCAACTCAGGATTCGATAACATTGAGGTATGTGTCAACATTAATTTGTGTTTGTTCTGGCTTATTACCTATCTGTAAATTTCATCTGTTATTTGATTGGTACTCATTGCCTTAGGTACCCCAAGACCAGTGCCTGGGACATAATGCTGGGAATGAATCTATGGGGAACCATATACAATATGTTATACATGTTCGGCTGGCCACAAGCCAGTGGATACCAAGCAGTTGAGTTCTGCAAACAGCACCCAGAAGCGGCGTGGGACATTTTCCTTTACTGCCTATGTGGTGCAGTGGGACAAAATTTCATTTTTCTAACAATAAGCCGATTTGGCTCCCTTGCTAACACAACCATCACCACAACTCGCAAATTTGTGAGCATAGTTGTATCCTCCCTAATAAGCGGCAACCCATTATCAAGCAAGCAGTGGGCAAGTGTTTCGATGGTCTTCTCCGGCCTTTCATACCAAATATATCTCAAGTGGCAGAAATTGCAGAAGAAGAGAAAATCTATGTAAACATCAGCCAGCAGAAAAAATATACTTGCTTTTATCCAGCTAGTATGACTTGGCTTGTTGTGTGATACTTCATTCTTACCACAAAGGTTCAATGATGATGTAGAATTGTAGCGGCAGATTATTATATGAAGTAGATGGAGTCTTTCTGCATACCTATTCAGAAACTGAAGTTATCAGACGAAGACATACATAAAAACTGGAGTGATGACAGTAAGAAAGGATGGGAAGCATTGCATTGCATTGCAGGAAAAGTCCAGGACTTGAGTGAAAACCAAGCCAAACCATGACCATAACATCATTATGGAATCTACAGTACACGGATAATATCAGCAAGGAAAAACGATCCAGGCCACCAGCCTGACCTGCCTGGAATTTGTTGTTGTGAAAGATACTTGCATTCTGTGGTTGGAATCTTTAATAGGGTTGCCACTGGATCCTCCAGCTCTTCACATGTCTAGCTCGACTCGACCATAGTAATCTGGTTTGAGCTGTTCTTACTTCTGTTGCTGCAAGAGCCGTGATCAAAAGTCTCATTGTTGAGGATGAACTACTCAGTTACTTCTCCTCCGCTTGTTAATCTCAGTATCTGAAAAATCGAGACATGAGAAGAAAACTCAGTTTTAGCATTTTCAGAATCTGATGAAGACTACCTGTGATTGGAGCTTTTGGTTTTGAGCTTGAAGAGCCTCATTGCGAGCTTTGACAGCATCAAACTGTGTCTTGAGAGCATCATAGTCTTTCTCAAGCTGCTTGGTCTTCCACCTAGCTCTCCTGTTTTGAAACCATATTACTATCTGTCTAGGCTGCAGGCCAAGTGCTCTAGCTAGCTGCATTTTTCGCTCCGGTTCAAGCCTCTTCCCCATCTCAAAGCTCTTCTCCAATGTCTGCAATTGCTCCATGTTTAGCCTCCTATTCTTCTGCAACTCATCCTCCTCGTTGTTCGTATCCTCACACCCAGTACACTGCTCCATCCTTCCTGATAGCAGCATTGTTCTCTTTCCTGAAACAATGCACACGACCCAAACATTGAACCTCATCTCATTATCTCTTTGCATACAAACATGTCAAAATGACTTCTTATCAGTAATCAACAACCCCATCATATACATATTAGAATTTCATACCATTGAAATCATATTGGGGTGGGAAGATTGAGTGCTGCTGTTCCTGATGGTTGTGGCTGCCATCTTCATCTTCTTGATCTTGAGAGGTTTGGAGCATGAAATTGGCTGGGAAGAAAGCCATGCCATTGCAGAACTTCAAAGCTCCTGATTTATACCATTGCTGATTTTAGATAAGGGGTTTGATGAGCTTTGGGATACACTCTAGTGGTTGTAAGACAAGTTTAGGAAATGGGTGGAGGAAGATTTTTGAAGCTGAGTGATTAATGTGGAGCTTGAATAAAAAAGGGACACCTTGGTGATTGATCAGGACTGGACTGTCATATAGAAACATGGAAATGGGAGGGAAGGGGAAGGAATCTAGGGATGCCACCTATCCCACCATCAGGCATCATGGAGTGGTGGGATTTAAGATGGCTCAATTTGGTTTTGTTCATTTACAAGTTATCTGGTCATCGCTTATCCTCATCACTCACTTTTTTTTGTCCACCAAGCTGCTAGCTCCTCCACCACTCTTGACCTTTTTAATCCTACAACCCCAATTAGATAGATAGGTCTCAGTTTCAAGAAACTCAAACAAAAGATGGAAGAAATCTGGAGTGTTTTAATCATAGAAATCTAGAGTATCAAGAGTAGTGATAAAATGAGGTTTTATATTTGATGGCTCTAAGAGTTTCTGTAGTTTGGGATTCAAGAAGGAATATATTTAACAAGACATGAGATAAATTTCCTGGGTGACTGGGGAGTGTCCTTTGTTTAATATTTTAATGGCTAGCTGACAAGCAGATTTGCCCTTATAAGGAGACCAGTCTTTGACATGGATAAAGACAGGTCCATTTCCATTTCCATTTCCATGCCAAACCAATCCCCACTTTGCACAAGACAACTTCACTCTGAAAGATACTTGTGAGGAGCTGACCCCCATTTTTGGATAGCAGCGATTCATGAACCACTGCTAAATTGAGAGTATCTGAACATGACACCAGGAGCATATGTTTAACACAAGTTCATGATAAGCAGGCCTCACTCAAAGATGCTTCTTCTGATTGAGACAGGCAAATATGTTCATAATTCTTAGTCTAATCCAATTAATTGATCCACTCTTTTGGATCAATTCTTAGCCCAACCTAACGAATATCTCTAAGTGATAGATCTGCGATAGACTTCTCCTGAGATGACGAAAGCAATCTATTATTACCAATGAAAGGAAGTACAATGTCCGTTACAAATCTGTAACAATACCAAGATCAACGAAAAATGAACCTATCCCTTTTCAATTACAGACTCTTGTATTTATACTTTTCTGTTTATATTGTCATCCAATCTTCTTCTTCTCCTTGCGTACACATTCTTCAGCTTCGGCCTGACTAAGACCTCCTCTGCGCGCCTATCAATACCCCCCCCCCCCAAGAGAACCATCTTGTCCTCAAGAGGGAAAGTAGGAAACTTGTCTTGGATAATAGCAGCAGACTCCCATGAATTCTCATAATCTGGCAAGTCCTTCCACTTGATCAACACTTCCACTTCTCCTGACTTGTCTTCCCTCCATTCCAGCACATCATCAGGTGCCACTTTCAATTCGAGCTCTTCATTTAACATGCGCGGCAGTGACTGAGCAACTTGGGACGGCTTCAGTGCTTTCTTTAATAGAGAAACATGAAAGATTGGAGGGATCTTCGCACCAGCTGGGAGTTGCAGTTTATAAGCGACAGGGACCCACCCTTTCTTCAACCATAAATGGACCATAAAACCGAGCAGCCAGTTTAGCAAAAGGTCTCGATGCCAACGACTTAAGTTTGTATGGTTGCAGCTTCAAATAGACCTAGTCACCCACTGCGAACTCAATATCACGGCGACGTTTATCAGCCTGGACTTTCATCTAGTCTTGCGCTTTTCTCAAATTCTGCTGTAACTCTTGCAGGATATGATCTCTGGCCACTTGAAACTCATTAACAGTTTGGAGCTTTGAAGGAATGGAACACCCTTTAAGAAGAACAGGTGGATCCCGTCCATACAAAGCTCTAAAAGGAGTCATGCCTGCAGAACCATGGTAAGTAGAATTATACCAAAATTCTGCCCACACCAACCAGTCAAGCCACTTCTTCGGTTTCGATCCAACGAAACACCTCAAATAATTCTCCAAACATCTGTTAACGACCTCAGTTTGGCCGTCGGTCTGTGGGTGATAAGATGTGCTCATCTGCAGTCGTACCTGCCAGTCGAAAGGATTCCTTCCAGAATTGACTCAGAAAAATTGGGTCACGATCCGAAACAATTGTAAAAGGGAAACCATGTAAGCGGACAACTTCAGATATAAACGGAGTAGCGATATCTTTAGCTGTGAATGGGTGACCCAAAGGCACAAAATGTGCAAATTTTGATAAACGATTCACAATCACCCAAACTGTGTCTTTCCCTCTGCAACGCGGCAAACCCCCGATAAAGTCCATGGAAATATCTTCCCAAACTTGCGTCGGTACTGGAAGAGGTTGAAGCAAGCCACCAGGTGTAACTGTTGAATATTTATGCTGCTAACAAACATCACAGTTCTTAACAAATCTCTTAACATCTCCTCTGAGACCATCCCAAAATAAGAAGCTGGCCACTCTCTTATAAGTCCTGAAAAAACCAGAATGTCCCCCAGCAGGAGTTGCATGACATTCTGATAAAATCAGGGGAATCATGTTTGAAGAACTCGACAGGACCAGCCTCCCTTTGTAATACAGACAACCCTTCTTCAGTTCGAAACCAGGGTGTGCAGTAGGAGAAATCAGCAACTGCTGGATCACCTTATGCCATTTTGAATCCTTTTCCAAATCTTGTATACAAGAATCAATCTCCCCAGTTGTAACAATAGACAATGAAGCATACATCTCGCGCCTCGATAAAGCATCAGCAACTGAATTTTCAGCGCCTGGTTTAAACTGAATCTCAAAGTCCAACCCAATCAACTTCGCTGCCCATTTAAATTGCTCATCCGTAAACAAGCGCTGCTCCGTAAGGAATTTTAAACTTTTCTGATCTGTCTTGATTATAAAGTGCCTGCCAATTATGTAGTGTCTCCACCTTTGTACTGCTTGGATCAATGCCATAAGTTCACGCTCATAAAGTGATTTGAGCTGAGCTCTTTGTGACAATCCTTGGCTCCAAAATGCCAGAGGTCTCCCATCTTTCATTAAAACAGCACCTAAACCTTTACTTGACGCATCTGTCTCAATCACAAAGGTTTTATTGAAGTCAGGTACTGCTAACAGCGGCAAAGAAACCATAGCAGTTTTCAAATTCTCAAAAGCAAATGTGGCTTCCTCTCCCCAAATGAAACTGTCCTTTTTAAGTAAGTTCGTCAATGGTTTAGCAAGTTTCCCATAATCACGAACGAACCTTCTATAGTAGCCTGTCAAACCCAGAAATCCTCTCAACCCTTTGACATCTTTCGGCTTTAGCCAATTCTGGACAGCTTCTATTTTAGACAGATCAGCAGAAACCCCATCACCAGAAATAATATGTCCAAGATATTCCAAGCTGGTATGGCCGAAGGTGCATTTCTTTCTATTCGCAACTAAAGAATTACACTCCAAAACTCCCAAGACTTTAGCTAAATGCACCCTGTGGCTAGACAAATCCGGACTATACACCAAGATATCGTCAAAGAAAACTAAAGCAAATTTACGAAGAAAATGTTTGAGTACCTCATTCATCAATGCTTGAAATGTAGAAGGGGCATTTGTGAGTCCGAAAGGCATGACAACAAACTCATAATGCCCTTCATGTGTACAAAAGGCAGTTTTCTCGATATCTTCCTCACGCATCCGAATTTGGTGATAACCGGATTTAAGGTCCAACTTGGAAAAAACTGCAGCTCCACCAAGCTCATCAAGTAACTCTTCAATAATAGGTATTGGGAACTTATTTGGAATAGTAATCTTGTTCAAAACTCTATAATCCACGCAAAATCTCCATCCACCATCCTTTTTCTTAACCAAGATGATCGGACTCGCATAAGGACTGATGCTGGGCCTTATCACACCTGACTGAAGCATATCTCCTACTAACTTCTCTACTTCAGTTTTCTGCTGGTGCGAACATTTGTAAGAGCGGAGATTAGGAGGTACTGCACCCTCCTTTAAACGTATTGCGTGGTCATGCTGTCGATGGGGCGGAAGGCTATTTAAATCTTGAAACACTTTGTCATACTGCAGCAGCATTGCATTAAGTTCCTCCTGTATATCTGGTGTACTAGAATTTGCATCTGAGTTCTCCAACAGTTGCAAAGCAAAGGCAACCCCATCATCCTTTAATAATTGCATCATAGTTCCCAGCGAAACTTCAGTTTTTAACAAGGAAGGATCACCAACAATTTTAGTCCACCTGTTATTATACTTCAGTGATAATTCAAATTTGCCAAAATCTACTTTTATCTCCCCCAAACTAGCCAACCAATCAAGTCCCAAGATCAAATCAATACCTTGCAACTGGAAAAGATAGAAATCTTGAGTCACTTCGACTGACTGGATAATAAGCTTCAGGTCTGCACACTTACCCTGGCAACGAATTTTGTGGCCATCTCCCACCTCAACCACATATGTAGGAGTGGCTGTAAGAGGCAACGACAAAGAATTTACCAAGGAGGAAGCAATGAAATTATGCGACGCTCCACAGTCAATGAATATCAGCACCTCAATCTGCCCCAACAGCCCTTTCACTTTCCAAGATTTTGAGGACGTCAAGCCTGACATGGAATACAAAGAAAGCTGGATAGCATTGATCCACTTCTTCCACAGGCGTCCCCTCTAACCTTTCCTCCTCATCATCTTCTAAGATAATCATCTTAATTTGTTTATTTCTGCATCTGTGGTCCTTTGAATATAGTTCATCACATCTGAAACATAATCCCCTGTCACGTTTGTCCTTCATCTCAGCATTGGTAAGATGCTTGAATTCTCCACCTCTGGGATCAGGTTGATTAACTGAAAGATTAGAACTCGAAGCGGATGAACCTTGAAACTCTACGCGCTTCTCAATAGATGCTTTCGGATCAGTAGTCACCACTTTAGAAACATGAGCACTTCTCTGATAACTCGAGCTTCTGTTAACAATATAAGAAACTGGAACAGTCCTTCTGCCAATCACCGCATTCTTTTGCTCTATCAATAATGCCTTCTGAATCACCTCCAAGAAAGTAGAAAGTTCAAACAGACGAACTTCTACCTGAACCTCCTCTTTCAATCCATTCAGAAAAATACCTTTAGCAAATTCTTGATCGATGACTCTCAAAGCACCAATGTATTTCTCAAACTGCTCCACATAAACGTCCACAGATCCGGATTGTTTCAGCGACAATAGCAGTTCAAAAGGATTCTGGATCAACGAAGGTTGAAATCGACGGATAACGGCGACTTTGAACGCCGACCAAGTCGGACACAGATTACACATCTCCCACCAATTAAACCAACTCAGAGCCTTACCTTCCAAGGCGAGCAGCGTCACTTGCATCTTGTCTTCCTCAGATAGTTTCCTCAAGGCAAAATAGTGTTCGAGTTTCTGAATCCAGCCAAACGCATCATCACCGCCGAACATCGGAATCTCGAGTTTCCGCCATTGATTTTGCACCGGCTGATTATCTCCCGTGTTCTCATCTCTGGCGCCGCTGCAACCTTCGTCAGCCGTGCCAGATTCCGATAGGCCAAGTTTGACAGCAATCGCGGCTAACAGATCGTCCGACTTCCTCATTCGTGTCTCTATCATCGCAATCGAACCACAAGCCATATCCAATCGATTCCGAAACTCCTCTCGTTCCTGGTTCCAATCCTCCTCACTACGAGCCATACTTCTGGTATGCGGCATAGGAAATCAAAGCAATCGACGATCGGAAGCGGTGGTGCGAGGATCGACAACTGATATCAATGATAGATCTGCTATCGACTTCTCCTGAGACGACGAAAGCAATCTATTATTACCAATGAAAGGAAGTACAATGTCCGTTACAAATTCCAGAATCTGTAACAATACCAAGACCAACGAAAAATGAACCTATCCCTTTTCAATTACAGACTCTTGTATTTATACTTTTCTGTTTATATTGTCATCCAATCTTCTTCTTCTCCTTGCGTACACATTCTTCACCTTCCGCCTGGCTAATACCTCCTCTGCGCATACCTGAAAATTCACCACTCTAACCCAGTTGACTTGAAAGAACTGCTTGCCAGAGTTGGCACTGCAACAATACCAGCCACCTGAATCAGCAGTCAATTCTGCCGTGACAGAAAATGTGACACTATGGGTAATCTGCAACATTCAAATCATGCAACTAATAAATTGCATAGAGTAACCAGAGTATTAAGATCATACTGATGATAGCAGTGCCAGCCATGCAGACAAAAACAATAAAATTGCTTGTTGCCCATAGCCCAATTGTCTACACATTGGCGGAACTTACACCCAAAACAACCTTAGCAAAGGTAGACCTTACTACATGTGAGTTTTAGGCATCCTTCAGTGCAGATAATGAGGCACAACTGATAGGAAATGACAAAGGCTCAAATGATGTTCTTACTGAATTCAATAGCAAACCAAATGCACCTTCTCGAACACCATGCTTTCACTTCATTTTCATTTCCGCTTGGATCTCCATGATGCACCTCCCTCCCCATCCAACAACTGCACACATGATAGAGACTTGACTATAGAAATCAAGTATATGTGTTTACATTGATCTGGCATGGGTAACAAGTGGAAGTAAAAATCAAGAATATTTACCCAACACACACATTGCAGGAGGTAAATGTCGGACAGTTGTCAACTTTGGTTTTCACCTGCTGTGTGATGATGGTTCATAGTGTTATTGTCCAATTCTTGATCCTTTAAAAACATTCCCATGGCCATCATGTGGTGCTTGATGCTTTGTGCTTGAATTGTCAGATCCCACTTGATGAAGATCGTCCAGTAAAGGCGCAGAGTCTGACATAAGATGGGTTTGATTTATTAAAGGAACCTCCCTTGCAAAGTACACAGTCATAAGAGTACAGAATGTCAAAAAAACCTGCATAATGCAAAAGAGTCATTCTAGTCGCATATAAGTTGTAACTGACTTAGCCCCCTCTCAAACTCGTATGGATATGTTAAATCTAAAACATTCTGAATAAGTTTTAAGTATCTCAGAATCAGTAAGTTGCACATAACTTATAGGCTCACAAAAATGGTCGAACTTCTAAGGGCACTCCTAAATTATTAAGCCATTCCTGGTTGCCTATACCTACTATACAAATCAATCAAGAAAATTTTCAAACCTGCCATCTTTGGAGAAGTTAGTTCCAAAAATACCACGATTTTGAATTTATTTTTCAAAATGTCACTTTTTTCACAAACGGTTTGTGTATTTTTAAAAATTAAAATGCTGACTGAATGATTAGTTGGCGTTAAGTTGTACACAATAACACAAACTGGTACTACGAATAACGGTTTGTTATTCGACAAACCGCAACTGAAAATAGCGATTTGTCGAAAATCCAAATTCACTTCTGACATTTAGCATTGAGCTTCTGACATTGAATCCAAATTCAATGTCAAATGCTCAAAGCTTTTAATTGAGTTTCTGACATTGAACTTTTAATTCAATGTTAGAAGCGCCATTGAGCCTCAATGCTTAATGTTTTGGATTCAAGACAAATCGCTACTAAGAGTGCGGTTTGTCGAAAATAAAATAACAAATCGCTATTCTTAGTAGCGGTTTGTGTTATTGTGTACAACTCAGCGTCATCCAGTCAACATTTTAATTTTTAAAAAAACACAAATCGCTACAGGAAGTAGCCGCAGTAGCGGTTTGTGAAAAAAGTAACATTTTGACAAATAAATTCAAAAGCGTGACATTTTTGGAACTAACTTCTCCAAACGTGGCAGATTTGAAAATTTATCATCAATTAATCACTCACCATTTAGTGACCACCCAGTAATAATGTATTCACATCTTAGCTTTTATTACCTGTGTAATAGTTGACCTTTCTGGTTCATTGATTATTCTGTGGTGATGTGTGATATCTAGAGATGGTTTCGTTGACCAGGGCCTATACAATTATTTAGCTGCAGTCATTACTCATACGTGAGAAACAACTATCTGCCTTCAAATGATCAGTAAATGAGAATATCACCTGAGAGATCAGCACGGGCTAGACCCTAAAAATAGTAAGAAGATATGAACTTCCAATACACCTAATGACCAAAGTTTTTGATAACATAACAATGAAACTAACCTGAACTGTATTATTAGCAAGATCAAGCATCCAGAAACCAATTATAAAAACAAAAGCAGCTCTTGGACGTGTGCAGCGGCTGAATTGGTCAGCTACGGTTGAATGCAGTTTCATGATATTACAAGTAACAACTATAGAAGATGGAAGTATAACCTGCAATGTCTGCAGAAAACCCGATTACAATGACCCATGTAATGCGACATAGTTCAGAAACTTATGAGGAAGACAAAATTATAAAATAAACTTCAACAAATGACTTTGTTAATGCTCAAGATCATAACCGAGCCAGCAAAAATGAAAGGCCGCCTTCTTCCATATTTTGAAGTGCATTTATCGCTCCAAATACCAACACAAGGTTGTACCTGCAGTGTGATATATGGCCCATTTATGCTACGATCAAACAAAAATATGTACAGAAAGCTCGCTTATGCCGGTACGCCCCGCAACATATCTTGAAATCATGTTTTCCAATTGTTGGAAATAAGGTGTGAAGAAAATGGGGTGTGCCTCATTTTGTAACCAAGTTTTGAGGGTGGAGAACACCTCGGATCAATTTGATGTAAACTAATGAAGTACTCTTTGTTGAAAGTAGTACAAAATTGATCCAAGAAACGTCAAATTCAGATATGTTTTGAATGACATATAGGTGCTCAAAGTTACAAGTAAAAGACTTAACATTTTGAGACCGTTGACCAGAGTTGACCGAATCACTGTGTGATTCGGGCAGCCCTAGAAGTGATTCGACTAGAGTGGCCGGATCATTTACTCCTTGCACTTAGGAAGTGAACGAGTCAACTTCGATTCGTGCACATGCTGGGCGTATCAAAGCTGGGTCAACCTGAAAAGACGGAACCTCAAAACGAAGTCAGCCCATGTAACATGCGGTTACCTGATATCGCGTAAGATGGCTGCGGAAATGGAGGAAACGAACTCCTCCATCCTCTCTGTATTTCATCCTATAAAAGGAGACGAAGTACACAGAGAATATCATCATCGAAAACACCGAAAACAAGTTCCCTGCTTTCTGAGTTTCAGTGCGTGTGACTCGTGGTGATTGCTGAGGTCGACAAAGCTCGCTTCAGCTAGGTCCTGTGCAACCAGACAGAGCTGAAAAGGGTTGTTTTATACTGGGAAGCAAAGCTGCCAGTGAAGTCCGACGAATTGGACGGCCATTTCGCTTCAAGGAAAGCGTCGAACGTGACTCAACCGGAAAACCCACCGCGGTTAATCTCAAACTGGTGTTATTTGTGTTCATTGTCTAGCTAACTCAGCTTGTGCAGAGAAACGCAGGAAAAAGGCCGCAACAGTCTTGAAGCGAAATTCGGCTTTGTGCGAGGTTCTGCATGAACCTGCAGATTGATTCGGGAAGACAGTGTTTGATTCGTCCGAATCAACTCTGTCTCTAGCAGACAGTATCTGACTCGTCCGAATCAAATCGTGACTTGAAAGTCTGAGTTTGATTCGCCCGATTCAAATTTGTCTCGAGCAGAGACTGAGGTTGATTCGCCCGAATCAAAGCTGAAGCAGAGTTCTGAGATTTGATTCGCCCGAATCAAAGTTGACTCGGTCAGGCCAGATTTGATTCGCCCGAATCAAAATCAATTCGGTCAGACCAGATTTGATTCGCCCGAATCAAAATCAATTCGGTCAGACCAGATTTGATTCACCCGAATCAAAATCAACTCGAGCAGGTTGGTTGATTCGCCCGAATTGGAAAATTGAATCGTGCAGAAGTGTGATTCGACCGAATCAAGTTTTATTCGTGCACTTGAAAGTTAATTCGCCCGAATCAGATTTGATTCGAGCAGTTGTTTACTGCGTTGTAATCTGAATTAGTTGATCTGATTACTGATACATCTGCCTCGTGAGTGTAGATAATGAATCCTGCAAACAACGAAGCTGTGAATATGGAGGTGGAAGTCGAGCAGTCTGTTACTGTGGGCAGTTCTACCTCAGTTCCTCCTCGGGGTGCGATCACCAGCTATGGCTCCGGCCGGGAATGGGCCTGCGGGTTTGATTCTAAACCCTCCAGTGGCACGAGTGCCAGGTGCTTTAGTTCCTGGTGAGAAGCCAGAGAAGTTTGCTGGATCAAACTTCAAACTGTGGCAGCAAAAGATGAGGTTTTACTTGACCACCTTGGGTCTGGCCCGGTTCATCACTGATGATGCACCTTTTGTATCTGAGGATGCAGATACACATGTGCGGTATGCATACAGTGCCTGGAGAGATTCAGACTATTTGTGCCGCAACTATGTCCTGAATGGCTTGACTGATTCTTTGTATAATGTGTACTATACAAAGAATACAGCCAAGGAGGTTTGGGAGTCTTTGGACCGGAAGTACCAGACTGAGGATGCTGGGTCCAAGAAGCACATTGTGGGCCGCTTCCTCAAATTCCAGATGGTGGATTCAAAGAAGGTAGCTTCTCAAGTGCAAGAGCTGCAGCTCATTATACATGAGATTCATGCTGAGGGAATGCAGATAAGCGAGTCATTCCAGGTTGCAGCAGTGATTGAGAAGCTTCCCCCGGGCTGGAAAACCTTCAAGAGTTACTTGAAGCACAAGCGAAAGGAGATGTCCTTTGAAGACTTGGTGGTTCGCCTGAAAATTGAGGAGGACAACAAGGGATTTGATAAGAGTTTCAGAATCCAGGGTGAGAAGGCTAATGTTGTGGAGCATGGTGGTAGCCCCAACAAGCACAGTAAGAAGCTGGCTTCGAAGGGTAAATCCTTCAAGAAGAAAGCGCAGACCAAATTTACTGGGAAGTGCTTCAACTGTGACAAAGAGGGTCACAGGTCAGCTGAGTGCAAGAAGCCGAAGAAGAAAAAGAATGTGAACCTCGCTGAGGTAGATGAGTTGGTGGCTGTGATCACTGAGCTTAACCTTGTGGACCAGAATCCTCATGCTTGGTGGCTGGATACTGGAGCAACTCGCCACATATGTGCTGAGAAGAGTGCTTTTTCAGAGCTGCAGCTGATTGAAGCTGGAGAGAAGGTCTACATGGGCAACTCCGCTACATCGGAAGTCAAGGGGAAGGGCACTGTGATCCTGAAGATGACATCAGGAAAAGAGCTGAAACTGACAAATGTCGCTTATGTGCTTGACATCAGGAAGAATTTGGTTTCTGGTACTTTACTTGATAATCATGGGTTTAGGATGGTATTTGAGTCCCAAAAAGTTATACTTACTAAGAATGGTATGTATGTGGGACGTGGGTATGTGAAAGATGGCATGTGGAAATTAAATGTAAATGCCATTAAACCTAAACTTATCAATAAAGTGAATTCTTCTGCTTACTTGCTTGAATCTTCTTCTTTATGGCATGGTAGATTAGGCCATGTGAATTATGAGTCAATAAGGAATCTAATGAAATTGGACTATATACCCAAGTCTCAAATTGATTCCAGATACAAGTGTGAATCTTGTGTTGAAGCAAAATTGACAAGAACATCTTTTCATAATATTGAAAGAGATACTGAACCCCTTGACTTAATACATAGTGATCTATGTGATTTAAAATTCATGCCATCAAGAGGTGGGAACAAATACTTTGTAACTTTCATTGATGATAGTACAAGATATTGTTCAATCTATTTGCTAAGGAGCAAAGATGAGGCAATGGAGAAGTTTATCTTGTATAAGTCGGTAGTTGAAAACCAATTGAATACAAGGATTAAAAGGCTTCGCAGTGATCGTGGAGGTGAGTATGTAGATCCTTTTGGAACATTCTGTGCACAAAACGGGATCGTACATGAAGTCACTCCACCTTACTCGCCTCAATCAAACGGTATAGCTGAACGCAAGAACCGCACCATCAAAGAAATTATGAATGCAATGTTGCTTAGTTCAGGACTACCTCAAGGAATGTGGGGGGAGGCTGTTTTATCAGCCAATTATCTTTTGAATAGGATACCCCGTAAAAGAAAGGATAAATCTCCTTATGAGTTATTTAAGGGGAGAAAACCTAGTTATAAGCACCTGCGGGTGTGGGGATGCTTGGCAAAGGTACTAGCCCCTGGTCCTAAAAGAATGAGGATAGGACCGAAGACAGTTGACTGTATTTTCATTGGCTATGTGCAAAATAGTAGTGCATATAGGTTTATTGTGATTGAGTCAAAGAATCCTGACATACACAAAAATACTATTATGGAATCGAAGAATGCTTCATTCTTTGAACAAATATTCCCTAAGAAGTCCAATGAAATAATACTGAGTTCACCGGGTGAACGAGGCGGAGACGAGGATGAAATGCCTCTGCCGCAAGAGGAAGTGTCCGAGGAGGATACAAGCCAAGAGGATTTCAGACGAAGCAAAAGAACCAGGATTGAAAAATCTTTTGGTCCTGATTTCCTAACATTTATGCTTGAGGCTGAACCCCACACGTATAGGGAAGCCATAAGCTCAGTGGAAGGACCTTTATGGAGAGAAGCCATAAAGAGTGAACTAGACTCCATTATGCAAAATCATACTTGGGAGTTAGTCGATCTTCCAGGTGGAAACAAACCACTCAGTTCCAGGTGGGTTTTTTCTAGAAAGATGAAAGTAGATGGTACTATTGATAAGTACAAGGCGAGACTTGTGGTCAAAGGATATAGACAGAAGGAGGGTCTAGACTACTTTGACACATACTCACCCGTGACAAGAATCACTTCCATTAGAATGATAATTGCCATCGCAGCATTGCGCAATTTAGAGATTCATCAAATGGATGTGAAAACTGCTTTCCTCAATGGAGATCTTGATGAAGAGATATACATGGAACAACCTGAGGGTTACTCAGTGCAAGGACAGGAGACGAAAGTGTGTAAACTTGTGAAGTCTCTCTATGGCCTCAAACAAGCGCCAAAACAGTGGCATGAAAAATTTGACCGTGTTATACTGTCAAACGGTTTCAAAATCAACGAGTGTGACAAATGTGTATACATTAAGAATACTAATCATGGGTATGTGATTTTGTGTTTATATGTTGATGATATGCTCATTGTGGGAAACAATGAACAGATGATTAAGTCCACGAAAACCATATTGAATTCGAAATTTGATATGAAAGATTTGGGACGAGCTGATGTAATTTTAGGGATTAAAATTACAAGAACGGCGGATGGATATATCCTAGATCAGTCACACTATGTTGATAAAATTCTAGACAAGTACTGTAAAGACAGTTTAGGAGTATGCAGAACTCCTATAGAAATGAATCAACACTTGTCTAAGAACAAAGGGGAAGGAATTTTCCAAATTGAATATGCAAGAGTAATAGGCAGTCTCATGTATTTGATGAACTGCACTAGACCTGATATTGCATATACGGTTAGTAGACTTGCTAGATACACGTGTAATCCTGGAGCTGAACATTGGAAATCAATCGTGATAATACTAAAGTATCTACGATTTACTCGTGACTAAAGTCTACATTATACCAGATATCCTGAAGTCATTGAAGGATACACTGACGCTAGCTGGATATCTGATATACAAGCCTCTAAAGCCACTAGTGGATATGTATTCACTTTAGGTGGTGGAGCAGTGTCCTGGAAATCCTCTAAACAAACAATAATTACTCGTTCCACGATGGAAGCTGAGTTCGTTGCACTAGATAAATGTGGCGAAGAAGCAGAGTGGTTAAGAAACTTTGTAGAGGATATTCCTCAATGGACAACACCTGTGCCGGCAATATGTGTATATTGTGATAACCAATCAACGATTGGGAGAGCACAGAATGTCTTGTATAATGGTAAGTCGAGACATCTACGTCGAAGACATAATACCATTAGACAACTTCTCTCGTTTGGAGTCATAAGTATTGACTACGTGAGATCCAAAGATAATATAGCGGATCCATTAACCAAAGGGTTAAACAGAGACCAGGTAAAGAAGACGACTAAAGGAATGGGACTGAAGTCCTTAGAAAAATAAAGTCGAAGCAAAGGAAAACCCTACCATGATGACTGGAGATCCCAAGAACTTGGTTCAAAGGGACAACCTACTTGCTAAGACTGTGTGAAGTCACTGTGGGGGTAACACCTCGGTTCCATTCCTTGACTTAACAGTGACTCCCGTACGAGGTTAAGCTCGAAGCTTTTAATGATTATGAAAGTTTGAACGATGAAGTTTCAAGCGGATAACACGGGATTATCTTAAAATAATCACCTATGTGAGAGAGAAGTTTGGCCGCTTCAAAGGATGATTAATAGGACTTAATCATTTAGAAACTCTTGCAGAACCAGGAAGGGGAACCATGGCCGAAATGGACCCACCAGTAAGAGCTGAAGTTGATCAGGAAGATATCTGTGAGAACTTGGTTTTGTTTACATTATAAGACGAACAGTTCAAAGACATCATATCTACTAAATAGTCAGTAAAAGAATCAGGTTTTTCTCAAGAGAAGGTTCAAGGGCTTTGCCCACCTATCTTATGCAGATATTGACCATAGAAGCTATCACCACAAAGAGTCGAGTCGTTTTGATTTTTCTTTATTACTTGATTTTCTTCATGTGGAGGATTGTTGGAAATAAGGTGTGAAGAAAATGGGGTGTGCCTCATTTTGTAACCAAGTTTTGAGGGTGGAGAACACCTCGGATCAATTTGATGTAAACTAATGAAGTATTCTTTGTTGAAAGTAGTACAAAAATGATCCAAGAAACGTCAAATTCAGATATGTTTTGAATGACATATAGGTGCTCAAAGTTACAAGTAAAAGACTTAACATTTTGAGACCGTTGACCAGAGTTGACCGAATCACTGTGTGATTCGGGCAGCCCTAGAAGTGATTCGACCAGAGTGGCCGAATCATTTACTCCTTGCACTTAGGAAGTGAACGAGTCAACTTCGATTCGTGCACATGCTGGGCGTATCAAAGCTGGGTCAACCTGAAAAGACGGAACCTCAAAACGAAGTCAGCCCATGTAACATGCGGTTACCTGATATCGCGTAAGATGGCTGCGGAAATGGAGGAAACGAACTCCTCCATCCTCTCTGTATTTCATCCTATAAAAGGAGACGAAGTACACAGAGAATATCATCATCGAAAACACCGAAAACAAGTTCCCTGCTTTCTGAGTTTCAGTGCGTGTGAGTCGTGGTGATTGCTGAGGTCGACAAAGCTCACTTCAGCTAGGTCCTGTGCAACCAGACAGAGCTGAAAAGGGTTGTTTTATCCTGGGAAGCAAAGCTGCCAGTGAAGTCCGACGAATTGGACGGCAATTTCGCTTCAAGGAAAGCGTCGAACGTGACTCAACTGGAAAACCCACCACGGTTAATCTCAAACTGGTGTTATTTGTATTCATTGTCTAGCTAACTCAGCTTGTGCAGAGAAACGCAGGAAAAAGGCAGCAACACCAATTAATCCAATATCAGATGCTATGTAATTTTCAGTTCGATAAAATGTATCTGAATGCAAAGGATGTCTTACCACAAGGCCAATGATGGGACCACAAAGCCATATAAATGAGGAAAATGCATGCCCAATTCCAAGCGTCTGCACCGCGTAACAAGAGGTTGGTCGAAGAGGTTAGAGTATGGCCTGATGACACTCGATGTGTGTGAAATTACAATCACTTCTCAAGATACACAATTTTGAGGGAAATTCACAAGAACTTATATTTGTTGGACACCATATAACAACCTTGTGAAGGTTTTTGAAATTATCTGACTTAGAAACTTCATACCTCATGAGCAGCTTCACACTACGTGAAAATGAAAATCCGAGGTCAGCATAACCAAGTCAAGTCACTTGAAATTTTAAATTACAACTAACACTGCCCAAGTATTTATATTTTTCTTTCCTAAATATTTGGAAATTCGGTATTGATTTGTTTGTTTGAATTTTCTTTCCTAAATATTGTTGGGAAAAGATTAACTACGCAGTGGAATTTGTATCGCCAGAATACACCTTTTTTCCCTCCTCTTGTGTAACAAAATGGGCTAACAAAATAAACACTCCACTATATTAAAAATATAATGGGATAACAAAATATCTCTCAGAAGAGAGGATTTCTCTCAGATCAAAGGCTTTGTTTGATTTTGAAACTGTTGAATGAATTAGAATTACAAATACAAACAGTGTATTTATACTACGATGTTATCTAAATATAACTTGTAGTAGTTTGATTTTTTTCCATCCAAATTTGCATGAATTTCTCCCTGCCTTTGTTTCTATGTTTTCTTTCCGTGGGTTTCTCTCTTCAAAATAAGGAGGATTATTCATCAAATCTCCCCCATCCGACTTATTTGTAGCGTAACATACCTGCAGCTTCTCTGCAAAATCCGAACTTGTCTTTCGGTAAGGACTTAGTCATCATATCTGATAGATTATCATCAGTATGAATCTTCTCAATCTAAAGTTGCTTGGACTCCAGCATATCACGTATTCAGTGATATCGCACATCAATATGCTTCGACTTTGAGTGAAAACTTGAATTCTTGCTTAGATGGATTGCACTCTGACAGTCACAATAGACAGTGTATTTATGTTGTTCTTGTCGCAAGTCTCAACTCCTGCAAGAATCTCTTCATCCAAAGCATTTCCTTGCATGCTTCAGTAGCTGCAATGAATTCTGCTTCAGTAGTCGATAAAGCAACACACTTCTGTAGCTTTGACTGCCACGAGACTGCTCCCCCGAAAATGTAATCAAGTAACCAGAAGTAGATTTTCTGGAATCTAAATCTTCGGCCATGTCTGCATCTGTGTAGCCAACTAGCTCAGGCTTGCCATTTCCAAAATATAAACTCATTTTGGAAGTTCCTCTCAGATAGCGTAAGATCCACTTGACAGCATTCCAATGCTCTTTTTCAGGATTAGCAAGGAATCTGCTAACAACACTAACTGCATGTGTTATGTCTGGCCGAGTGCACACCATTGCACATGTTAAGCTTCCAACAACTGAAGCATATGGCATCTTCCGTATTTCCTCTTTTTCGTTCTCATATACGGGACAATGCTTCATGCTAAGCTTAAAATGACTTGCAAATGGAGTTGCAACTGGCTTTGCTTTGTCCAAGTGGAACCGCTCCAGTACTTTCTCAATATACTTCTCTTGAGATAGCCATAAATTTCCTTTTTGTCGATCACAGTAGATAGTTATCCCAAGAATGTGTCTTGCTGGGCCTAAGTCTTTCATTGCAAAAGACTTCTTCAACTCATTCTTCAGATGGCTTATCTTCTCACGGTTATGCCCAACGATCAGCATGTCATCAACATATAAGAGAAGTATGATGAACTCTCCGTCTAAGAACTTCTTCACAAAGATACGATGATCTGAAGTAGTCCTTCGATAGTCATGTTGAATCATGAAGGAATCAAACTTCTTGTACCATTGTCGTGGAACTTGCTTGAGTCCATATAAACTCTTCTTCAACCGACAAACTAAATCTTCTTTGCCTTTCACTTGAAATCCTTCTGGCTACTCCATGTATATTTCTTCTTCAAAATCACCATGAAGAAATGCAGTTTTCACGCTCAATTTCGAGATTCAGACTTGCAGCCAGGCCAAACACCACCTGAATAGATGACATCTTCACCACTGGTGAGAATATTTCTTCAAAATCTATTCTTTTCCTTTGGTTAAATCCTTTCACGACTAGTCTTGCTTTATATCTAGGTCGTGAGCTTCCTTCCTCAGACTTAAGTTTATATACCCATTTGTTCTTGAGTGTTCCTTCTGTCTTTCGGTAGTGGTACTAACTCGTATGTCTGGTTCTCATGCAAAGAATGCATTTCTTCTTGCATGGCTTTCAACCATTCACTTTTATTGTCATTCGTCAGAGATTCTTCATAAGTCTCTGGTTCTCCCCCATCAGTAAGTAACACATATTCACTGCTTGAGTACCTAGTACTTGGAATATGTAATCTTCCTAATCTTCTCAAAACAGGTTGATGATCTTGCTTTTCATCATCATCAATTCTTTCTGTATCACTGTCATTTTTTTCAACTACTTCTTCAGTTGGATCACCATGAATAGGAGATTGGTTCTCTGAATCATCTTCTCCACCTGTATGTGAAGGAATAACTAGATCCAGGTTCACTGGATATTCTTTTGTACTATCAGGTTTCACCCCTCTTTGAATATCTTCAATGTTTTGATCAACCAAGCGATTTGGCGAGAATAAGAAGCGGTTCCAGCACTTGGCGTTTCTAAACCTGGCGCAGAATGTAGTTTGTCTTGTTTGGTCATTTTTGAGTAAGATTTTGAGCTCACTTTCATAAGAAATATTGTTTTTGCTGGAGTGGTGAGGTGTTGAGGTTGCTGGCTTGTGTCATAAAACAGTGATAAAGCTCTGGTCGAGAGGCAGCTCTGGCGGGGCACCATGGTGGTCGTACTGGGGTGCTGGGATCACGAACACAATTGGACCAGCAATGGGCATTGAAGCCTTGAAATATATCAGCTATCCGGCCCAGGCATGCTCCATTTCTATATGGTTATTGTTCTGGATGGGATTTTGTTCCATAAGAATTGAAAGTTTTCAGTAAATGTCCCTTGAAAATGTGTCATATGTCTGACTGTATATACTTTTCGAATCGTCAACTATTTCCTGTACATTTCCATGTATGTCAGTTTTAAAATAAGGTCTGTTTTCTGTTGTATCATACCTTCATGAGCTGAGACGTCTTGTCTGGAGTTACCAGAAGATATAACATTTGGTTATACTTTATTTTTGAATGCAGGTATTGGCCAAGTCCTCCAAAATGATTCCAGGTGAGCTTGTTTTCAGAGTAAATTGTTTTTGTTATGCATAGTTGCAAACGGATCATCTTTGGTTGATGAGGTAGCCCTGGTGGATGGATAAGGAAGAATATATATAATTTGACACTGTATTTTTGATCTTGAAGATTAACTAGTAACTCGTATGGTTATAACCAGTTATGCGCCGTGCGACGCATCGAGTCCGTGCGACGCCTTCTCCGCATCGAGTCCGTGCGACGCCTTCAATTCAGGTCCGCATGTAAGTAGGTTAACGTTTTGGGTAGGTTTAAGGGTGATGAATGTGTTGAGAACTTGAATTAAGTATGAATTGAGAAGGTTGAGAACTTGAATATGTGATGTTCATGACGATTTTTTGATTTTTTTGATGCCGTGTGTGGATGATGATGAAATTGTTGACGGCAGGGATGAAAGTTTTGATTTTTGATGGGGATGATGAAATTTTTTGAATTTTTTGATGCCGTGTGTTGATGATGATGAACCTGTAATGGAATTTTTTGATGTCGAATTTGTTGATGTTGTTGATGAATTTGTTGATGTTAATGATGAATTTGTTGATGATGAATATTGGGTGATGAATATGATGATGTTGAGCATGCGGTGATGAATATTGGGTGATGATGATGATGATTTTTGAATTGTTTGATGATGTTGAATATGATAATCAATATTGGGTGATGATAAGGGTGATGGAGGTGATGAATATTGAGTGATGATAAGGGTGATGGAGGTGATGAAGAAGTTGATGAATATTAGAATAAAATTGATGACCATTCTGAATTGTTCAGCGATATTTGTGTTAATGCAGATGGATATAGACCAGATTGTGGAGCCGGGTCCGATTGATCAATCCATTTTGACTCAACAACGTCTACACCGTTCGGGTGAAGTTTGGGATGATCCTGTAAGTGCAGTCTTGTTTAATTAATCATAATGTAAGTTTGTATTTCAAATGCTAGTTTTGGGTTGACATTGATTTTGATACAACAGGTTGGAAAAAATTTGAAGTTGGTCCATCGCCGGATGTGGGACATGGACCCCCGGATTGTCCCTTATGTAGCTAGAGCTGGGTTTTATCCATGGACTCAGCTACAGAATATTGAGGTGGACCACCCATTGATGACCGCACTTGTTGAGCGGTGGAGGCCGGAGACACATACATTCCACATGAGGATCGGGGAGTGTACGGTCACCCTACAGGACGTGGGTTTATTGACAGGATTACCGGTTGAGGGTGAGGTTGTCACCGGTACTGAGGAACATGACCGGAGAAGTCTGTGCATACAACTGCTCGGTGCCCATCCAGAATGCCACGTTCTCCCACAATGGCGAGGAGAAGATGGTTTACAGACAACATGAAGAACATACCTGAGGACGCGTCGGAAGACGATCTGAAGAGGTATGCTAAGGCATACATTCTATGTATGCTAGGGTCGTCTTTGATGACTGACTTTTCGGGAGATCGGGTATCACTCCACTACCTTCCATTGTTGGAAGACTTGGATCACGTAAGATCATATAGCTGGGCTAGTGGTGTGCTTGGGTACCTCTATAGGCAGTTATGCAGCGCCGCGCGAGAGGGACATAAGCAAATGGGCGGTTGCGTTATACTGTTGCAGTTGTGGAGTTGGGAGAGGATATACATTGGTCGACCGAAAGGCTTCAGTAGAGTTCTTGAACCGATGGATGCAGACATCCATCCATATTATCGTGGGTCATGGGCATACCTGTAAGTATTTAGTTTACATTTAATTAATTATGTTGGCTATCTTTGGACTCACCTGTAATCGTATTCTCTCATTTGTCCCAAGAAATCGTATGGACCGAAATCCTATATGGAGATTCCACATGGCTCACTTACATTCTACCGTGATCAGTTGGATCGACTTGGTCACGATGATTTCGTGTGGAGACCATATGATGAGGAGCTCTTTTCCATGCTTAACCCGACTTGCACTGAAGGTCGTTTGAGCTGGTGTTCAGAAGTGCCTCTATTGTGTTTTAACATAGCCGAGTGGCACCATCCATCTCGAGTTATGCGACAATTTGGATTCAGACAGGGTATTCCTCACGTCCCGCGTGGGTCTTCCGATCCTAAGCATCAATTGACCCGGAGAAGAAGAACGGATTGGTCAAGTGAGCTGCGAGAGTACGTCGACATTTGGAGAGGGAGAGGAGATAGGGTCGTGCAGGGAGATGCTGCAATTGAGGTTGACGAGCCCACCCAAGAGTACCAGAGCTGGTATACCACTACGACGCGTCGTTTTATACAGCCTCAGGATGAGGAAGCGACCATTTACCGACCCACTGCTCCAGTTGAACACTGCGTGGTATGTGTTTTATTCAGTTTAACTACTAGTGTAAATTAGAATTTCTCACTATTGTTCTTTGTGCAGGTTCGAGGCCTCGTCCATGTCGCTCGGACATCCGCTGAAATTTTCCTGCACACATCTTGCCCACTTTCAAGGCAGGGTAATTACAATATCTTCCACACGGCCGTAGAGGAACTGACTAGATTAGGGGAGGCTGACAAGCTGGGGGTGGATCCAGCACTTATTGCACTGGATGAGGAGGAGGAAGCATCCGCTGATCTTGGAGCCGATGAAGCTGGCCCCAGTGGTCCACCACAGGGTGAGACTGAAGATGATCGCCCTACTAGAACGAAAAAAGCACCGGTTCGATTCTCACCTAGTTGGCTCCGTCGCCGACGCAGAGGTTGATTGTGTACCACATAATGTTTGGAAGTGAAAACATTGGATATTCATAATGCATTTCATTTCATTACAACTGCGCATTAAAGTCGAAATGACATTAATTAAATCACGGGTTTGACTTATTCGGGCATGATCTTCTGTTATGGCCGGTTAAGTGGCACACTCCACATTTACGAGGTGCATGGGAAACTCCTTGACTACTTGACGCACATTGGTCCATTTCGTTATGGCGACGACGTGATGGATTTCGTCCAACACTGCCACGCTTGAAGGCTGGATTAGGGACATGATCTGGTCCACTGAACGGTCTGCATCTTTTTTCATCAGGAATGACGTTAAACGTGTAATTCCAAGTGGCGAAGTACGCGTCCAAGGTATAATGATGATCGACAAACTGAGTATACTGCAAGCCTTCACTTTTGCATACTGCCATCACATGGCTGCATGGATAGTGAAAAGCCTCCCATTTACCGCAGCTGCACGTACCTTCTGATAGCTTCACTTCATGTATATTACGTCTCCTTGCAGTGGTAACCTGGTAAACGCCTCTTACTGCGTCGAACACTTACACTCGATGATAATCCGCCTTCTCTCGAATTTCCCTCAGTTTGAGGTCTATTTTGGGAGGGAACATTCCAACGCACGTCTGGTACGTATCACGGCGCTTGCAAAAATAGGTGTTTGACTGCAAGAAAGTGAATTGGACTAGAGCACAGATTGGTAAGTCTCGACCACCCTTCAAAATATTGTTGAGGCACTCGCTAGCGTTCGTCGTCATGGAATCCCAGCGTCTTCCATCTTCGTCGAATGCCAGAGACCACGTATTCCAAGGAATGCTGTCTAACCAGCTTACGATCTGGGGTCTATCATGCAATATGTCCATCAGTTCCTTATACTCATTAGCAAATTTAATCTTCTGTCTTTGGTATGCCACGTGACCCATTTTTTTCTTCAGCGCTGAATCCTTAACCTTCACGTTGAAATTGCTTTGCAAGTGTCTGATACAGACACGGTGGTACGCATGAGGAGCAATCCACTCAGGTTCGTGCATTGCATTCATAATACCTTTGTGACGATCTGATATAACACATAACCCGTCCCGACTAGTCACCCCCTCGCGTATGCACTTCATGAACCACTTCCAGCTGGAATTATTCTCACTTTCCACTAAGGCAAATGCGATGGGAAGGATGTGGTTATTCGCGTCCAAGGACACAGCCACAAGTAACTTTCCGTTATATTTTCCATACAAATGTGTGCCATCAATGGACAAAACCGGTCTGCAGTGCGTGAAGGCGGCAATAGCTGGGCCAAACGCCCAAAAAACCCGATTAACCACCATATGCATATCCTCATCGCGACTGCGCTGCCACTTCACATATGTCCCTTCGTTTGAATCTTGCAAGGCTTGCATAAAATGTGGAAGCTTTCGAAATGATTCGTCCCAATCACCAAATATGTTAACCAAAGCTTGTTGTCTAGCCTGCCACGCCTTCAAATAACGTATTTCCAACCCGTAATCCTTGAATATTCTTGCTTTGATTTCGCCAGGTGACAATCTCAACCTTTCACTGATCACGTCGCCAATCTCCATGGCGATGAAATGTCTCGTCATGTGTACATTATCCTTTGAAATAAAATCGGTATTGCAAATATGATCGCTTCGAGACTTGGTTACCTCCCAGTACTGCCGATTTTTTTTCCTCATGATTCTGAGCCTCCAGGGACAATTATCCTCTCCCTCCCGACAGTGAAGAATTAACAAGTGAGAGTCTGACTCTCTTGTGTAATATTCAACGCGATTTAGGATAGAGTACCTCTGAACCGCATAGTTGGCATCAGCTTTGGTACCCCAATTTTCCCATAATTGGTCTGCCTTCTACCCAGGAACTCGTCGTCAGGTTCATTCGTATCCCACGCCGATACGTCTTTAAATCCGGGGATATCCCATACGAGTTGCGGTTCTGGAACATTTGGGTCACCCTCCATATCCATTTCCTCCAACATTTCCATCTCGTCCCTATCATACTCATCTTGTACTGGCATGTCTAGTGATTCGAATGTTGACATGACCATAGGATCAAATTCAACGTCTTCCATTGTATAACAAGGAGGGAAATGCAACGTAGGGGGAATTATCGGGAATTGGAGAAGCTGTCTTTATTGACAAACAAGGGAGGGAAATACAACGTAGTGAAGATATAGAGAGAGTTGCAATTGGAGAAGCTGTATTTATTGACAAACATCACAGAAGAGGGCTATGTATCGCCAAACGCAAAATGCGTTCGACATGATTTGACAGGCCACCAAATTTTACAGTGCACTAATGAAGCTGACAAAAGTAGCTCAACAAGTGGTCTTTGCAGTGCACTAATGGAGCTGTCAACAAGTGGTCTTTGCAGTGCACTAATGGAGCTGACAAAAGCAGCTCAATTGGTCGTTTGGCATTTTCCCAAATGAAACCGGTAATACTGTTACCGGTTTTCCAAACGAACCGGCAACAGTGTTACCGGTTCCATAAATGGACCGGACAAAAGCAGCTCACCAGTCGGTCGTTTGGCATTTTCCCAGAAAACCGGTAACATTGTTACCGGTTTCCTAAAACAGCACCGGTAACATTGTTACCGATTTTCTGGGAAAATGCCAAAAGCAATCTACAATTGACCGTTTGGCATTTTCCCACATAAAACCGGTAACACTGTTGCCGGTTATTTTTTAAAGATACCGGTAACATGGTTACCGGTTTTTGCGTGGCAGCCGAGGTGGCACATATCAGCCACCTCGGCTGATTTTTAAAGAAACCGGGAATACTGCTTCCGGTTTTCTGTGAAATGCAACTAACCGGGAATGATATTACCGGTCTTCTGTAAAATGCGACAAACCGGGAATGACATTGCCGGGAAGAATATGAAACGGGGCATTTCTGAAATGAACTTTGCAGGAACCGTATATAGGAAATGGATATGGGGGAACATAGCAAATCTAAACTTTTTTCCTAGAAGAATCAAGATCGATCCGTTGCTCCTCCTGCTCATGAAACCCTGCCAATTCCACCTCCGCCTGCTTCAAATTCCCGTACGGCACTTGGATCGATACCGAGTCCATTTTTCCCGCCATCGTCGCAAATGCAAACTCCGACCACTAACAACAAGAAAATTCAACCGAGTTTCACGCGGCCCGCGCATTACGAATTCGAGCCTGTCTGGCTGCGATCACGCCATTCAATTTTTAAAATAAAAAAATTAAATTGTGAGGAATTTTCAATGTGGTCCCTATACTTTTGTTTTCGGTCATAAAATCAAGGCTTTTTTCCGACCCAAAATATAAAAAAAAAAGGCCAATCAAGCCAAGGACGAAATCCGAAAAATTAAGACTTTTGTAACCAGAATTTCAACATCTATAACAAACAGGGGTAAAATGGGTTTTTTTTGAACCGATGATGGATTACATTAGGCCGCGTTTGATACACAACTGGAAACCCAACACAGCTGTACACATACTCGCTTAGAAAAGCAGATGCGAATTCGGATAACCAAACACGGCCTTATACGATAAACAGCACCCAAAAACATTACCCCGTTTTCACTCGTAAGAAGAAATAGCAAAATCCATTTTGCCCTTCTGCAAACCCTAATTCGTCGATCGTCCACCGGCACCGTGAGTCCGTTAGCTTTTTCCCGATCGCGTCACGAATTGTCTGATCTTTGCTCAATTTTTGTACAAATTTTGCGCATTTTGAGCGATTAGGTGATTGTTTGTTGGACATTCTGAGGCTTCGGACGTGAGGTTTTGTTGTTGGGAGAAGTTTGGAGAAGATCGGAGGGAAGGATGAGTAATCAGAAGAAGAGAAATTTTCAAATTGAGGCGTTTAAGCATCGGGTTGTAGTGGATCCGAAGTATGCAGAGAAAACGTGGAACATATTGGAGCATGCGATTCATGAGATATATAATCATAATGCTAGTGGACTTAGCTTTGAGGAGCTTTACCGGTTTGTTTTCTTCGTGTTTGATTCATGTGACTTTTGGTTGTTTGTTAGCTGAGACAATTGCACTGTGGTTCTTGCTAATTTGGTTGCGGAGTTGATTTTAAATGGGATTTGGTGTCATGGACTCAAGGGTTTTCTTTATTTGGGAATTTAGCTGACCTGAGGCTATTCGTTGTGATTTGGCTTGCCCAGTTGATTTTGGATGGTGTGTTTGGAATTGATGTCATGGATTGAAAAAGTTGTCTTGATGTAGGAATTTGAGGACTTCAATTCAGATATTTCATTACTATCTGATACTACTGTTGATCATTTTTGCTTGCTTTCTTTTTCTGAGATTGTGTTGATAGTATTATTGCATTCCAGTTGTGAACATGGGGTAGAATGTTTCAGTCTGAAAGATGAGCTGTGGAAATTGTCTTCTGCTCAGTTAAATGAACTTGGCAATGAGGATTTGTTATGTTAGTTATGTTCACGAGTGATCTGTTAATGTGATCCTCGGTGTAGATACTTTGATACAATGTGTAGTTGGATCATGATGTGTTAAATCTTATTGGTAGACGAGTGTGTTTTCCATTTAACACTTTTGCCTCAGTTAGGAATATATGGCCTTAGTATGGCAGGAATAAGTTCAGAAACTGTGGATTAGATTATCCAATTTTCACTTTCTGGAGTGTACATTGTAGTTGAATATCTCTGTATTCTGGACTTGATATTCGTTACTAGCTAAGTGGTAGACATAGGAGTTTAGAATTTACCTTTTTTGATGGTTTGACATAACCGTTTTTGGATATTTAATAATATTTTCCTACAATTTGGTCAAGTTGCTGTTTCGAATACTCAAGATGCATTTTCATTGGTTTTGCTTCTTAACTTCATCGTATCATCTCCTGTCTGTCTTTAACATAGTTCTGGCTTTCTTAACTTAAATTTACTGTCACAGAAATGCATATAATATGGTGCTGCATAAATTTGGAGAGAAGCTGTATTCAGGGCTAGTTGATACAATGACTTTGCATCTGAAAGAGATATCGAGATCTATCGAGGCAGCACAAGGGGGATTGTTTCTGGAAGAGCTGAACAGGAAGTGGACAGACCATAACAAGGCGCTGCAGATGATTCGAGATATATTAATGTACATGGACAGGACATTCATTCCAAGCACGCATAAGACTCCTGTTCATGAACTTGGGTTGAACTTATGGAGGGACAATATAATTCACTCAAGCAAAATCCAGGCAAGGCTCCGTAACACACTTTTAGATCTGGTACTTAGAGAGAGGTCTGGAGAAGTTATAAACAGAGGGCTGATGAGAAATATTATTAAGATGCTAATGGATTTGGGTGTTTCTGTCTATGAAAAAGACTTTGAACTACCTTTTCTTGAGGTTTCAGCTGAATTTTATCGAGGAGAGTCTCAGAAGTTCATTGAGTGCTGTGACTGTGGGGATTATTTAAGAAAAGCTGAGAGTCGTTTAAATGAAGAAATCGAAAGAGTATCTCACTACTTGAATGCAAAGAGTGAAGTTAAAATTACTAATGTGGTTGAAAAAGAAATGATTGAGAACCACATGCTCAGACTCGTTCATATGGAGAACTCAGGTCTGGTAAAGATGCTTCTTGATGATAAGTATGAAGATCTGGGGAGAACATACAACCTGTTCCGTCGAGTAGCCAATGGTCTTTCAACAATTCGTAAAGTGATGATTTCTCATCTCAGGGAAACTGGCAAGCAGTTAGTTACTGACCCAGAGAAGTTAAGGGATCCTGTTGAATTTGTCCAGCGCTTGCTGGATGAAAAGGACAAGTATGACAAAATCATAAACCTGGCTTTCAATAATGACAAGACTTTCCAGAATGCTCTAAACTCCTCGTTTGAGTATTTCATTAATCTAAATCCTCGTTCTCCTGAGTTCATATCATTGTTTGTTGATGACAAACTTCGCAAGGGTCTGAAAGGTGTGAGTGAAGAGGACATAGAGAACATCCTCGACAAGGTGATGATGCTGTTTCGATATTTGGAGGAGAAAGACGTATTTGAGAAATACTACAAGCAGCATTTGGCAAAACGACTTCTTTCAGGAAAGACAGTATCCGATGATGCAGAAAGAAGTTTGATAGTGAAGCTGAAAACAGAATGTGGATACCAATTTACTTCAAAATTGGAAGGCATGTTCACTGACATGAAAACATCTCAAGACACCATGCAAGGATTTTATGCTAACCATGGTGCTGAGTTAGGGGAAGGGGCTACACTTGATGTCCAAGTCTTAACGACGGGTTCATGGCCCACTCAACCTAGTGTCACCTGCAACTTACCTGGTGAAGTGTCTACCCTATGTGAGAAATTCAGGTCATATTACCTCGGAACTCATACTGGTAGAAGACTGTCCTGGCAAACCAACATGGGCACGGCTGATATAAAAGCAACATTTGGAAAGGGCCAAAAGCACGAGCTCAATGTTTCTACCTATCAGATGTGTGTTCTTATGTTGTTTAATAACTCTGACAGGCTTACATATAAGGAAATCGAGCAGGCCACTGAGATTCCTGCACCAGATCTCAAGAGATGCCTGCAGTCTTTGGCGTGTGTTAAAGGAAAGAATGTTCTTCGTAAGGAGCCCATGAGCAAAGACATTGGCGAGGATGACACATTCTTTGTCAATGACAAGTTCACAAGCAAGTTCTACAAGGTGAAAATTGGAACAGTAGTGGCACAAAAGGAAACAGAACCTGAGAAACAGGAAACGCGGCAAAGAGTTGAAGAGGACAGAAAACCACAAATTGAAGCTGCAATTGTTAGGATAATGAAGTCAAGGAGAGTTCTTGATCACAACAACATAATTGCTGATGTGACTACGCAATTGCTGTCTCGGTTCTTGGCCAATCCAGTGGAGATCAAGAAACGAATTGAATCTCTGATTGAGAGGGAGTTCTTAGAAAGGGACAACAATGACAGGAAATTGTATCGGTATCTTGCATGATAGAAGGGGACAAAAATATGCGGATTAAACTCTGTTGACATCCACAGTGAAATTGTATCTTGCTTAAATTGTGCATTCTTAATTTTATGTTGCCGTATTTATAAGATTTTGATCAAAAGGGAAACAAGGTTTCCACGAAAACCTTTAGTTAAGGCATCAGTTCACCGATTGTAGCTGCCGAGGGGATTATTTGAGGACAAATAGGTTTCAATGACAAAATTGTGTCACTACATGGATACAAAGTGTATGCTAATATAACTTGGGAGGTTGTCAAAGACGTCTTCATTTCTCGTCAAATATGGGGCTGTAAATTTGTAATGTTCACTCCAATCTGAGAGAAGGATAACGACAACCTGTGGCATATAAATAGAGCAAAAATGTTCTGTAAGACCAATCAAACTAAGTTTATTCTGTTCTAGTCACGAGGAAAATGATGATGATAATGCCCACTGACGGCCAGAGGTGCATACTGAGTATGGGGTGACTTCAGGCTACCATTACCATTATGAAATCAGTATGCGCTCTTTGATATTAGCAAATGTCTGCACATCTTTACCCCATAACCTGTTGACAACAACTCGAAATTGTAAGAGTCTATTGCTGATTACATTCGATTTTTTTGTAAGCATGTACTGTGACGGGAGATCTCTTACCAGCAGTCAATTCCTACTGTGTTAGCACCTTCTTTATCTGCCAGCTGATCATCTCCAATGTGAACGGCCCTGCTAGCTTCCACATTGACAGCATCTACAACATCAGGAGAAATCAGCAACCTCATCAGACAACTGTTTGATATGGACATTGCATGGACTTGGATAGACTGCTGTTGATTACTGAATTGTGCCCTGCACTGACCTAAAGCAGCTTTGAATATCTCTGCATCTGGTTTTTCGTAACCAACCTCTGAAGAAATGATAACTGAATCAAACCTACAAGCAGCAAAAATTATAAAAATCCTCTGGTCCAGTCTCAATCTTTGAAATTTGAAGGGAAGAGAATAAAATTTGAAGGAAAATGAAATTATGTGTCTGGTTCACTACACAAGACTTTAAATGAAACAATTGAAAACAATACAAACATTCTAAAATTTTTTCTTGGGAAAATGATTTTCCCATCAATTTTACATTATGTCCATCATATTTTCCATTATCCAAACAGAGGTTTAGTACGTGTAGCCTGAAAAGAGATGAACATCTCCCCCTGCAAAGCCCATGGTGCCACTTTATAAGAAATATGTAAATATGCTACAAATTCAAAGTTGATTAGTCAATCAGATGACCTCCATTACACTACAGGTCTAGGTGATCACTGGTCCTTACGAAAGCACTAACGGGTATGGCATATAATCAAACAGGGCGAAATTAAGATAGTGAATCTTACATATCCAAAACATGGAGGTCCTTCAATAGCTTCCTTAGGCGGGTATCAAAATTGGATACTACAGCTACTTTAACTTCAGGCACGTTCACAAATCAGATCAAAATATAAATAGACGATAAAAATGCACAATCGCATTTACAAATTCCCAAAATGAAAATGACAACTATCAATGGAGCATTACCACCCGCATCTTTCAGTGTGGATATTGTTTCACGGGCCCCAACAGGAAGGCGCCAAGCATCACCCTTCGCAAAGTACTGGTAAAATCAACGACAAATATCTTACACATTCTCGCAGAAGTTCTCACTTCACACTATTTCCCTGATTCTTATATAACATAGTAAGTCTCAAGACCATTCATCACCTCATACACTTCCTCAAAGTAGTCATTCAAAGCACAACCAGTAGCTTCCTTTACGACAAGTCTCCAAAACGGTCTACCGTCTCCCTAAAATTGTGAAACCTCGTCAATTGGCCCAACTCTCTTGGAAAGCAAAATTAATACTATTGTTTCATTATTCAATGAAGACACTAATAAGTGCTGACATTTTAGGATCACCTCATAGCGAAGTTTTTTAGGCCACGGAGCCGAGAAAGCCCTCTTAAATCCTTGCCTGATCTCATCATCAGTGGCAACCAAACCTGAAGCACCATTACACACAGCAGATCAGAATTGGAAAAAATAATTACAAAATCACAAAACGAAAATATGAATCAGAATTCAAAATATCACCGTATTTTCTACCAATTGCAGCATAGGTCGTCGCAACAGGCTTGTCCAGCTGCAACAGCGTGCCTCCGGCGTCAAGCAGCAGAGCGTCGTACGCTCTCCTCTTCAGCTCCACATTTCCTACCACCAGAAATCCATAGAAACCGATCACGAAATCAATTACAACTCAGTTGCACTGAAAACGAAATTGACCTTCGGAGTGATGAAGGCGTCGATTATTTGAGTAAAACATTAACCTCTGGAGTGAATCGAGGCGTCGGATGATGAGCATCGGACGGAACTAAGGAATTTTCGATTGATAGAGCGCGTTAGGGTTTTGACGAGAGGGGAATTGGAAGCTGTAGAACATCTGGCGACGCAGGCCTCCATTGCCGACCTGAAACTCCACAAGGAACTCTGGCCTTCATTCCAGATAGATTATTCTTTGGGAGTCCAATTGTAAATATCGTTATTACAATTAGATCCTAAAACCCATACTCTACCAGGACACGCGTCCAAGGGCAAATGCGTCATTTATCAAAACCTCAGTGATTACAGTTCAGCAACGATGTCGTTGCATGTACAACATCTGTGCCTCTGCTTGTTGGTGCGTTCTGCTTTGTTTGTGCTGCAATTGAGAACGGCGGAGAGCAATGGCGACTGAGCTTGAAGAGTTGCTGGAGTTCTTATCTTCTCCTTCTCCGCAAGTAAGCCTATTTTTGGATTCATTTTGTGAAAACTTATTTGAAAAGTTGCGATCTTTTTGATAAATCTGATGTTCTGCAACCCTAATGGTGCTGTTATTTTTGTTTATTTTCTGATTCGAAATTGTACGTTGGTAAATTTGAAAGCTTTATGATTTTGAATGGTGTATTGATTGAATCTGGAATTGGTGGATGGGTCTTTTTAGAGATTTAGGGTTTGATTTGTTGATTTTTGGTTTGTTGTGCTGGGGTTAGTCAATTGGGACAAGTGATTGATTTTGCTGGGAAAAAATTGATCAGGTAAAGAAGGCAGCAGTTGACATTGTACAAGGATTGACAGGGTCCGATGAAGGCATAGGATCACTAGTGAATTACTCGGGTATCATGCTTCCTGCTCTATCTCGCCTTGCAGGTGATAAAAAGGTGACCTTAAAATCAATCTTTATCAACTTGCTTGATAGCCTTATCTTTTTTTTTGTTCCTTTTTGCGGAAAATTGAATGGCTAGGTTGTTGTTTTCGATGTTGCTCTCTTTTAATGTTCGATTGACCCTCGAGTTGTCTTCGAGCTGCAGTGCTTAAAAGACGGGTTGATTTTTTGGTGAAGGAGAAAGACTGAGAATCAAATTTGTGGCTTTTACGTGACTCGTTTCCGTAACTGTTTTAGGAGTTTGCAGAACCTGCTGCAGAAGCGCTTGTTAATTTGTCGCAAAATTCAAATCTGGCTGCGGAGATGGTGAAAGGTGGAATGGTGAAAGGTGCTATGGAATTGCTGTATAAGCAAGGGTGTTGCATTACAAAATTGCTTGTTATGCTCCTCGTAAATCTAACACACTCAGAGGCTGGCATTGCATCCTTGCTTCAGGTGATTACATTACTTTATGTTATAATATTTAGAGTAGTAGTGTTTTGTATAAAGGTTTGATATTTGAGTTTTCAAGAACGTACTACATATTTTTTTAAAGCCGCTTTCGATATTGAGACTTTGCCATGCTCTAGTGCTGTAATGCTAACAGGATATTCATTCTGATTTTTTTGCCATCTTGTTAGGTTGAAGATGAGAAGATACATGGACTATATGTTATGAAGCTCGTCAGATCATTTTGCACATCCTCTTATGACACAAATGGTGCGCTTATCGCTCTATATCTTTCAGTTATTTTGCGTTCTGTTAGATAGCCCTTACAGTTCGTATTTCGTAACATCTGGCTGTATCCTTGCCGATGGTCGCTAAAACTTCTGTTTAACCATCATGCACTGCTGTTGAATTAATGCTCCACTGTTGAAGTTGTAGAAAAATGACTTGATTATTGACGATAAATGATTGTAAAAAGCGTTACACATCAATATGTTTCCCCGTAATGCGTCTTATGAACACATTGATGATTAGTTATTTAAATGTTGTGTTTTTTTCTTTTGTACAGGTGATCCATTTGAACATGTTGGGTCCATTCTTGTGAACATAACACAAAAAGATGCAGGCCGGAAGATTTTGTTAGACCCCAAGCGTGGACTATTCAAGCAGATAATTAGACAATTTGATAGTACAAGTTCACTGCGAAAGAAAGGAGTACGAATCTCTGATTCATAGTGGTCGTATATACTTCTCAACCTCTTTTTTTTTGGAAAATATTTGAAGTAATAAATTCTTTTTTGCTAACAGGTCGCGGGAACTATACGTAACTGCTGTTTTGAAGCTGAGAGTGGATTACAAAATTTGCTTCTAACGTCGGAATTTCTATGGCCAGCTTTGCTTCTCCCTGTTGCCGGCAATAAGGTGAACAAATTGACAGTTCATTCTAGGCATTCCTTACATGCCTGTTTGGTTCAAGATAATTGAGTGGAAATAAAATGACGAGGAAAACTTTCCGTTGCAGCTAAACAATAGAAACTTATTTTCCATGCAAAAAAATTTCTTTCCATATTATTCTAGCTGTAACCAACATGCTCTACATTTCTGTATTTTACATTGCTTGACCACGCAATGGTCATCAATTTGGTTCGGTTGGCTTGTGCAGATCTTTAGTGAACCAGAGACATCAAAAATGCCACTTGAGCTTGCCTCTGCACTGTCCATAGAACGTGAAGCGGAAGATGATCCTGAAATTCGCATTCAGACTCTCGAGGCTATCTACATGATACTACTGCAGGTGAGATAAAACAAACCAACTACCATACAATGTTCAAAAAATGAAAATATTCATTCCAACTAGAGATTTATTTTACTAATCTGACCGAGTAAAGTCTTTAATATCCTGTATATCAGGAAGCTGGTCGAAGAGCTTTCTGGTCTGTCAACGGACCGCACATTCTAAAAATAGGGTACGAAGACGAGCATGATCCAAAAGTAATGGAAGCATACGAGCGAGTCGGCTCTCTGGTATTTCCTCTCCATTTTTCTTTGAAAAAACCATCTTCTCATTAAACTTCCGTCTTACACTCTCCTTGCCCGCCTTTTCAGCTAGTCCATGGCAACGACACGGAGGAAGACCCCTTAACGGAACCATCCAAGTAGTTCTCGTTGCATCGGAGTCTCCCAATACAGCTACTACCAGCCTCACCTCATCGCATCAAAGATGCTAAATACAGCTACTAGTCACTAATGCATCCCAAGCTTATGTATTCCATCTTTGAATATTCTTGCAAATTTTTGCCATGTATTTTAGCTTTGATTTAAAATTATATTGTTTTTTATTCCTAAAATTACATTATTTTGTTATATGTATATAAAATATAGTCGTCGTTTTGTTTTGGGTTCATGATACTAACAAATTCTTTATTTATTTTTTCAATTAAAATTTATTAGCTGAATTTGATTTACTTGCACCAAACCTGAATACATTTTTAGCATTGAAAATGGAGTAAAATTTGTGAGGCGCCAATTTTGGGGAGTGACGAGGCGCGAAATTTTCAGAAAAGGAAAAACCTAAACCCATTCCCGCCAAGTCAGCGATCGTCAAGATGCCAAATCGACCGAAACCTAAACCTGTGGATCTTCCTCATCTTGTCGTCGTTATCGCAAATGGACCTCACCGATCTGGCGAAGCGGCTCGGCTTGGCCGAGTCGAAGCACGTTGTTCGGCGTGCAGCGGAGCTTCGTCGGATGTGCGACGTCAAATTTGACTCGTCCGTTGTCGGTGTGGTAAGCTGTTAATTGGTTATGTTGATTTGATGTATTGAAAATGAATTTGGGGAAGCAATTGGATGGATTGTTTTTTAAAATTGTTGGATTGGGTTTTGCAGGGAGAGGTTTGCAAGGGTGTGATATGCTTGGAGATCGCTGCAACGAGGTAACTGAGCGATTGAATGATTCACAATGAATTTTTGATGCTCATCGTTTGATAGGTGAATGAGTGATTGATTTGGTTGGACGGATTTGCAGGGCGCATGAGATATTCAACAAGGAGCTAGCGATCAAGATTAGTGGGATGTCCGAGAAGGGGTATATTCGGTCATTCAATTCAATCCAGCATGGACTTGGTCTCAAGTGAGTTCTTGATTTGGAGTGGTGGAATTATGTTTGACTTTCTGTTGATGTGAATTCTGATTTTGTGATGTGAAATGTGGTGGGATTAAAGGACGCAGCTAGACATTAGAGAGCTGGGAATACAGTTCGGATGTGTGAGGCTCATTCCAATGGTGAAGAAGGGACTATTGCAGTAAGAGTTCGCATTTTGATGCCTATGATGTGTTTGATAATATGTGTGTGAAAGGTTTAAAGATTTGTCTTGTAGCATTGTCTCAAGGATTCACTTGATTCGCTAGAAGCTTCTTGTTCTTATGGTTTTTGTTTATGTTGTTTAGATACAAAGACCGGTTTATGGCATCATTGCCAGCTTCAAGGAAGGAATGTACAGACTTCACTAGGCCTGTATTCACTGCCGTGGCATTCTATCTGTGCGCTAAGAAGCAAAATGTATGTGCAAACAACTTTGATCATAGTACAAGTGTGGATGGTTAGAGTCATTCGTAGGATTGGGATTTTTATTACTCTATTTTCGTAAACAGCTGAAGGTGGACAAAATGAAGTTGATTGAGCTTTGTGGCACATCTGAGGCTGAATTTGCAAGTGTAAGAGCTACTGTGCTCCCCGTTATTTTAAACTGTAGAGTGTTGCAGTTAAGATTCTGGATTTAATCAGCATTGTGAGTAATTGACAAAGATTTTGTTTTTATACAGATCTCTAATTCAATGCAAGATTTGTGCTTTGAGAACTTTGGGACTGCAAAAGAGAAGAAAGATCCAAGAGAGATTAAGGGAAACCGAGGTATTACTATTTGCTACACGGCTTCTTAGAGATCATTGCTATTGCAAAAGATGCTTCTTTATATTGTGAATGCACTTATGTAGTCATACTCCATTCATGATTGTAGATTTATTAGATGCATTACCTGCGAAGAGGAAGATTGAGGATGGTGGCTACTTATCAGATGAAGACACCAAGGTAGTATCTATTCATCAACTGACACGATCACAGTATCATAATCTTTGAATTTATAAAGCTGCACCATATACAATGAGTGGTGTCTTTTTTGTGCATTTGTGATGAAGATTGCTTCATTTGGTTTCCTCTAATTACGGTAAATCCTTTATATCCAGCTTTCAAGCTACAAGAAGCTTAAATTAGCAGACAAAGGCTCTTACGAAAAATGGAAATCTACTGTCCTTGCGACCAATAAGCAGGCACAAGCCAAAGGTACAACAGCTTCAACTTCCCAATTCTCAGTGATTTGACCAACTATCACTCACTCAACAGCCATTGTTCATTGGCTGCATTTTCTATGATTATCGATTAGCTTGTAACTACCATCACTTATCATTCTAACAGCTCCCTGCAAGCAAGCCAAGCAACTTAAACTCAACTTCGGAAAAGATGTTCTCAAAACTTGACAACCACTCGACAGCTTACCCTCTATCGGAGATATCCCAAATGAGGACAATGCTGATCATATTTATTCACATGGAACATACACATCAGTTTTGGCCTCAACAATTCAAGAATGCTTATACTGTTAACTTTCTTTCAGACTTCTGGTTGATACTAGTTGAAAAGTCTGCGCTGGAGTGGACGGCTCAGCTCCATAATAAACCTTAAGATCTGTATCACCTTTCTTACACATTCTTCCATGACACGACGTCGTGTTGACTATTTCAAATCCAACGGCCACCTGAGATCCAGTCAAAACATTCCACTGGTACATGTTCTTAACAGACTATAACCCTCTCTGCGAGAGGAATTTTTTTTTTAATTTTTTTTTCTATTCTATCCCAGATCCCTCTCCTAGTCTCTCGGAAGCGAATTAGAGATTTCTAGAGTTCTGCCACCATTAACGATTTCTCCCTTCCAAAATCGAATAGGAA
Organism: Umbilicus rupestris; assembly: GCA_963678935.1. Classification (NCBI taxonomy): domain Eukaryota; kingdom Viridiplantae; phylum Streptophyta; class Magnoliopsida; order Saxifragales; family Crassulaceae; genus Umbilicus; species Umbilicus rupestris. The sequence continues at coordinate 15,407,444 of OY787607.1, read as the reverse complement.
TCTCACATTCACTGCTGAAGCTGCACCGAATTCCTTGGAGGATTTTTCTCCCTTTTTGGCCGTGTTTCAGATGTTGGAGGTGGTGGTGGTGTTTCAGGGGAGGAAATCGGTAAAGAGAAGGCCGGTGGGCCCGGGTCTGTCTTAAGAATAAGGGCCTGTGATAAAGGCCCAACTTCGTTCTATCAGGCCTTATCTTCTTCTTCTTCTTCAAGAATCGTCTTCGTATCTAGCTCAAGCGGTCAAAAAGCAAAACCATTTCCATGACGTCAGTTGCGTTGACTCGAAGCTCTGCCAATCTTCCCGCGCTTTCTGCTTCGTCACTGCCGTCAGTGACCGATACTGCTCGATGTTTTTGCGGAGAGAAGAGTACGCGACACGCTTTTGAATGACAGCGAAAGTCGCAAGCAAAGGTGATTTCCTTTTTGAAAATTTTGAGTAATGATCGAGGAGAAACTGAGATGAAATTGAGGCGTAGTGTTGCGGGCTTTCAGAATTGTTTCATTTTGATTAATTTTTACGAATGACTTTTGAATGGAAATTGAATTGTTTGGAGGAAGTTGGCTGGAATGAGCTATACCGAAGCACTAGGATGTGCCGTGGGAGTGACTAACAATATCATTGCTTGTGGATTGAGGTTCGAATCTTTGGAATCTCTTGAACTGGTTGCTTTGATAATTTAAAAACTTTTACACCGATGAAGTGTTGTTTGGGTGATGATGCTGTAAGAACAAGCCTTAATTGCCCAGGATAAGATAACTGTCGAACACTAATTCTCACTAATTGTGGTGGAAGAAAAACACACTCGTTATAAATTGAACTGGAAACACTCGTACAAACAAAGCTAGGAAAATAGTTCAAACTGAACTATATCGAAAACACTCAAATAACACTTGTTGTATATAAGATAGAGAGAAGGCTGAGGGGATGAGGGATGAGGATGCTTCTCGGATGGCCTCTCCTTTTATAGCCGAGTGAAGAGGAAGCAGGAGCGGTAGGTGGAGGTTTAATTTCTTGGCGTGGGACCCACCACAAATTTCACCTACCGTCCAGCCGTAAATGAAGACTGTAAAAAGGCTGATTTTTCTTTCATGTGGGACCCACATGGGTCCCAGTTGATCACAATTCAACACTCCTCCTTGATCAACAATCTGGAAACTCCAAGCATTTTCCGAAAGTATTCAAACTTATCACTTGAGAGTCCCTTGGTAAAGATGTCTGCAACTTGTTCTTCAGTTCTGCAAAATTCTAATTCAATTTCACCACCTTTTACCAACTCTCGAATGTAATGATATCGGATTCCAATATGCTTGCTCCTTCCATGAAATACTGGATTCTTGGCTAATGCAATAGCCGATTTATTGTCACACATAATCACTGTAGGGCCTTCCTGCTTATGTTTCAGGTCTTCCAATATCCGTCTAAGCCAAACAGCTTGACAAGCTGCGGTAGTTACTGCGATGTACTCCGCTTCAGCTGTAGAAAGAGCAACAACATGTTGCTTCTTTGAAGACCATGAAATCACTCCATCGCCAAGATAGAAAGCATAACCCGATGTACTCTTTCGAGTTTCAACATCACCGGCCCAGTCGCTGTCTGAATATCCTGTTAGACAAAACTCCTCTGTGTGAGAATACCTAATCCCAAAATCACTTGTGCCACTGATATATCGGAGTATACGCTTTGCTGCTATCAAATGTGACTGTTGCGGCTTCTCCATGAATCGACTGATAAGTCCAACTCCATATATAATATCTGGTCTAGTAGAAGTCAAGTAGCGAAGACTTCCAACTATGCTCTTAAAATAAGTGGGATTTACTAGCTCTCCAGTGCCTTCTTTCATTATCTCCATCCTCTCTGCAACAGGTGTTCGAACCGCCTTCATTCCCTCCAATTTGAACCTCTTGAGGATATCCTTTGCGTATTTCTTTTGAGAAATAAAGATTCCTCCATCAGCTTGCTCAACCTCGATGCCTAGAAAATATGACATCAATCCCATGTCAGTCATCTCAAACTGTCGAGTCATCGCTTCTCGAAACTCGACGATCATTGTCTCAGAACTTCCTGTGAATATCAGATCATCCACATACAAGCACACTATCAACATATCTCCATCAGTATTTGTCTTGATGTATAGTGTGTGCTCATACGGACACTTTTGAAATCCATTCTCCAGCATATACGTATCGATCCTCGCGTACCATGCTCGCGGGGCTTGCTTCAGTCCGTATAGTGCTTTCTTCAGCTTGTACACAAATTTCTCTCTCCCTCTTTGCACATACCCTGGTGGCTGGTCAACGTACACCTCCTCCTCAAGAACTCCGTTCAAGAATGCTGACTTCACGTCCATTTGGTGTATCTTCCACCTGTTCTGGGCTGCAACTGCAATGATCATCCGAATAGTATCCATTCTTGCTACTGGTGCGAATACCTCAAAGTAGTCGATGCCAGGCTTCTGCCTGTATCCTTTGACCACTAGCCTTGCTTTCAAACGGTCCACCTGACCGTTGGGAGTGTACTTCGTCTTGTACACCCATTTCACTCCAATCGCCTTCTTACCAACTGGTAAAGGTGTCAGCTCCCATGTATCATTCTTCTCGATGGAGGCTATCTCCGAATCCATAGCTTGGATCCAACTTTTGTCTTTTGATGCATCCTCAAAAGTTACGGGATCGCAATCTGTAAACAAACAAAAGTTAACCATAGTCTCATCAGCATCATCACTCTCGTCGTCTCTGTAGACCACATAATCCTGAAGACGGACTGGTGGCACTCTTCTACGTGCTCCACGTGTCCTAGAGTGTGGATCAAATGTCTTCTCTGGTGAAGCATCTGGTACATGTCTGTCTTCTACAGACTCCTCCTCAATACTGACGCTAGGCTGTGTAGTATCCTTCGGAGACCAATCCCAAGCCTCATCTTCGGCAAACTGCACATCACGGCTGATAATCACCTCTCTAGTGTTAGGATCGTACAGCTTGTAACCCTTCGTATCAGCACTATATCCAATGAAGATACATCGCCTGCTCTTGTCGTCCAGCTTTCTCCTCTGCTGCTCGGGTATATGGTGATATGCTATGCATCCAAATACTCGTAGACAAGATACATCTGGCTTCACACCGCTCCAAGCTTCATGTGGTGTTTTTCCTTGAACTGCCTTTGTCGGGCATCTGTTCAGTAGGAATACTGCACAAGCAACAGCTTCTGCCCAAAATGGCTTCGGTAGCTGCTTAGCCTTCAACATGCTCCTTGCCATCTCGAAGATCGTCCGGTTCTTCCTCTCAGCTATGCCATTTTGCTGAGGTGTGTAACTTGTAGTCAACTGCCGTCTGATTCCTGCGGTTCTGCAATAGTCAAAGAACTCATTAGAAGTGAATTCTCCTCCTCGATCTGATCTAAGCGTCTTCAGAGTATATCCACTTTGCTTTTCAATAAAAGCTCTAAACTCCTTGAACGTCCGGAATGCCTCTGACTTTTCCTTCAAGAAATAGACCCAAGTCTTTCTCGAATAATCATCCACCAACGCCATCATGTATCTCTTTCCGCCAAGAGATTCCACCTCTATGGGACCACAGAGATCAGTGTGAACTAACTCCAATGGTTGGTTTGCTCGTCTCGCCTTTCCGACTGGAAACGGCTGTCTGTGCTGCTTTCCCAGCAAGCACGCCTCACATGGTTGACTAGGAACTTGGATCGCCGGTAGTCCTGTCACCATTCTTTTTGCAGCCAATAATTTCAATCCTTGAAAGTTTAAATGGCCAAACCTGAGATGCCACAACCAACTGCTGTCTCTCACCATCGTCTGGAAGTTCATTTCAACTCCCTTTTGAAGAATCCACGGGAACATCCGGTTCTTTGTCATCGGGACTTTGGCAACGATTCTTCGATCTTTGCTTTCAATAGTGCAAATTCCGTCTCGGATTGAAATGCAATGTCCTTTTTCCGAAAGTTGACCCATGCTGAGTAAGTTCCAGCAAAGTCCTGGTACATAATACACATTAGCAATAGTTGCAAATGTACCGTCATTGGCTTGGATTCGGATATCGCCTTTGCCCATGACTTGTATCTGTGATTTGTTTCCGAAACTGACTTCGCCACGAGCGGATTCGTCCAAGCGAGAGAATAACTCCTTTCTCCCACTCATATGGTTGCTGCATCCTGAATCGAGGTACCACATATCTGTGTAGTCTTTGCAAGTCTCATTCGTCTTGCATGCCAGAACCATATCTTGGTGTGCGTCAGAAGCGTAAGCTTGCTCCACCCGCTCCTTCTCAACATTTGCTCGACACTCGGATTTGTAGTGTCCGAACTTCTTGCATCCGTAACATTGAATCTTGGACTTGTCACGTCCTCCGGTGTGTCCGCCTCGGGCTCTCTGAAATGTACTACTGCTGGCTTCGCCTCGTCCAGCGGTATAATTTCGGCCTCCACCTCGGCCTTGTCCACGGCCTCGGCTTCCACGATAACCTCCAAGATTCCTTACTTCGACTCGGCTTTGCAACGCCTGCTCTTGGCTTGAGTCGTTCGCCTTCTGGTTCATCCTTTGCTCGTGTGAACACAGCGAACTCATGAGTTGTTCCATCGACATTTCTGCTATGTTGCGTCCCTCTTCAATGGCTGCCACAACATATTCAAATTTAGCGGGTAACGAGCGCAATACCTTTTCCACGACTCGTTGTTCCTCCAGCGTCTCTCCGTTAACTCTCATGTTGTTAACGATTATCTGGACCCGGTCACAGTATGTCGATACACCTTCCGAGTCAGTCATTCGTAATGACTCGAAATCCCCCCTCAGTGTCTGCAGGCGCATCCGCATAATTCGCTCATCGCCTTTGTATGCCTTTTCCAGAATAGTCCACGCAGCGTGTGATGTTTCCGCCTCTGATATTTTTTCAAATATCGGTTCCTCCATAGCTTGAAAAATCGCAAATAATGCTTTCTGATCTTTTTTACGAGTTTCCATCAGAAAATCTTTTTCTTCCTTTTTCAGCTCGTCGAAAGCTTCGCCGGCTACTTCGGTGTAGCCCGTTTCGACTAAGCTCCACAAATCTTGGGAACGGAAGAACGCCTTTAATTGGATAGACCAATTTTTGAAATTCCGCCCGTTGAATTTCGGTATCTGCAGTGGAATTGTGTTAGACATGACTGACCCGAAATACAAAAAATATCGCTCCTGATATTTTGTGTATAACGCTAGCTCTGAGGCCAAATGTAAGAACAAGCCTTAATTGCCCAGGATAAGATAACTGTCGAACACTAATTCTCACTAATTGTGGTGGAAGAAAAACACACTCGTTATAAATTGAACTGGAAACACTCGTACAAACAAAGCTAGGAAAATAGTTCAAACTGAACTATATCGAAAACACTCAAATAACACTTGTTGTATATAAGATAGAGAGAAGGCTGAGGGGATGAGGGATGAGGATGCTTCTCGGATGGCCTCTCCTTTTATAGCCGAGTGAAGAGGAAGCAGGAGCGGTAGGTGGAGGTTTAATTTCTTGGCGTGGGACCCACCACAAATTTCACCTACCGTCCAGCCGTAAATGAAGACTGTAAAAAGGCTGATTTTTCTTTCATGTGGGACCCACATGGGTCCCAGTTGATCACAATTCAACAGATGCATTTTGGACTGGTATACATGGTGTAATATCATTGAAGATTTCATAAAGTGAATGAGTATGTTAGGTTTCCAGTGATACAGTTGTGGGTTAGCTAATTTTGCTCCAGGCAGTTTTGTCTTGATAGGATTAGTAAATACCGCAGCAATTCCCTATCTTGGAATTAACATTGCGGAAATGAGTTTAGATGACAAGTCCTAACAGCTGCTTGTTCATCTAAGGTAGTCCTGCATCTATTATACCATGCATTATGCATTGCTGTTCCAGATTGCGTAGGTCCAATGATTGCTAGTTGTGGTCAGATATCCCAGACTGACATGTGAGCAGTTTTTACAAGAGTGTTTGGGATCAACTTCTGTTGGTTTTAGTTGTTAGTTCCCTTAGTATATTGGCTATTATACTGGGAGTTTACGGCTTAGGGTGTGTGCATGAATGCGTTCAACTGTCCTTTTCATGTATGCATGAATCCCGACTATCTTTCAAAATACTTTTTTTATGACACTCTTAAATTTTTATCCAATGAAAATGTGAAGTGTCAATTAACTAATTGATGGGTTTTAGTGGCATACCAATTTTCGTTGTTTGTATTGCTTGCGAGAGTATGTATTTGTTTTTCATATATGGGAGCACAGTTTGACTGTGGTATAAAGTTTAGCACTATTTATAGTTCCTGATCAGTTATGATTTATTTGATAGAAGTGGATCATCAGATGTAGAAACAAATTCTCCATATTATGTTCTAAACTTTACTGATTAGTACCACTAGAGAAATGAATTAAATCCCCTTAATAACAAACAAAGACTTGAATGAACGCTTAGGTTGAGTCCTAACCGTAAAAACGATACTACGTTTTTGGATACAAGTTTGTTTCCTCTTAGTTCTTATGTCATCTGGTTGAGAATTCTTGTTGCTTATTGTTCTTTGTAGAAACATGCAGTAATAATTTCAGGTAGTATCACACTGCTATTCAAAGGACTGTAAAAACTTGGTTCGCAGCTGATAAATTTTTCCTAAGCAATTCTAAAAGGAAAATCATTCTGTTCGCAAAAAAAATTAAGCATATGAATGAGCTTAAATGTACATGGGTGTGGTCTAATAGAAGATTGCTGCTAGTTTCCATATTCTGAATCACAATCGGGTTTATATCTTGTCATCTAGGAAGCAAGAACTTACGTGCTACATCACGTTCAGTTGTCTTGTTTTTTTCAGACCAGACGTAATAACCATGGTGGTTAGTGGGTGCAGCCTATTCTTATTCTTACCAAATCACGACTTGTCATGGGATTCTTGTGAAGTGAGAGGTTTTAAACTTTGACTTGGAAGTGGTTTATCTTTCTTTTTTTTCAGTTACTTTGTCTGTACATGCTTGGGTGGAAGCTAGGTCAAGCAACAGACAAGCAGTGATGGAACCGAGAGGCTAGATTTGGGGAGCTTCGTGAATTTACAGTCCCTAGTTTAACACTTGACTCAGTGAGCTTCCCCGTTGAAATAAAACCAACATTTTGAGATTACCTAATCGAGTCAAGTGTTCGAGTTAGCTTAGGACTTCACGAAATGAAAGTTTGAAATTTTTGGAAAGCAAGAAATTGAGGAATTCTATAGTTGGGGGAGCTTTCCAATGAACTAACCAATTTTAGGAAATTTGACTTCCCCCCTCTTTACTACCAACACACTTATTATGTATTTCATTCTCCCTCTCAAATACTTTTAACATCTGCAATGCTTTTCTACCCTTTTTTTTCTAAAGTTTCAGGTGTCTGGTTCTTTAACCTGAATTGTTGCTCTAACACATAGCTAATGACAGAAGTTGGATGGACGGATAGGTGCTGGCTCACCCACGTCTTTACTTAAAACATGGTTAAGAGTTTTCAAGCTGCTGTCCATAGCATTGACTGCTTCCTGTTTGTACTTATATTTGACCTATGATCATTACCAGGCACCAACTAACATTGTCTTCTGGCAGAAACTGATAACCAGATCTTGAGATATTCCTTTGACTCGTCTCAGCTCACATTGTCAACTTTGTTCTTTGAGACTAGCGCCTTTTTATTAAGGTATGCTACATTATTTATTTGTAATAAACTGGGAGGATATATTTCAAATATCGCTGAATTGATGAGGAGGCTGTTTATATCGTAGAAGTCGCCAATTAATATATGTTTGTAGTAATAATGCATGTATTAATGATCATTTGGAAGCGTGTTTCAGCTAATTGTAATTAGTATGGCGACACGCTATCAAATTTCAAACCATATCATTGTTCATTTAGCTCTCTCTCTCTCTTCACATGTTTATTTGGAAACCACTTGTGTTCAGCTAGTGGATAATTTTTTGTCGGTCTTTGTATATTTGGATTTTTTCATACTCAGTTTGTGTATGTAATTTGTATGACTGGGATTTACTTGTTTATGATTGGCTGCTTCTGTTATCTGATTCTATTCCCTTATGTCATTGTATTGAAAAATAGTTCACTCTTGCATGCGAGTATGTAATATCCTTTCATAGGGCTGAAAAGTTACTCTTGGGATTAACTTTCTATTAATTTGCATCTAACTGTCCTTTCCTATAAATATCGGTTTGGTCAAATTTGCCATAGTTCTCAAGGGATTATAAGTCGTAATCTATTTCTTAATGCATTGATTTAGGGGGGTTAGTGTTTAAAGTTTAGGGTTTAAGGTTCATTGCTAGCACACCCTTACTACTTCTATAATATGACAGTAAATAAGTTTAAAGAGTTAGGGTATGTTTAGGGGTTACCTTGGCCTTCTTCCTCTTGCAACAACCTTCAAAGGGATCTCTCTCAGTCTCAACTGTTGACATTGTAAGATAAATATTTATGTGTAATATTGAAAGTTCTGAACTGAAAAGCCAGTGGAATAGAAGGTCATAACAGAGTGGAATAGAAACTAAAAATTGTAGAATATTCAGCTACACCCATATGACACCATTCATGACTTCTTGAGCCTCTGTATTGGATGTTGGCATCTTGTCCACATTTCTAAACAAAACTTTCCATTCAGACTTAACGTATTCAATAGTAAAACATGGTGACACTAAAAAATTGCATTAAATTTTAGTTATTGTGTCCTGTCTGAAGTATGCTTTGTCTTCACATTAACATTATATACAGGGGTGAATTTGTATTAATCTAGCGGATAGCAACCGTTTAATTAATTTGCTTATGACATATTAGAAAGCAAGTCATTTTGACATAATTCTAGGCACATAAGGTTGTGCTTGTTATCGTTTAATGATAAAGTTTAATGGAATTAAGATGTATTATGGGCGAGTGCTGATTTTAATGTATATAGTATTCAAGTGAGCCTGCGGCTCAGAAAGATTGTTGTGTAACCAATATGTAGAAGCTAATGTGTGTAATTTCTCTTTAGATTCTTTAATTTGTGTTTACTCAAAAACCAAATTGATGGTTCTTGAAGTGAAAAAGATATCCATTTTATTGACTTGGGCTGATTTATTGGTCTTCTAAATTTGTTTATGCATCTTTTATAGTACTTGGCTAAAAAAAATTTATCCGGGATAGCCCTACGAAAGCCACCACAAAAGGCGGCTGAATGTTCGGAAGCCGACCCCTAATCAGGTAGCATATATTGGCTTTAGATCGAGTGTTTCTCGCACGCCATTTTCATCATCTTCAGCAAAAGGCTATTCATATCCATAATCAGGCTGTAATGGTTTCTTTCTTCTATGTAGCTTTTGGCTAGCTTCTTTATTGTTTTAGCTTCTGATTACATATATAGTATTTAGTAACTGATCTGTATATTATAAAGATCAGTGAAGTCTATAGCAAAAGAAATATTGATTTAGAGAGACAGTCAGCTGGTGAGACAGTGAAAGAGTTGAGTAACGATCTTGTATGATTCATTGATATGGGTTAGAGAACTGATTATGATAAATTAGATGAGATAATGCTTCCTGGTTTCAGATTTCATCCAACTGATGAAGAGCTCGTCACATTTTATCTGAAGAGGAAGATTCAGCAACGGCCCCTAGTCATAGAGCTCATTAAGCAACTTGATATCTGCAAACATGATCCCTGGGATCTTCCTAGTAAGTGTTTGTTTTTCTGATTTTTTTTTTTTTTTTGGGATCTTTTACAGGTTAGTTTTCTAAATATGCATGATTTCTGTTGAAAAATCGCTGCTCCACTTAATGTGTAGTTTCAATCTTATCAATATATGTATACAAAGTTCATTTCCTATAGTTGAGATTGAATAGAAATATTAAATTTCTTACAAGTGTATAATCCTATATTTTCCTTGCAAGAAGAGTTGGCAGCAACTGGGGAGAAAGAATGCTACTTCTACTGCCCGGGGGATTAGAAATACAGAAACAGCGCTCGACCAAACAGGGTGACTGGAGCTGGTTTCTGGAAAGCAACAGGCACTGATAGGCCCATCTACTCATCTGATGGAACCAAGTGCATCGGCTTAAAAAAGTCCCTTGTTTTTTTACAAGGGTAGGGCTGCTAAAGGGATCAAGACAGAGTACTGGATGATGCATGATTTCCGCTTGCAGTCCCTAATTGACTCAGTTCATCCTAAGCGGTTCATTGACAAAGCCATTCCAGGGAATGTAAGTTATTTCCCCTCTTGGCTCTTCCCTAAAGATTTGGAGAATGAAATAATATATTTTCTTGGAATACCCTCCACTGATAGTGTTCTGATAATCTTACTTGTATTGTAGGATGCATGGGCAATTTGCAGGATATTCGAGAAAACAAATACAACCGCTCAGAGGGCAGTCTCCCGTTCATGGGTCTCACCTGACAACCTAATGCTTCCCAAAAGTGGCCCAGCATTTAGCTATCACAGCTTCCTCCCAGCCTTGTGCTACAACTTTCTCACCTACAGATGTCAACTTTCTTACCCCGACTGGTCACATACCCTCCTCATCCAGCAACATTTTCCCATTCTCGGCTCAAGATGACAACAGCATCTCCACCCTGCTATTTAACATTACATCAGCATCTAGTAAAGAAGCAGCCTCAGAATGTTCGGAATTCCACTCCACCTTACCACCACAAGGTCATGAGCATACCAGTGATCATCATCTGCTGAAGCATGAAAACGGAAGATGGAACATACGGAACTTGGTCGATCCCGGATTGGGATCCTCTGTCAATGATCCATGCCCCTCTGAGATATGGACTTGAAAACCATGAATCTGTATCTACCTCTAAATAGGTGGCAAGTTTTGTCAGTCATACCTGATTAGATGCAACCTTGAAGATCCTCCTCGAGTATTATTTTAGTTATAAAAGATTGAATTCCATTCCATTCAAAGGAGATGATTGTTCGGGGATACCTCGGGTTCAGTTCAGCAAATGAAGACACTCACGTCAAGATGGATTAAAACCCTTCCGAGCAACAGAATATACAGTGCTAACATACAGAATGATATTTCCAATGCATGTAATTTTTTACAAAGCTCTCAGTTGATCATGCAAACTGATCATTCAAATGTTAAAATGGCATATACAATTATGAACTCCCACTTCAAAATACAAGAATCAAAACAGATAATGGATCAATCAATTGGCCGAGCTGCTTTCCGCATATATTTCCGCTCGTCATTAGTTTAAGTCTAATCCGACCACAATGAACCACCGTCGCTAATTAAACATAAAACACACTTGGCACATCAAGGACCCAGTAAGAGCTCAGTTAGTCTACTAGAGAAGGATAGGGAAATGAGCCTAAAGATCTTACTCACTACTCTGCTCAGCAACTCATCTGTATGTACATCAATAATGTAAACCAAGACAAGAATGTATAAATCTATAGGCATAATACACATGTTTCCGTTACTGTCACCTTTTCCAAGGAGAATGGACTCTGCTACTGGGTTTTCAGTGCCACATTTTTAAACCGCTTCCCGAGGCGGCAGCGGTGGATGTCCCGGACCTACTGTGAAATGAACACCCCTATGGCCAGATTGAATCACAAACGCAAATTGTGAGGCGGCTAATGCTGCTGCCTCCTGTTTCACCAAGTTGTAAATGAAGCCATGATTAAACATAACATGACCGAGGGTAATTTGGCCGAGTATGACTACTTACATGTCTTTGACGTCTGCGCTGCAACATGCTGATCGCCCAAGCCATGATGTAGCAGGGTAAGAGGAATCCAGCAGCTCGGAGCAAGAAAAGCTGCATGTGGATTACACTGAACGCTTCAATAAAAATAAAGCGTGTATTTCCAATAAGTTGATCAGCTTATTAGTGGCTATTTAAGCTAAAAGGTATGCACGCAGCCTCCAAAATTACTTACAGAAAAAAAGGTTGAAGCATCATCATCTCCATCTCCATCATCCGTCATGGAGAGAGCATGGCGGAATAGCAAAAGTGCCATCAACTACATACAACACATGTGATATTAGTACTCCTTTCGGATATTAGAATAGAGAAAAGTTTAGCACAGAGTGAAATCAGCATTTGTAACTTCTGTTTTACGAGTTTTCGTATACAATTTATTGGAATCAGGTTTTCTGCAGCCCCTGAATGTTGATATTTTCTTTCTGATAGTTTGCATATAAGGGAAGGACTTCAAAAAAAAAACTATGAAAATGGTTGAATAGATTTAAGAACAAAAAGCTTACAATAAGAGCAGTTGAGCGGCAGAATGCTGCTCCACTAGCATTGGAGGAAGCATACTCATCGTAATCTGTTTCAATAAAGCGGCGTTGTGCCCCGGCCATCGCCAAGAAATGGGGGTCAGTCGTGTCCAATGGTGCCCCATTTAAGGGCCATCCTCTGAAAGATTGAAAACGCATTAGAGAATAACTATGTAAAATAAAGATAGAATACACCGAAACATAAGTAACCTACCTGATGTCAATGGTCGTGTCCTCGAAGCGAGGTATGGGAGGTGCGGTGTAGCCAGGCTGGTAGGGCTGCAAAGAGAAAAATGAGCATTGAGGATCGATCGCTTTAAGGTTATTAAACTACACTTCAAAAATACTAGCAACAGCGACAATGTGTTATGTGGTCAAGCCAACATGCTTTACACACGAAAAATTGAGACATCAGACCTGATGGCAAATCTCACAAGTTGTGTCTCCTTTCTCATGGCACCAGCGTTGAACACATTCCCGATGAGCATACTGTAATAAAAAAAGAATGAGAAGAATAATGGATTCTGATCAACTCATCACATTCCAAATACGACATCAAATTTAGGGTTGCGAAATATGACAGCAAGATCATGATGATTAGTGATGGAAGCTAATTAACTAAAAACCAACTAGCAGGTAAAAATGATGGGCACCTAGAACATTCACTCTATCACCAGACCTACACTAATCATGATCTTTTCACATTGCAGTGTGTGAGTTAGTTGGGGTAACAAATCAAGTATTATGATTTATAGCGTGAAACTTTGAACTAATGAACCCGAAAAAAGATCATTGGGCAGGATGCTATACCACAAACCGGCTATTGAAAGGCATAACAGCAAGAAGAAAAGATCATACCTTCAGACTACCGCTACAAGCACAAGGTGTCTCCAGTTTCCCAATCTGATCCTCCTCCTGACAAATTCTACACTCCACAGCCTTAATCAACGGCTCCTCCTCCCCCATCTCCTCCACCTCCTTATCCACAGTTGCAACACATCTACCACCAACCTCAGCCTCCTTCAATGGTGGCCTCACAAGTCCATCCACAACCACCACCACATGATCACTCATTCCTCCTCAACAATCAAACACACCTAACAAAACCCTAAAAATCTTAAAACACACTCAATCAAATCACCAAACCCAAATGCATTTCGGACAAAACCCAGAACCCAATCGATCAGAGCAGTTAATGGGTACCTCAACCTAAACTCAGAGATAAAAAATTTAACATGTAAAAGTCTACAGACCACGCCGGAGACACCCAGCGGATCTCCTGCCAAGAAAAACAGGATAGAGCGGGGAATTACCTGGAAAGAGCAATGGATTGGAAGCGCTTGACTGGCCAGAAAAGTCGGTGCGAGAAAGCTTAATCCGTCGAATCGATTTTCTCAGTTATATGAAGTTGAAGACGAAGACAAGGATGAAATCTTTGGATACAAGGCATAGGTTCATCGAAGTTGACTCCGTCGGTAAACGTGGAGACGCTGAAAGGGTATTTTCGTAATTTTACACTGTTGGGTTCGGATATTTGACGCGTTAAAAAGACCGAGTCGTTTATTATTTTTTAGAATATGTTTGAATATAAATATGATTTATTAAATGGGCCTGTTATTGGGCTTTATGTGAGCCTGAATCAGTTAAATGGGCCGTGAATAAAGTGGGCTAAATCATGCTCTATGAATTAGAAGGTTGAAAATGAGTAAATGGCTAGGGAGTATAATTATAATGACGATTAGTGGGTGGAAGTATCGGAAGATAATTATGAGAGATAAATAATTTCCGTTGGAATTGCCATCAGAATTAAGCTTCCACATAAATACTCTAAAGGATTATTTGAATTGAGTTTTAAGATTCTGTATTTTATAATAAAATTATTTTTTACTCTTGTTATGTTCTTTGGTATTTATAAAGTATTTTATTAGTAAATATAAGTATTCATCATCTCTTTCACCACCACTATTCATCATCATCACCACCACCATAACAACAACACCACTATTTATCATTTCCATCATCCATACAACACCACCACTCCAACCATAACACCACTATACCACCACAACCAGCCCCGGTCCTATAAATTTTTAGTCCGGTAAAAAAGGCCTTTTGTAATAATTGTATAAATAATTTTTATATTTTTATATTAATTTTTATTATATTTTTTATTTATTAATAGAATAAATAAAATTTAAATTTATTTGGCCCTTAATAAATTGGATTTAAGCTGGTTCATAAAGCATAAAATAAAAAAAATCAACTTCAAAATTTTAATCTCTTAAAAACTAAGGCCATGTTCTTTTGGGCTTATAAAGTGCTTATTTAAGTACATATAAGTAAATATAAGTAAATATAAGTACATATCAGTAAATATAAGTAAATATAAGTACATATAAGTAAATATAAGTACATATAAGTACATATAAGTAAATATAATTATTCATCATCTCTTTCATCAACAACCCACCACCACTATTCATCACCACCACCATAACAACAACACCACCACCACAACCACTACTATTCATCATCTCTTTCATCAACAACCCACCACCACTATTCATCACCACCACCACCACCACTACTATTCATCATCTCTTTCATCAACAACCCACCACCACTATTCATCACCACCACCACCATAACAACACCACCACCACCACTATTCATCATCTCTTTCATCAACAACCCACCACCACTATTCATCACCACCACCACCATAACAATACCACCACCACCACCACTATTCATCATCTCTTTCATCAACAACCCACCACCACTATTCATCACCACCACCATAACAACAACACCACCACCACAACCACTACTATTCATCATCTCTTTCATCAACAACCCACCACCACTATTCATCACCACCACCACCACCACTACTATTCATCATCTCTTTCATCAACAACCCACCACCACTATTCATCACCACCACCACCATAACAACACCACCACCACCACTATTCATCATCTCTTTCATCAACAACCCACCACCACTATTCATCACCACCACCACCATAACAATACCACCACCACCACCACTATTCATCATCTCTTTCATCAACAACCCACCACCACTATTCATCACCACCACCATAACAACAACACCACCACCACAACCACTACTATTCATCATCTCTTTCATCAACAACCCACCACCACTATTCATCATCACCACAACCATTACTATTCATCATCTCTTTCATCAACAACCCACCACCACTATTCACCACCACCACCACTATTCATCATCTCTTTCATCAACACATCACCACTATTCATCATCTTTTTCATCAACACACCACCACAACCACTACTATTCATCATCTCTTTCATTATTTTAAATTAAGTAACTTAAATTAAATTAAGTTAGATTTTTATTTTTTATTAATGGTGACATATTTTTGTGTTGCTGAATTGTTGTGATTTTGAAAATGTCATGGTAATGGTGGTAGCAGTCAGTGGCGGATCGAGAGAGGGGAGTCACAAAATAAGATTGTATGGATTTATTAATATTTATTTAAAACTAATTAAAATAATAATTAAATGATAATTTTTTATAAAATATTGGGGGGGGGACACTGGTGGTAGTGGTGTGGTGGAACTGATATTGTGGTGGTGGTAGTAATGATGTTGTGGTGGTGGTGGGTTGTTGTTGTGATGGTGGTGGTGGTGTTGTGATAATGGTGGTGGTAGTGGAGTGGTGGTGTTGTTGGTGGAGTTAAGTTAAGTCAAGTTAAGTTAAACTAAGCTTATATAAGTTAAGTTAGATTTTTTTTATTGGTGGTGTGTTTTTGTGATATAAGTACATATAAGTAAATATAAGTACATATAAGTAAATATAAGTAAATATAAGTACATATAAGTAAATATAAGTAAATATAAGTATAGCAATAAGTTTAAGCACAAAATATAAGTCCAAAAGAACACACCCTAAGTGTAGTTTATGAGTTATTGAATTTAAAAACGTGTTAAAGTTGGAAAGTAGTCAAAACTTTTCTCTTAAACTAAATACAATAATCATAGAATTATTAGAAAGTAATATAAAACCAGAACAGAACAGGCAATCTGCTGTCCAAAAAGAATTAGTTAACGTTATACAGGCACCTGAAGGATCTGTCACTCTCCAGTTTGCAAATGAGCATACATCATCATCTTTGAGACATAATAGGTCTTCTTCAATGCATTCTTTCATATCGCCCTTAGACGAACAACTTTATAACCCGTCTAAAGCATCTACATCTCAGATATGAGAAACGGATTATGAAAAAATTGAAAGATTAATTATTGACAAAAATAATATTCTCAAAGGATTAAATAGTAGTTCTTTCCAGAACAGAGACCCAGAAATAACTGAGTCTGAAATGAACTTTTCTATTTAAATGAATACATATATTTATGATTTCAATCCTGGATCCCAGGAAAGAAAAATTATTAGTACTGAATTTAATTCATCTGAATGGGAACCATTTAGAATATGGTTTTTCAAGAATTTTAATAAACAAGAACAAACAGAATTTCAAGAAGAGTTTTATAAATTCTGTATTAAAACCAACAAAATAACATTTTTTGTTCCTTGGTTTATTTCCACGTATCTAGAACAGTATGTTACAGTTCTTGAGAGGAGTTATAAACTCAATAATGGAAATATATTAAAACAGGTTTATCCTCCTCATAATGCTTTTCAAATTGAAAAGAAAGGTAGAATTCATAATTTTACAGCTTTTAATAAGTTACTGGAAAATGATACTCTTTCGATAACCTGTAAACATATTAATAATGTGTATGAACAATGTAATTATACAAATTTGTATCTCAATGTTTTAGGAGAACAGATTACTGCTCTTTATAATAGTAGAACAAGTTATTAATGCCATTAACGAAATCCAACCTAAAAATGGAATTCTGAAAAATAAGGAAAAGGAAGTTGAAATTGCTATTCTCAGTATTCAACCACCTCCTGAAATAGCAGGGTTTAAATTAAAACCAATGAAAGAATTAGAAAGTTTTCTCGATGAAAAGTTTAAAACCTTGAAAATTAATACTCTAGGTACTCTAACTCTAGATAAAAAACTTAGAGAAGAATTAATAGAGAACACTGATTATAAATAAGTTTATAAAGATCAGATTAATAAGATTACTAAATGGGCAGATAAACCCATTTCGGGAAAATATTATTATCCCAGACTAACACCTGTTGATGTTATGATTGAAGAAACTAATGAAGTTATATCTAACCGTTACAGTGGTAGTCATATCTACGAATGCAATATCGATGGATTTGCATACAATCAAATTCATAACACCATCCATAGAATGTTTATGTATTCAAGTATCTGTAAGACTAATGGTAATACAGATAAAACTATTGCTATGTTAATAACATCAGGATTTACAGGCCAGTTAAAAGGCTGATGGGATAATTATTTAACTCCTGAAGAAAAATTTAATATTCTTAGTACTGTTAAACAAGAAAATAATGAAATTAAAAAAGACGCAGTTTATACACTAGCTATTAACATCATTGAACATTTCACGGGTAGATATACTGAAAACAGTGAAAATACTAGAATACTGTTACAAAATCTTAGGTTTAAAACACTTACAGATTTTAGGTGGTATAAAGACACTTTTCTCAGTAGAATTATGGAATTACCTGAGTGTAATAGTACTCACTGGAAGTCTAAATTTATAGATGGTCTTCCTAACTTATTTGCTGATAGAGTTAGAAATATTCTAAGACAGAATTATAATCAAATTCCCTATGAAAATTATACTTATGGGAAACTAATTGGTATCTGTACTCAGGAAGGACTAGCCCTCTCTAGTCAGATTAAATTGGATAAAGAATTGATTTATTTTTTAGTCCTTGTTATATTATTTTTATTTATTTTTTATATTATATCAAATTCATTCTATTACGTGTTCATGAAACTTCTTTTCGTATGATTTTGCAACTTCAACAAAATAATATATTGGCTCTTTGAATATTTGCATGTGAATCCATAAGTAATATAAAGTGAAATTTTGATTCACAAATAAAAGTACGCGTGTTTTTCAAACAAGCAGATAAAAGTGAGTTTGTTTTGTCATTTACTATTTTTAGTTTGACTTTTATGGTTCCGTTGGTCAAGGCACTATGCCCCATCCAAGGACCTATTTAACATATGTGAATGCATCGAGTATTTTTCCATTCACATGAAAATAGGCCGGCCAAGTACCATCCTGGGCTACATTTCTCTCGTTCACACTTCATCCAACAATCCGGCCACACCTTACTTACGCCTACAAATTAAGGGCATGTTGAATTAAAAATGGTGACATGAAGCTACATACTAACTAGAAAAACATTACTTGGAAGCTACATACATCCAGTTTCAAAGAGAAAAGAAAAATACACGTCTCATTTTGGTGACATGAAGTTGATGACTTTGCGGAAAAGTTTAGCCTTGCGAGTCAGTTGTCCATAGTCCAGTTCTGAGGGCTTGGTTTTTGTGTGTATCCAGTTGGGAACACAGAGTAGTAATTGGTGGTCCTAACAAGGACATGAATAATGAATTTTTTGGATGATTGATGCAGATCCACAAGATTTGAAGCCAATAATTGTTCAATTTGGTTACGTTATGTGGACACTATGGGGATGAAACGAGGGAGGATATGCGCATTTATGTTCTTCATACTGTCCTATGCTTCTGGCCTCCATAAATAAGTTCATTTGCCTTGTAGTTCCCATTTCGTCCAAACGCCATTTTTGATCAGCAGAATATGAATCTCAGCTGTGCAACTCTCGTTGCAGTCCTCCTGAGCGCGCATTGGGCCTCTGTTCTATGCGCGTCTGCGAATTTTGATTTCTTTTACTTCGTTCAACAGGTAGGATTTTTTTTCTTCTTTGGAATGTATTTTGTAGGTTTTTATGTTTGCTTTGGGCAGTGGCCAGGAGCATACTGTGACTCGAAAAAAAGCAGCTGTTGCTTCCCTACGACGGGCAAGCCCGCATCTGATTTCAGCATCCATGGACTATGGCCTAATTTCAACGATGGCTCGTACCCATCAAACTGCGACCCTGACAGCCCCTTCGATGAATCCAAGGTACGCCCCAAGCCTCGTCGCATTGGCCTGGATTTGCATTGGGAAGTAACTTAGTTTTTTTTGATGTTCCAAAGGTGTCAGACCTGATCAGCAGCATGAGGAAGAACTGGCCCACGCTCGCTTGCCCGAGTGGCGATGGGATCAAGTTCTTGACACATGAATGGGAAAAACACGGAACTTGCTCCCAATCCATCCTAAACCAGCACAGTTACTTCCAAAACTCTCTCGCCTTGAAAACCAAATCCAACCTTCTCCAGTCTCTCATCACTGCAGGTGCAAACTCTAAACCGCCCGCAAGAGCCTCCGCTCTCGTTCCATAAACATTCGAACTTTAGGATGTTTGATTTCTGTCTAAATGATGTTCTATAATTTCTTTGTGTAGGAATCAAGCCGGACGATGGGTTTTACAGCTTGGCTGATATAAAGGGTGCAATCAAGCAAGGGACCGGATTTGAGCCATTTATAGAATGCAACGACGACTCGTCAGGTAACAGCCAGCTCTACCAAGTCTATCTATGCGTCGACATCTCAGGCTCCAATCTCATTGAATGCCCAACTTTCCCTAGAGGCCGATGCGGTTCTCAAATTCAGTTCCCCTTCTTTGGCACTGCTAGATCAATGACATAGGAAGCCAACATCCTACCCTCACAAAAATTAGTGTATTGCACATTTCATCAATGTCACCATCATATGTCGAGCTTTTATTTATTTCTATAATACCCCAAATTTCACCTTTTTTATCTCACATGTGGTGCCAGTATATTTTGTGCAAGTTTGATAAATTAGTCTACCATAAGTGGTTTTAGGGGGTCCTAACCATCTTCCATTTCCCTAAACTTCCAAAAGCTCAGGGGATAAAACGAATTGTGATCATTATTGGGGGTTGACAAGTTGAATTTTTACATTTTATATTAAGTTTGAGGATCAATGTAGTCAAAGAATTTATATATATTGGATAAGTTCAAGTCGAATTGCAAAGAAGCAACATAAGCACGTGTACTAAGTAAGACGATTTGATTTAGTTATTCTAACTCGATTAATAAAGTGTTAACGTAAAAACTAATGTGATCCGAAACTTTATATAATTTCCTTATCAATTCAAGATAATATTCAAATGTCACAACTTCACCTACATGTACCATTAAAGTAGATAATGAATGAAGCATAAATGCAATGTCTAATAAGAGATGTGAATAGAACGCGTATGTATCCGAATAAATACCAACTGTCGTTGCGCCTCTAACTTTCAAACATACACCTTAAATATAATCCCCTCTGTCAAGGCGTATACTTGATTATTTTTACCTCATTTAATCACCAACTATCGTTGCGCGATTAACCGAGATAGAGATCAAAAAGTCCTAGTCTTCCAAGCTAAAATGCTAACTTCTCAAATAAGATTGAATGCCACCGTCGTGATCACTACTACTTAAGGTTAATTCAATTGTTAGTCGAGTTTTCAACCTCATCTTGTCGGTTTATTGGTATTAAACTTATGTGTTCCTGCTTTGAGACGTTTCATTAAACACCTTGTATGCATAAACTAAGACATGTAATCATATTGAATCAAATCTTCAAATTGACATCAAACATGTATATTCATAGCACAATCACGAGTTGAATATAATTAAGGTCCGTAGGACCCTAGAACAAGGGTCTCTACTCACACATCAAGCTATTGGACATAACATACATCATATAAGATAAATCTGGAAAATACAAAACAATAGAAGAATGATGAAACTTCTCTCTCTGTGTTGAATCTTCACTTCCCTTGATGTTGCCTTCCTTTCATCTACTTTGGACTTGTGTGAGCTTCCTCTTTTCTCACAAACTAGGTCAAGAAATATAATTTTTGGGCCCCTTCTCGATAACACTGATCGGTTAATTTCTTATCAATTATTCGCTTCATTTGATGATGAATTTTGCTCCTCTCCCAAACTTTTCATTGTGTTTTTACCATTCTAATCATCTTTCAGGTCAAATTATATTATATAGACGCTTTTTATCCGTTTGGAGCAAAATAATGGAAAACACAAAGATTCAAACGAATACAGACCAAATCTGGACAGATTGACCTATTCGCCATCAAAAGTTTTCCTAGAACATGATTCTTATCCGATTGAGGCGTGCTATATCTTGTTGGAAAGCTAACTCAAAGGGCTACAACATTGTAGTTTACCACAAGACGTAATTCAAAGGTTTAGATGGTAAAAAATGTAAGAAAAGTCAGATTTACAGTGCTGAGTGAACAGTAGCCCGTTTCAAGTAAGAACCGCCGGTTCAATAGTCAAGCCGGTTTAATGGTCAAACCGGCGGTTTGGTCTTGAACCAGCCCCAAAAGTAAAATTTCATGATTCTCTAAGACAGGCCGGTTCAATGTAGAACCGGTGGTTTACCAATTGAACGGGCGGTTTGGACACTGAACCGCCGGTTTGACACCAAACCGGCCCAGAACTTAATTCTAAAAATAAGCCCAATTGATTTTTAAGATAAATAAAAATTCAGGGCTCATTCACAATGGTTAAACGATTAGGAGAACGAAAGCAAGAGCGAAGAGACAGGCTTGGAGTGAAGATCATCGTCACGGGTTCTTCGTTCTATATTCTCTTCATTCTGGTGTTGGTAGTAATCACCATGAATAGCGAGTAGTCTTTTAGTTTTGGGATCTTACGGATCCCATTTCTGTACCTGATTTTCATTTGATTTGTACGCACATCAATTTTAGTCTAATGCAAGTTTATGCTTTTCAATTCTATTATACTTCATTCAATCGTTTTACCATTGTCGAT
This sequence comes from Umbilicus rupestris, assembly GCA_963678935.1. Classification (NCBI taxonomy): domain Eukaryota; kingdom Viridiplantae; phylum Streptophyta; class Magnoliopsida; order Saxifragales; family Crassulaceae; genus Umbilicus; species Umbilicus rupestris. The sequence goes on along the minus strand of OY787607.1, from coordinate 15,385,299 downwards.
CATTGATTGGGATGACTGCATGTTAGAACGAAACTAGGTTAGATGCCAAAAAGATGATTGGGTCTGAGGTAATTAGCCGGATTGAATAGAGTTGATATCGAAACATGGTAGCTATATTGTTAGTACATGAATCGATAGAAAAGTTGACATCTTTTGTTTGGAAACCTAGAACAGGATATATAAATAATTACGAGTATGTTCCACAACCTCTTCATCTATGAATTCACCGATTCGCTTGAATTTGTTGATGGAATAACGTTTGGATATTCTGTTTCAAATTCCTCGCGCATCTTCTTCGTCTCAAGCCAATATCTTTCACCTTGCTCGCACAACTGTCTTAACAATTATATTAAATTTTCTTAATTTACATCATTCCAGTGTTCACATTGATTGTATGAAAACATCCTCGCAAAATAAGATGAACAAAAGTTAGCAAAGGATTATAGTATAAAAGGATATACAAAAAATTAAAAAAAATTCTATAAGAATAGTCTAAATTCCTACACAATCTAAGTTAGTAACATGCTAATGTGTTGCTCCCCGGCAATGGCGCCATTTGACAAGTTGAATTTTTACCTCTTCTTACGTCAAGTTTGAGGATTAATGTAGTCAAAAAAATTTATATGTATTGGGCAATACCAAGTCGAGTCCCATGGAAGCAAGATAAGCACGTGTACTAAGTAAGAGGATGTTTTGATTTAGCTATTCTCACTTGAATAATAAAGTGTAACCTAAAAACTAATGTGATTCGAAACTTTATATAATTTCCTTACAAATTCAAAATAATATTCCAATGTCAACTTCACCTACATGTACCACTCAAGTAGATTATGAATGAAGCATAGATCCAATGTCTAATAAGCGATGAGAATAGACCGTGTATATATGCGAGTAAATACCAACTGTCGTTGCGCCTCTACCCTTCAAACATACACCTTAAATACGAGTCCCCTCTGTCAAGGCGTATACTCAAATATTTCTAGCTCGTTTAATCACCAATTATCGTTGCGTGATTAATTGAGATAGAGATCGAAAAGTCCTAGTCTTCCAACTGATGTGCTCGACTTCATCATCTCGAATGAGATGATGATGGATTGAGAGACCTTCAACAATAAAATGAGAGAAACCCTAATAAATTATGACAAGTCGCTACTCTTAGTAGTGGTTTATTAAAATATACACGTTGATGTCATAAAGGCGTTGAGTATATCGAAATTAACAAACCGCTACTACAAAAATCGATTTGACTAAAAAAAAATTGGTCATATCGCTACTGACAGTAGGATTTGTGAAAAAGATGACAAATGTGAAATATTTTAGAAATTTATGGCATAAAAGGTAATAAGTTTTGAAAGTAGGGCAAAAGTGAAAATTTTTCAAGACTCGCAAATAAGATTTACCTTCTACATCGCAGCCAGATATAGAGTGATCCAATGGTTATTAGTTCTGATAATTACTTCTTTTGTGACTAAACAAATTGATTCAGTTACCTCTTTTGTAGCTAGACATAGTTACCCTTTTTGTATAAATGGAAAGACTTAAAAACATCTTTTTGTATAAGATAGATGATTAAATTATGTTATGACTTTCATTTTGTGATTCTCTCTCATGAATCTCTAGATTCGTCACTCATTAACATATATCGTGATTTTTGAAATGCACATTAGTTTATGGTGAGCTTGGTAACAAATGACAAGTGAGGCATGATAAATTTATAACGGTTCGAGTCTGAGTTCCCCAAATGATTCATTCAATTACATTACAAATTATACATTTTAAATTTTCTTCGACAATCATTTTTGAGAAAACATGTACACAAATTAAATTACGCGTGAAGGGAGTAATTTGGATTGTGACTTGTCGGGAAGAGAGTGACTTTAGGAGACATAAACGATAACAAAATAAAGAAACATCAACCTACAGCAAACCCCGTGTAATTGCGTGACTTAATTCTATCAATTTAGGAGTCTTTGATGTCATATTCATTCGAGAAAGTCATAAAGAAACTTCCAGTCATACAACTTTAATTTATGCTCCGGACCGCCCTATCTGACCCCTACCTCGGATACACCTACAACATTGTCGATTCGTCCCAAAAGAACTTCCCGAGGCTGTCCTTACTTAACCTCCGTTACAACTTTAACCGACACATTATCAAAAAATACAATTAATTCTATATGAGATAATTATAAATAAAAAATTTCATAAAATACCGACAGAATTAAAAATAACACTAAAATCTTTTTAATTTTTATTTAATATATAATTAATTCATCTAACGTATTAAATTTCCAATTTGTTCGTTTGATTAGTTTCGAATAGGACGGATCAAGTGTCCCTCTATTTGGAATGGACTAAAATGAATAGTTGAGATTATTCAGGGGGTATTTTTGTCTTTAATGCACATTTCATTTAATATTGATTTAATGATCCATCCGATTGATTTAATGATCAATTGAACGTGATGCGGACACTAATTTTCCTCTGATATTTCAACTTATTTTACACGTTTAAATGTTTCATTGAATTGGATGTTTATGCAGAAAAGTAAACATTTTTACTTGGAACAATTTTCACTTATTGAATAAGATGCTTTTCCCAACGACCAAACTGTCAGATCAGACACGTGTCTCTTCTGATTGGGTTGAGAGTCAATTCAACTTCTCGTTAAAATCAAATTAAGATAATTAATACTCATACAGTAATTAATTTAAATAATTTAAATTTAATATTAAATTCGTGCTTAATTACAGACTAGTGTCTAGAACAGCGTCCCTCAGAAATTTTGTTTTGAAAACTAGAGAGAGAGAGAGAGAGCGAGCGTAGACTTCGAGAAGACGAAGACTACCACTGCGACGACCGATGACGGGCTGAGAAGAGTCTTCGAGGCTTTCGAGTTTTTTATCAAGAACTCTGTCGCGGTTGTTTTGCATTTCGGTGAGGGGATTTGCTGCTAGCGGTTGCTGTGATTTGAAGCAGAATGAGTTGATGCATCGGATCTGTCCGTTTGTACAATGGTGGTGGTTTTGCGGAGTTTAAGAGGTGAGATTTGGTTGTTTTGTTTGCTTGAGTGAGTGAGTATGTTTGGGGCTTGTGATGAGTTCGTGTGCTTGCGGTTGGATTTGATGCATTTTGGTGCGTTTGGTGTGGCCACGAGGGTTGTTGGTGGAGGTGTTTGCTTTGTTTTTGTTATTAGGTGAAGTGGCGAGGTCGGTGGTGGAGCGTAGTGTGTTCTCTGAAAACGATGGGTTTAGATTTCCGGTTCATAGCCACCACCTTGTTTGTGAATTCTGATTGCAGCTAGGGTATTTGTGGTGTAGACTAGAGAGAGATCGTATGTACATGTTCTTTGTAGTTTAGCCTTTTTTTTGGTAGGTTATAGCCAAGTCAGGACCATGGCTTCCTTTCTGAGTCAGGTATAGAGTTATAATCTTGGGTGATTGTGGGAATTGTGGAGATTCATATTAGTGAGGTGCTATGCTCTTACTTTGAAGGAATGAAATTGTTGTTCAGGTTTCAGTTTGTTGGTGTTTTTTATATGTTCTGTGGATTTTTCAGCTGGTGAGAGCGTTGTTTGCTAATTGTCTAGGTGATTTTTGCAGGTAGCTTGTTGCTTTCAATGCAAGTTGGCATTCTCCTACTAAAATAGCTACTGAGTTAAATCCATTCAGAGTTCATTGATTATACTTTGATCGACTTAGTAACTGAGGTTCAGAATTTTTTCCCGATACGGTCTTTATGATGAGTTCATCTTCTTTGTTGCTGGACATCCTCCCTTACTGATACAAGAATCCGGTGCATGCTTTAAAGAGAAGTATGCTTGATAGTTACTCGTGGTTGATCCATGGTTCATCAGGTTCAGTATTAAGCATATCGTGACTGAAAAATAATGATGAAAGGATCACAGAACGTCGTTCTGAGAAAACGATACGGTTATGTGCTTATTGCTTCGTTGATTATGATGCTTGTTCTGAGGTATGGGGTTATGAATAATTCTATCACCAGCAGTTATGTGTCTAGTGCTCTCTCACCAAATTCAACTGATGCGAATTGGCTATCTGGTGGGATCCCACCGACTATTCAAAATCCTGATAATTCTTCCCAATCCTTTTCTTCAGATACCATAGTCTCTAGTTTCTTTGACAAGGTAAATACTTCCCTCGAAGATAACCAATCCTTGCAGACATGGAGACACTTGAAGCAATTAATCAGCTATCCTCAAGCACTGCCTAATGCAGTGGAGGCTGTTAAGGAGGCTACGAGTGCATGGCATGGCCTTATGGTTTCAGTGGAAGAGCACATGAATGGTCAGAGGAACACCACAAGAGAAAAACAGTGTCCCGTCTTTCTCAGTAACATGAACACAACAGAGCTTGGTGATAGTGACTTTAGGTTGAGGGTTCCTTGTGGTTTGACTCAGGGTTCGTTCATCACAATCATTGGCATTCCAAATGGGCTGCTTGGTAATTTTCGAATTGACTTGACTGGAGAAGCGCTGCCTGGAGAGCCTGATCCACCCATTATTTTGCATTACAATGTCAGACTTCAAGGCGATAAGCTAACAGAGGAACCTGTTATTGTCCAAAATACATGGTCCATAGCTCATGATTGGGGCGAAGAGGATCGTTGCCCACCCCCTACTTCTGAAAATAACAAGAAAGGTAAATGAACGAAACTCTTTTTGTTTGTAGACATGCTTAGCCCATGCAGTGTGTGTTGTTCTAATTGATAGGTATACCATACTTGATAATTCAATAATCGAAGCTGTGATCTTTCATGTAATACTATGAAAAAAGTTTACATATTAGGCTGGTCTGTCTACACACGCAATGTCTCAGTAAATTTTTTTTTTCTCCTTGAATGCAACAGTGGATGAGTTGGATAAGTGCAACCAGGTAATAGGCGAATACCGTAACCAGTCAAATAGCAGGCATCTGAATGGCTCTAGCCAGACTCCAGCAGTGCAGCAAGAACCTAAAAGAAGGAAATTTTTTCCATTTAATCAGGGCCGCCTCTTCGTTGCTACCCTGAGAGTGGGACTGGATGGAATACATATGACTGTTGATGGGAAACATATATCATCCTTTGCATATCGAGAAGTAAGTTCATGTTTCCCTGGGTAGAAATATCTCAGGATATTTGTCTGCAGCTGCTAAATATGCATATGTTATTTTCTTCGTTTCTGTATCTCAGAGTTTGGAGCCTTGGTTGGCTAGCGAGGTACGAATTTCAGGAGATTTGAAACTGATCTCGGTTGTTTCCAGCGGCTTACCAACATCAGAAGAAGTAGATCATGTAGTGGATTTAGAGGCTCTTAAGGCAGTTCCTTTGCCACCCCGGGCACAAATGGATCTCTTCGTTGGTGTTTTTTCTACAGCCAACAATTTCAAACGCAGGATGTCAGTGAGAAGAACTTGGATGCAGTACCCTGCAGTGCGATCGGGCGCAGTAGCAGTGCGTTTTTTTGTTGGCTTGGTGAGTTAACATCCTTTGGTCGGGTAGTGTATTGCGATTTAAGAAACAGTAGCTAGAACCTGAGTATTCAGTATGAGGCAAAAGTATTTCGTGATGCAAAACATGCATTCTAAAATAACTTGAAGCACTTTCTTATTCTTTTTAGAATATAAAATTGACTTGTTTGGAGTTATTGCTAAAACTAATAGAACTATTCATGTTGCAGCACAAAAATCAAATAGTCAACGAGGAGTTGTGGAGTGAAGCGCAAACATATGGTGACGTGCAGCTTATGCCATTTGTTGATTATTACAGTCTTCTCACCTGGAAGACTCTAGCCATTTGTATTTTTGGGGTAAAGTCTTGTGGTTTCTTAATCGACAATGTCGAATCCTCCCTTGGCTAATTGACCCTGCAATTTCAACAGACTGAAGCTGTCTCTACGAAGTATATAATGAAGACGGACGATGATGCCCTTGTTCGTGTTGACGAGGTGCTTCAGTCTCTAAACAGAATTAATTTGACGCAAGGGCTTCTATACGGTCTCATAGAGTCTACTTCTCAGCCTCAGCGCGATCCTGAAAGTAAATGGTTCATCAGCGGAGAGGTAATAAACTCTTCCCTAGCTATGATTTGCATCAAAGCTGGCTGCAAGGCACTCATATTCACATGTAGAATTTTATTTTATTTTATTTTTTCGCTTCTATCGTCTGTATGAAGGAATGGTCACTTGAAAATTATCCACCCTGGGCGCACGGGCCTGGATATGTCATAACCCATGAGATAGCAGAAGCAGTTTATAAAAGACACAAGAGAGGTACTCTGAAGGTAAGATGAATCTAATCTTATCAAATACATAGCAACCGTCATCTCATGTGATATCACATATCATGGTTGCCATAACTGCAGATGTTCAAGTTAGAAGATGTTGCAATGGGTATCTGGATTGCTGATATGGAGAAAGATGGCCTGAAAGTCAGATATGAAAATGATGATAGAATAAATGTGGAAGGCTGCACAGAGGGCTACATAGTAGCACATTATCAGAGTCCGAGGGAGATGCTTTGTCTCTGGAAGAAACTTCAAGAAGAACATGTCGCCAAATGTTGCGGTGACTAACAAATCAACGCAGCTTCCTTCACTCGTCTCACCATACTGCTGCTTCACAACCCTGAGGAGCTAACAATTCATATTACATGGACCCAGGGCTAGAATCACTAGGCTTTAGCTAAATCAGGTTCCACCTATAATGAGTTGGGAGTTTTGTACATCAGAAGGTCATTTCTTCTTCTTTACAGAGTATGTAATGTTACAGATCCACAGACTTCAAATGACCCTATGTACAGTACATATTATAGAGCAAACCTACCCCATTCTTTTGTTTTTCTGCTCAAGAACCTTAGAAAGATTCAGCAACCCAATCCAATGTCTTCTCTTTTAGGTTATGGAATTTTGAGTTGTATTAAACTAGAATTCAATTGGTCTGAAGCCTTGGTCATAATCTACCTTGGTAGGAACCCATATTCATATACAGCAATCTCAAATGCCTGCATTTTCTCACCACAAGCAAACCCGTTACGATCATATGATGATATCTCGTTTATTTCCAGCTCCTTGCAAACTCTCACAAGCTCCTCGCCCACCCTTGTCGCAGCTTCCTGCAATTATCGATCCCAGTAGCCCCATTGTTCAATACTAATTCCCACACACACAAATATTATATAGGTAGCAAAGAGATGGGTACTCACTATTTTGGTACAAGGAGGGTCTTGGCGGATGGATCTCTGCAAGGTTGATCCGTAGAATAAGCACTTCTTGTTATGATCATCTACAAGCGTCGCATATAGCTGCTTTTCTGAGCAGAAAACCGAGAGCCTTGGTCTTTTAGCAGATCCATCAAACTGTCGAATAAAAAGGAATGAGTTCCTCTAGCTGATCATCAGCTTGTAAAATAGTTCACGAAACAGGGGAAGTGATTTACCTTCTTCCTAACCCTCCTGTTGCGGATTTTTGGACTCTCTGTCCGAGTAGGACCTTTGGCTTTCATCACTATGGACTTCATCAACGGCTCTACAAGCACGATATAGCAAATGACCCGTCAAAATCTTCACAATCAGATACACAACTTTTATCTGAATTATGCCCAAAGTGTTTGAAAACCCCCGTGCATGATCAATATATATTACCACGCATTGAAACAGAATTAAACAGAAACGACCGAGGAGTTTCAGTCCCTAAGAGACTACAAGCTTTGAAATCCAGTGCAGGAACACCAACACTCCGGTGAGCCATCATTGCCATTCCGATACCAGCTGCTTCTCACCTCAACCAGTCTGAGATCACTCACACCAGATGCTGCAAAAAATAAAAACAAACATTCAGAGCCAAACAACCACAACAGAAAAATTCATCTCTCTCACACTTTTCATCAAACACCTTGTCTGCACTATTCACAAAATTATATAAAATCCAACCCCACCCACCTCATCTAAACTTTAATACAGTAAGATTGCAAGGTTTTATACAGCGAAAGGCTTGAGCTAAACGACGTCGTAGAAACTTCCAGAGCGAAAATTCAAGATTTTAAATTATTTTACATTTTTATTTATCTGTATACTTTTAAAATTCATCCCATTAAATTATATCGGTCCGTTTATCAAGTTGAAGCTTATTGGTTTGGTTTTTTTTTTTTTTTATATTCATCAAAAAGCTTTTATTATTCATTAGTTTCTTATTTTAAGGAGCGATCTTCTTGTTCATTTGAAACTTGTGTTAGTCACGGGACAGTACAGAATTGAATTGTAATAGTTTTTCAATTAATAAACACAATAGAAATTAAATTGATCTTCAAACCGGACTTCAACTGGCAATTTGCTTCACAGAATGAAACAATTTTTCAGAAAATAAACAGAACCGATTCCTTTCGACTCCCGCAAAAGTCTCCCACTTCCCAAAACCAACATTGTCCAAGAATTCTTAAAACTATTTTCGAATAAAATGTTAAGAATCAAATATAGCTCATGAAGGGCTTTGGTTAATTATTTAACAATGTTATGAATGGAGTTATATATAAATTCAAGATTTCTCTCTATTCTCACCAATATGGGAGAATTACACTTGAGTCATTTCATTCCACTCATCCATTTCTTCCAAAATCTAAAATTACTATAATTTTAGTCTAACTCTGAGCATCAATTTCTCATTCGATATCCATCGGAGTTTAATATTTTAAAAGTCGATTTCATACTCGTTATTAGAAGGAATTTTTGTCCTCCACACTCAATTTTGATCATATCCCATTTTATTCACACATTTATCCCATAATTCCAACAAAGTCCTCCATGTCAGAAACTGATTCTACCAACTGTTGATCTGATCTGAGCCCCATGAACCCAGAAGCAGCACCAAGCAATATTATTCCTACATCACATGCTCGTGTTTCCATGAAAACAGAGTTAGAAGAAATCCATGTTTTTGGCATAAACTCATACGTCTTATGAAAACCCCATTAAAGCTTTGGAAACTGAGGCGCTGATGTTTCATCACACCTGTGAAAAAAATGGCTGACCAATGACCATTCCATCATCTCAAACCTCCTCCTCTGTTCTGATATCTCCAGCCCCAACCAACTCATGCCTGAGGAGAAATCCTCAGCTTCACCTCACCTCAACTCAACGCAAATAATTCGGTCCAGGAGCAAACCGAACCGAAGTACAGTCAGATCGAATTAGTGAACCAGAAACGACGAGTATATAGTTAATTAATTCGGTTTAAAATTGCAGCCTTTATTGGGCCTCGCTGTGGGCCCAATAATGAGCTTATGGGCCCACAGGGAGGCCTAAGAAGAGACTGAGGAGGTGCTGAAGTACGACGATGGAGAAAAAGGGGAGAGGAGGTGGAGATTTGACGACGTTCCCGATTCACGCGTTCCGATTGATGACCGAATTAGCTGGGCACCTGGTCGTCTGAGCAAACCTTTTTGTAAGCATCGCTTTGATTTCTGTACGCTCAGATTTTTAAATCGCAAGTTTTCCATTTACGCGATTTCCAGATTTAAAGGAACCACCTTTGCCTGCATGTCGATTTTGTTTTGTGGATTTTGGTTGAGTTTCCAGTTCTGGGTAGTTCTCATTTTTGGCTGATTCGTCTTTTTTTTAAAATCATTTTTTGAGCTATTCTGCATGTGCTTGCCGCTTGGTGTTTCATGCGCGTTTGTGTGTTCAAGTTTTTTCTGTCGATGATATGATGTGAATTTGTCCATATGATTCGATAATGAATGTGTGGATTTGTGAATTCACAGAATGGGAAAGGTTAAATTAAAGATAAAGAGGTTAGAGAGCTCGAATGCCCGACAAACAACTTATGCCAAAAGGAAGAACGGAATTTTGAAGAAGGCTAATGAGTTGGCTATTCTTTGCGACATTGACATTCTTCTTCTTATGTTCTCGCCCACCGGAAAACCGTCATTGTGTTGTGGAAAACGCGGGTATTGTTGAAAAGTTTAGGGTTTATGTACCATTACCTGTGTACTTATCGTTTTCTGTTTGGTAAATGTATGTGTATGTATCTTTGCAGTATAGAACAAGTCATTACGAAATATGCTCAGTTGACGCCCCAAGAACGAGCTAAAAGGTTTTTCAATTTACTACCATTCGAAGAACTTAGCTTTTGTAAGATTTTAAAGTGGCTTGCATATTAAAATGCTAATCATATTTTTGGTCGCTGCAGGCAGTTGGAGGCTCTTGAAGTAAGCCTGAAAAACCAACGATTACTTAACTGTTCATAAGTTTAAATATCACGCTTGTTCATTGGTGAGTGAATATGTGTTTTTATTTGAGAATTAGGCATTGAAGAAAACGTTCAAGAAGTTGGACCATGATGTTAACATACAAGAGTTTTTGGGGTCTAGGTATGTTAAGCTCAGTGGCTCATTGTATTTTTTTGCATGCGTGGTCTTGCAGAATAATGTGTTGATTGTTTCTATTTTTACTTCTTTTGCAGTACGCAAAGTGTTGAGGTATGCCATGCTTGTAATTGGTACTGGTTTGGTACATCATTGTCTAAGCGAGCAAACTATCGTCTCGTGTCTATAGTTGTATCTCGTATCATGAGAAGTCCCTCTTAACTTTCTCTCAGGGCTTGTCTGATCAAATTACGCAAATAAGAACTGAGCTTGAAGAAACCCAACAGAGGCTCAGGTACCTATTAAGTGATTGGGTTATTAGCTTTCGTGGACCGCATCATGATGTTTACAATAGTTGTAGAACATCCGTAGTCTTACATTCTTGATGTCAACCCATTCTTCTAAAAGTTGGCTGTTTAGTAGTTTTTATACCGACCATGTGATTGCATTCTTGATGCTTCCTGAGAATTAACTTTCCTTAGTAAAATGAGAAAAAGTTTGTACATGAGGCTCCTGTTTTTCATGTAACCCTGATACAAGACTTGCGCAAATTTTATGGTCAACTGATTCTTTTTAACCAACTTTTTCGATTCAATGAATCTCAGTAACTGGTCAGATCCAAGCAAGATCGAAAGCTTGGAGCATCTTGGACAACTGGAAGAATCACTTGGAAAATCGTTGGACGCGATTCGTGCACGCAAGGTATCCTTCGAATAAAAGAATTTTCTGATGAGTCTTATTTGCCCATCAAATTTTCGCCAAGTTAGGGATAATCTATTTTTGCCAGGAACGCCTGGAGAAACAAAAGATGATAATGACATTACAAGAAACATCTGCTCAGGTATAGGGTTGATGGTTTTCTGTTGAATGGTTTGGTATATGAGAATATTTCTAAAATAATTTCTGGCTGCAGATTCAAAATATGCAGATGCCATATCGAGCGAGCCTCGAGCAAAATTATCAACCTCTTCAATGGATAGCTCCTAATGACGGTCCTCAAATTCCTTTGACAGAAGATCCAAACTTGATACCCCAAAGGTATATTGCCATGTAGACGAAGCAGCTGTCGAAATTGAACTTGTTACTTTTCATCTTTATGTGTTGGTATTCTCCCAGCTCATTTGTTCATTTTTTTCCCCTCTTTAAGAGAGATTGGACGCTCTGAAGGCTCGTCCTTCGCGACCTATCCCAGTTACATGGATTTGTGCAAGCGAGCTCAGTCAGATGTTGTCGGAGATGATAATTTCTTGAGCAACTTAGGCCGATCTTCACCTTTAGGGGAGGTAGTCAGCGGGAAGTACTCAGTTCCATCGTATAGTGACAATCTTCTGGCCAGCAATATAAAATACCTAACATCAGCTGATACGGATCTTCAGAACTCCTTTCATCATGAACCTCAAACAACCTTCGGTGATCAGCCTGTGTTTGACACCAATTTTGCGAGCTGGGCATCCACCTCTGATCTATTTGGTGACACTATACATAGTAGCCAAGCTTCTGATCGTGGACCTTGCGTTGACACTACACACAACGGCGTTTGGGGAGCCACTTCTGGCCTATGTGCTGCCACTACGAACAATGGTAGCTGGGCTGCACCTGGACCCTTTCCAGTTTCTCTTTTCGACGAACATTATCAAGTAAAAGTCTCAACTTGTCTACATGTGTTTGTTGTTATACATGCTCAATTTCACCATTTTGGTTGGTGCATATCGATTAATCTCGTATAATGTTTCTTGCAGCAAGCAGCAGCACTGACAGAAGCTCATCTGACCCAATAGTCCATGCTACATGAAACCAGCTTGGCTGGTGCAACAAATCAACACATTTTGAATCCACCATTGGACCAGCCGCACTCCCCATCTCCGGCCTGGTCTTTAATGTCTGCTGCAACACATTTTGATCGCATCACAGGTTGCTATCCACACAACTCTAGTGGCTAGTATAAACTAAAGAACTCATCATATGTAACAGGACACTCTTAACAATGTCTCTGTAAAAAAACTCCCAGGTGTCAGCTTCACATGTATGTACTTTGTATATGTATATATACTTATAACTGAAGAATCCATTTCGAAAACGACCCATTTCCACAGCTAATGGAAATGGCGCTAAAACTCCACTGGGGCATCTTCTGAATCGCAGTTGAAAGCTCCAATCCTCTTCAATCAATCATCAATGGCGAGGTGTGACTTGTCCGACTTGGAAAGCACTTCGCTATCTACTACGCGTATCACAGCAACCCAGTAAGGTAATAGTTCTTTATGGTGTTCGTCTGGTTCGCCATTTTTCTACATGTATTTTGGCGCGGTTTCCGAGATTATTGTAGGTAATTGATCAGTTTTTTAACTAAATATATGTTCAAAGCTAGACCAAGTATATGTGGCCGGAAAAAAAAAACTCTTCTTCAAGATAAAAAGAGTATTGATTAGATAAAAAAATTATTAGATTAGACGAAAATAGTTTTGCACTAATACATAAAATGCAATAGACATGTTTAATTATAATTATAGATGAGTGATATCCATTATTTTATATCGAAACATTGGACTGAACTCGTAGAAAGCAAAGTGTTTCTATAAAAACAGTTTTTTTTAGTAAAACAACTCCTATAATTTTGAACATAAGACGGTATTTATTTTTTAAAAAATATTGTTTATTATTTTAAATAAGATGTTTTTTTTTTGTAAAATGTCAACATATGTTCAAAGTATGGACGTTGCTTCATCAAAAGTGTCGTCTATTTATTCAGCATAGACGTATTATCTTAGTTAAGTGTCGTCTATATTTTGCTCATAACATTAATATTTTTAAAAACTTTGTAAATGCAACATTTAAGTTGCGATTTATAAATTACGTGGTATAATAACCTTGGATGTCATTTATACAAACCATTATTGTATATGATTATTAGACGGCGGAAGGAAGAGTCTCTCCTTCTCCAGACCTAAAAAAAATATTAAATTCGGACTCCGTCCCCGGTTCAAATAGAATTTTATTTATTTCACTTACTTTTAATTGTAAATTATCTTTTATTTCATAATGACAAATTATTATTTACTATCTGTTTTTTTTTTCTTTAACTATGTTCTTACACGTATGTTATAGTTTCATCGTCGTATTGTATGAATTCTTTTTATGTAAAATATAGATTTTATTTCGAATTATACATGTGTGTTTGATATTATATTCTATATAAATTTTAATCGAAGTAATTAATCAAAATTTTGTGAATTGATATCGAATAGTAGTAGATATGTGGGTTGTATATAACCTTGTATGAAAGTTATCACTTTGTTTAAAAAATATATTTTAATGAGGTCGAGGTCGTGGTCGTGAAAAATAATAATTTATTAGTGTTTTATTTGTCCATAAATTTAGTGACCTCTGCCTAGAGATGGAAGTGGGTCAGTCAGTCCGTTGGGTTACAGTTCGCGGGTCGGATTGGATCCTTTAAAAAAAATTCGAGTCAGCCCGGGTTCGACCCGGCCCAGCCCTGACTCAGCTCGCCCGACCCACGGGCTCGACCAACGGACTAAAATTCAAAAATATAGCCGTTAAGTTCAAAATTTCAAAATTTGAATCTCATTCCCAAATTCCCAAATCACTGTTGAATAGTACTTCAATTGAAATGTGCATTTGCCTAGAAGATTGACTTGCTGCTGAACGAAGAGAACAAGATAGTAAAACAAATTTGGATTATGAAACTGGAGATGAATTAGAATAATATATCATTGTCTTTTTTAGCATGTTTTATAGTCAATTGGTGTTAGGCTATTGTAAGATTGAACTATTTATAAAGTTTCAGTTTAGACACTTAGAGTTTGTGTCAGGCTTTGGCCTTTAGTGTGTACTTCCTTCGAGCCAGGATGTTTGGTTCCCAATTAATAGATGAGCGGGTTTCTAATTAAAATTAAAAGAATAATTTTTTCTGTTCACACAAACATTTTACTAATATCTTTTAAATATAATTTAGATAAAAAATATAATATACAAGTACAAGTTCCCTAAATCTTAAACTCCTGAACCCTAAACCCCAAACCCTAAACCCTATACTCCAAACTCCTACATCCTTATACAATCTATGGGTCCAACCCGTGGGCTCAATTCGTGGGTGCATCTCGTGGGCTCAATCCGTGGGTGCAATTCATGGGTTCAACCCGTGGGCCAGTCCGATCCAACCCGACCCAACTCGACCCAGTTCGTTTGTGGGGAGCTGACTTATAATCCGTGAATCGGACTGGATTCATATTTTTTACTTGATCAGACTCGTGGGTCAGCTCATTCTTTTTTGAACCCAGCCCGACCGAGCCGTAGGGTGGGTTATGAAATTTCGACCCACCTCGACCGGTGGCTCGACCCCCTTCCATCTCTACGGCTCTAACGATGAAGTTTGATTGATGAACTTGCCCGTACTAGAATCCAAATGAATATCAGTCGACATACCTAAATACAACCTTGTTGTCGTTAGTGCTGAATGTTGGGTTTTTGCTGACGGTGTTGTATTCGGTGTTTTATGTTTGTTTGGATCGGAAAGCTGGGTGCTTCGGAGCTTTGATTTGCTTTGGTTGGTTGCAGCTTCGTGGGAAGAAAATTAGGGTTTTGTCTGACTTGGAAGGTGAGATCCCTACTTAGGGTTTCCTATATGCATTGTTGACATCGTGGTACACGATTTATGGATACTGAGGTATTTGACTATGCACTGGAAATCTGGAATGATTTAAACTTGGTTGTGGTTTTAAATTTCTCTGGTGGCTCAGGTAGTTTGTTGGACTGGCAAATTCATCGGCCATGAAGAGTTTGAGGTAAAACTGTGTGACTTGAATTTTTAGTTAAATGAGATTTTTTTTCCTATTTGCCTGATGTCTAAATATGCATGCTTTGGTTCCTGTCTCCTCACAACTGATGATTCTGGTCAGCTTCATATTTTGTTTTGGAAATTTATGAGAATACCGATTTCTTTGACCCATGTTTTATATTCTGATGTTGAAGATCCATGCTTTGTCAAAATATAAGTTTTGGATACTGATATTGAGTAAATGCCTTGAATTTAAGACTTGTCGCGTCTTTTGTGCTCTGGATATCAATAGCCTCTGTTGAGCATGGCGCCATATTTAGAAGGTAGTTACTGTTTTTTTCTCAGGCAACAGCCTTAACAGCGGCTTTCCACATTAACTTTGAGTCCGTGAGCCATCGATAGAATTGTCATCATCCTATACTTCACCGGATGCCCATGCACTATAGTGAACTTATAGAATCTACACAAAATGGCCAGTGCCATTTTCATCTGCAGGTATGCCGAATCCTTCCCCAGACAAATCCTAGGACCAGCCTGGAAATTGGTGCGAAAGAGGAGTTATTACAGAATCCAACAAAAACATGGGTTCCATGATTTTCATCCAAAAGACAAGGTTTTGAGGACATACTTGAAACGCAGTAAACTTGAATGGAGATGCGTTTTGGAAAGTTCCATCCTTGAGCCATCTCTCCGGCTCGAAGGAAGTTGCATCTGGACCCCAGTTGTACTCCAGTCTGCCCATTGAATATGGGACATAGGTTACCATACCGCCTGCTTTCACTTTGGTACCATCCGGCAGAATGTCATCGTTCAGAACTCCCTTCGGATCCTACAGCAGTGTAAAAAGCTTCAATCTATTAGATTTAGTCACTATGTATTTTGTACGAATACGCTGTCTGGTTCCTTATCTAAATGTTTGGCTAATGTCTGTATGTTTGCGTTTATCTAGGTACCTGAGGAACTGCTGGATATAACCGAAGTGTTTCAGTGAGCACTGCATGTAAGTAATATAATTTCCCTAGCGACTCATATGTTAGCAGCTGTGCAAATTGTGCTGTCCTTTGGTTGAATGATTCAGCGTCATCTGGGTCATTCTCAATCAACGAGACATTCTCTTCATTTGCTCGATCATACTCAAAAGTTTTGAGCTCCGAGTAAAGCTTCTCTGCTACGTTTTCATGTGTCATCACCATGTACACAGCCCATGACAGAGTAGTGGCTGTTGTATCCCGACCAGCTATAACAAAGTTGAGGACAACATCTCTAAGACTTTTGTCGTTTAAGTTGTTCTCCGGGTCCTTACTTAGCTCGATGAATCTTGACAGTATGTCATGCTTCATCTGAAAAATTCAGCATAGGGACAGCTTTGTAGAAATCTCCACTGGAAATTAAACACTTGCTTAATTTGATGATTTATACTTACCTTATTGTCTTCTGATGCCTTTTGCATCTCATCTATTTCTGCTATTCTTTTCCAGATGACGGAATAGGTGAACTCATCAATGATTTTAATGCTCCTGTCCAGCAAAGCTTCAGAGCCAACATTAAGCGACTTCTTAATCCTCCACAGCGGATCAATAAAGCGCAGAGTCACAATGATGTTTGCAGTGTCAAAAGCTCGAGCAAAGCTGTTTTCAGGTAGTTCTGGAGCCAAAGTTCCGATTTCAACCCCAAAGCCCACCTTGCATATTGAATCCAAGGTCATTCTCATCAGCAGTTCCTGCACGATGCAGTTGCGAGGAATCTCAGTATCTTTGCGTAGATTAATGTTCTTAAGTAACTTACTTATACCTGCATGTCAACTTGTCTGTTCTTAACAGATGCTTCGCTGAGAATGTTGGAAAGCTTCAGGCTGTACTCTCTGAAGACCACTGTGCTGAAATCTCTCAGATTCTTTGATGCAAACTCGAAACTGGCAATTTTTCTTTGCTTCCTCCAAAGGTCACCGTCTACGTTAAAGATCCCATCACCCAGCAGGACTTCCATATATGAATGGTAAACTTCTCCCTTCATCGATATTAAATATTTTTTCGTCAGAAAATCATAATACAAGTTAGTGATTGAGATAATTGTAGGGTAGACAACGACTTTTACCTTAGGATAGTTGGAGAAGTTTGTCCTCAAAATATGCTCAACATTTACTGGATCTGCAATATAAGTGTAAGTGGTGAATGGCATAGGAACCACCACAGTTTTTGATTCAGCTAAGTATTTGACAAGCCAGTCGTGCATTTGATCATAGTTTATCAATTGTTCTAGAGCTGCTCCGATAACAGGCCATGTTTTGGGACCCTTTTTGTGCCTCTGGCTCCATCTGTGGATGAAGATCCACGATGCAACCATGCACGCCAGTGTGATGGTCGCCATGCTGTACCTGTTTGAGTTTTCCTCCATTTTCAGAGTCTGATTCGCGTAAATATGATCCTAATTTGCCAGCTAGATCTCTATGTTAAGATTTCTTATAGAGTTGTAGTATTAATATAGATGCCATGATGTTTTTTTTCGCGATGATTTGTAGATCAACCACCTCTTACTTGCCCTTCACCGGTTTTTTTTTTCCAGTTCTTCTACTGGAAAACTCATCTCTTTCATGCTCTTAACCTAACTTAGCTGTCTTGATTACCAGCTTGCTGATCTCTCAACTTGTTCATATTTCATGATGCCTCATTTCTTCCTTTCCTTTATTTTCTTATCCACTTCTGAAATCCAGGAGTCAGGGATGATGGCAGAATGCGATGTGAATGAATCAAGCTGATGTGAAGAACATGGAAGTAAAATGTGTTAAAAAAGTTACAAAACAGGCTCAGGACGTCATCATCTTTCCCTAAGGCCAAGCTGTAGAAGAGATTTCATGGCTTGTTTCTTCATTGTCTTTCCAAAGACCCCTCTTCCCAATCTAAACCCTCTCTCCATATCCACCATGGCTGAGCCACCATAGGCGGTGCCATGTTCCAAACCTTCCGCGGCCATGGCCACAATCCTCTCATCGCTCCCCACCGCATCAGCAACGCTCTCTACGACCACCTCCTTGGGCGGAATCCGCCTTCCCCACTTCCTCACCATCCTCTCACACCCATAAGTCCCAACATAAGCACTCCAAAATGAAGCTCTGCAGAACCCCTTTTCCTTTCCTTTCACATTCCATTTCTTCATACTCTCCTCCAGTTTAAAAACTGCATTGCCAGCCTCCAAACCCTTATCAAGCCCTATCTCTATCTCGGACATCACCGTTTTCCACGACGCCGTTTCCTCGAATTCACACCTTCTGCATCTGCATCCGAATCCCCACGCGCCCAACATCTCCCTTCGCTTCAAAAAAGGCGCAAACACATCAAAGTAAGCAAATGTGAGCTCCTCGCCGGCCTTTATGTCTCTAGATGCTACTACTATGACATGATCACCGACGTGCAGCCGCCGCGCATTGGGACAGCATGAATGGTTGACATAAGAAGGCAACAGCCATAACCCAACTCCATACAATCCACCATTAGTCCCCAAAACCTTCGCAGGAGCCACACCTTCCACCATTGAATTCACATCCAAGAAGTTCAAAATCTTACTCTTTTCGATCTTTCTAACCTCGGTCACCCCCCTAAGCTCGGATTCTGGCCTGTGCATATCAATGTCTGGAACCTCAAGTTGACCCTCATCCTCCCCGGACGAAAGGAAGGAAACCAAACCCCGAATCTGGCTACAATTCTCAACACATGTCATCACCTTCTCAACAAAACCACTCCAAATCACAAGCTGACCATTCTCACTCAACTCAGGCACAAAGCCTCTAGCCACAGCCACAGCTTCAGTCACCAACAAAACTCCACCGACTTCCACATTCCTCGTTGCATACAAACCTCTCCCGCTGACGTCAGACTTCCTAATCTCGACAGGACCGATGAATTCCCCCAGCTCAGGAACCCTCCCCTTAAACCCACTCAAAACCCAGCTTGACAAATCAATCACTCCACTCTTGGACAAAAGATCCAATCTTTTACACTTTTCCAAATACCCATTTACCTCTTCCGCATTCCCGTTCGCCTGCGAGTCCAACACCCCTAATTTGAAACAATCTGACGCTAACAAGTACTTATGCAAACCCAGCAAGATCCTACCTTTACACATCAATGTCTTGAAATGAGTGCTCTCCATCTTCAACGCGGAGTCACAATCGCTTAGTGCTGCGTCTATGTTCTTGAGTTTCGCCCAGGCATCGGCCCGGTTTGAGTAGGCCAAAGCTAGGGTTTTGTGGAGCTTGGAGAGGAGATCTGGGTTAAGGTTTGGGATTTGGGTTTGACAGAGAGAGATTAGTTGGGTGCAGATTAGGATGGATTCGCTCCATTCTTCTCGGATGAGGAGCTCGGTGGATCTGGACCGGAGGTGCTGGATCTGATCTTCAATCATCCCTGCGTTTGAGTTCGGAACTGCCCACTGGATATGCTTATGAAAATTTGAATATTGGGAAATTGTAACGGCCGGATTGACTTTAATCCAAACCTTACAACAGTTTTTATTGTTACACAGGATTTATATAAAAATGTCAGAGATTATTTTGCATCTCTTGAATTTTGTTTGAATGTTTCTAGCTCAAATTTTGTTTCAGATTTCTCATACTTCCAAATATCATTTTGAGAGTAGAGAGGAAAGGGCACTTATAGTGACAATTTATTTAAATTGTTGATTGAGATGATACATTTCTTAAATATTTTTCAAAAACTTTCTCATATTTTCTCTTTTTAATGAGATCGTTTTTGCCGGCCTCTTTAACTTTTTTAAAAATCGATCTATTTTTTGTCCCTCAACTTTACAAGTTCGTATTGTCATAGTTGGGACAAAATAGTTTAATTTTATATAAAAATAAAGAGACTGATCTTAACAAGACCAATCTTTTAAAAAGGATAAGACTGATCACTTAAAAAAAGAATTTGAGAAAGTTTTTTACATGGGGTATTTCTAATTTTTTTTTTCAAAAAAAACAATAGATTGGGATTGGGAATGAAAAGATAGCAAAAAGAGAATTTTGGGCAAATGAATGAAAAAAATGTAGTGAATGAGGAGAGGAAAGACTGATAATTAAATTCAATGTTAGGTTTGGTTTTGATTGATGATGCTTTATAAAATAATCTCTTTGCAATCTTCATTAGGCATACTCTCCGCTTTCTCAAATTTTGGCATTCGTTAAGGAATCAAGTGAACTGACGTTGATGGGCTCCGAGTGCAATTTGGGGGCTCTGGATGCTTTAGGTGACAACTCCATACCAACGATTCTTGAGGCCTGGGAAGGGTTTTGTAAATGCACAGAGTCGCTCCTTGCTGGGAACGGAGATCTGTCGGTCAGCTCGGAGTTTGTTTCTGATGTGCATTCGCTCTGTAAGCATGGGCTGGATACTTTGGTGCGCGAGCACTTTCTTTTCTCGCTTGAGGTGAGTGTGAATGTGGATGTTAAGGTTAGGGTTGATTTTCGATTTGTAGGGATTGGAGGCCGGAGGGTTGGTATTGGATGAGGAAAGTTTTGAGCTTTTTTTGAGTACTCCATTTACTTGGTTCAATTTTTAGAGCTATGGTTGTGGGAGAATAGATGAAATGTAGAGTTGATTTGAGTGAGTGATGAGGAAACCAGTTCAAGCAGACTCTCACTTATGGACAAAATTCAAGAAAATTGTGAACTTTCTTTCCTGTTTGTTTTACAGTTACATGGGTATGGGATAATCAAGGAACTATGGTGTTCTTAGTATCTGATGCCTACTTGCTGGAGAGTTGGGAGTTCATTGTAAATTCCGAGCCGGACAAAATATTTAGAAAACCAGATTATGTATTTTATGCATCTGAAGTTGAGAGCTAGCTACTGATTTCTGCTAGATTAATTTTATTTTTTTAGGCTTATTACTTGGATTGTTTCTGTGATTTTTATGATGGTATGTTGTGCTTGGGTAATATTATACTGGCAGTATTTCAGCATTTGTTGTTGGGTACGTGAACAGCGTTGCTGTGATTGTGTAGTATCATGTACTTATGTCTGTCGGTGTCAATGTTTTCAGGAAGCGTTTGAGAGAAATGGAGCGTTGAAGTTTTGGTCCCACTTTGAGTCTTATAGCCATACTGCAGGTTCAGCGATGATGCTTTCCCATGTACGCACGTTCGCCAATTTGTGTTTCATGCATGTGTTATTAACTTTTGTGGCAATAATAGGCTTGCGAAACCTAAGTTTTTTTTAGTGATTTAATTTCACATTGTATCCCTGATCTATTTATATTTGATTGCAGGTCGATGACACTGAAGTTGAAGAAGCTTTATGCAAAGCACTGGAAGAAATTTCACTAGAGAAACAATATCAGGAAAAATGCCTGCTGATTTTGGTTCATGCTTTACAGTCTTACAAGGTTGAGATTTCACATACTGATTCAGAACCAATCCATCTTGTTAACCAATATCAGCTCAGCATGTCTTCAGTTCTAATGGCCAGTCTCCCTAGACATTTTCCTGGTATGCTAGCTTGACTTTTTATTAACTGGATATTGATATTCAATTAATCAGTTTCTTTTTCAATTTTTCTAGAGATACTACAGCGGTGTTTCAAAAAATGGTTGGAAGAGTTAAGTACTCTTATGACTGAAGACATGGATGCTGATGACTTAGAAGATGAAATGATTTTGGATCACAAAAGCAGTCTGATCGACAAAACTAGGGATATGGATATTTATAGAGCATGTATCCCAGAAAAGACCCAAAAATTGGTAACGAATATTGGGAGGGTTGTTCGTGATCTTCGAGGTCTCGGATTTACATCTATGTCTGAAGATGCTTACGCATCTGCTATATTTTCACTTCTGAAGGTCGCGATGTTTCTTTCCATATTGTTGACACTCCACCTACTTTGATTCTTACATTTACAGCTTTCATTTGATAAATCATTCAACTGTTTTGGTTTATGGGTGTTGGCAGGCTAAGGTTCATGATTTGGCAGGGGATGAGTTCAGTATTTCTGTACTGCAATCTGTTAAAGGATGGATTCAGGTTTGCCTCAAATGTTTAAATATATATGCATCGTTTATCTAGTTATCCCAGTGCATGTCAATCAGCTACAATTTTACTGTCGATGGCATATTCATCACATTTCTTGCACGGTGATGTACTCATCGTGCAACATAGAGTAGACATTATCACCATATCGCTAACCTTGCTTCACATTATTTCCTGACTTAGTTTTATTATATTCAATGCGGCATAGGCTGTGCCTCTTCAGTTCCTGCGTGCACTTCTAGCCTTCCTTGGTGAATCCGTTAGTTATAATAGCTCATCATCCTCGTTTAAGTCCCCTTTAGCATCTCATCCATCTTCATGCTATCCTGGAATCGACACACCATCAGAAGGGTTGGTTAGATGGCAGTTGCGTTTAGAATATTTTGCTTATGAAACTCTACAAGATTTAAGAATAGCCAAGCTTTTTGAGATCATTGTGGACTATCCCGAGAGGTAAGCTCCTCCTTTCATCGAGAATAATTATCTTGAATATCCTTACTTCTTGGGGGCTCACAAGTCAAAACCTCACTATTTTTTCAGCTCTCCAGCGATAGATGATTTAAAACAATGTCTTGAGTATACTGGACAACATTCAAAACTGGTGGATTCTTTCATTTCTGCATTGCGATATCGGTTACTTACGGCAGGTGCCTCGACCAACGATATATTACATCAGTATGTATCAACAATCAAAGCTTTAAGAACTATGGACCCAGCTGGTATATTTCTTGAATCAGTTGGTGAACCAATAAGGGACTATCTACGGGGAAGGAAAGACACCATAAAATGTATCGTAACCATGCTTACTGATGGATCTGGAGGAAACTTGAATGCGGGAAGTACCGGAGAAAGCCTTCTTGAAGAGTTAAATAGAAATGAAGAAGAACAGGATGATGCTTGTGTAGATGAAGAAATCAACACAGACGACAGGCAAGCTTGGATTAATAGTCAACGGTAAGTTTAAGCATATTAGGAGTTGATAACACATTCCATTTTTCTGTAGCGTTGTCCAATTTGACGAATTTATATCACTGATATGCTATATTTAGTTGGGAGCCTGATCCCGTGGAGGCTGACCCTTTGAAAGGTAGTAGAAGTAGAAGGAAAGTTGACATATTAGGGATGATCGTTGGCATTATTGGTTCTAAAGATCAGCTAGTTAATGAATATCGAGTAATGTTGGCCGAGAAGCTCTTGAACAAATCTGACTATGATATCGAGCCAGAGATCCGTACTTTGGAGCTCCTTAAGGTAGGTGTTGATTACTTCTTTCATTAGATCATTTGGTTCTATAATCTCTTTTTATCTTTCTGTATTAAGATTGTGTAATATATTGCTTTAATCTCTTTTATCTTTACAGTTACACTTCGGAGAGGGGAGCATGCAGAAGTGTGAAATTATGCTCAATGATTTAATCGACTCCAAGAGGACTAACAGCAACATTAAAGCCACCATAAATCAGCCATCTCAACCAAGTCACGATGTGGCGGCAGTATCTCTAGATGTTATTGATGCTACGATCATATCTTCGAATTTCTGGCCTCCAATTCAGGTAGATATATAACCTGAAAAGAAATAGCTGTTATAATTTTAGTATTTCCTGGGTTTGAGTAATTTCTTAAAGAGGTTCGTCAATGAACTTAAAGTCAATGGTATTTTGCCTGTACATTTACCTGTGACGCCTGTTGTGTCAATTATAGTACGTGTCCTTGGACAATTGACTAACCCTGGATAAAACTTGCAGGAGGAGGACCTCAAATTACCTATTACTGTGGACCAGCTTTTTACTGATTACGCAAAACGTTACAATGAAATTAAAACACCTCGTAAGCTATTATGGAAGAAAAATCTTGGAACTGTCAAGGTTAAGGCCTCCCCAACCTGCAATTTTTTTTTTCCTTATTGATGCAGAATGGCTGATGAGTTGAGAACTGGAAGGCTTTCAAGATTCATTTGAACACTTAATAATCGACTTTCACCGACAATTGCCTCATTCTGACACTGCCTTGTTGTTTAGTTGGAATTGCAATTCGAGGATAAAGCGGTGGAATTTACTGTTGCTCCTATCCATGCTGCAATCATTATGCAGTTTCAAGAACAAGCAAGGTAGTTCTTATCGCTTTGATTCTTTTAGTGGATCTATTAACTTACCAAAAACTCATGACGTGTACTTCAGTTGGAAATCGAAAAGTTTGTCAGCTTCTATCGGGGTGCCTGTTGATGTCCTACAACGCAGGATTAACTTCTGGATCAACAAGGTAGAGTTCATCGACCCCTTCCTCATCTCTTATGATTTTTTTTATTCTAACTGCCCACGAAACATTTGAGCCATTTGTTTTTCAATTCTTGTGACCCAGCCATGCTTTATCTCTGTAGACCCTACTTAGTGTCTCAGTATACATTTTCAGTTTTGTTGACGTGCATTTTGATTTCAAATACTAAAGGCAAAATCTGATTGGCAGAAATATTGATGTATCTAGGGAATTCTAATGGAATCAGTTGAAGCTGATTCCAATGACCACGTCTACACCCTAGTGGAAAGCATAGCTGACACAACCAAGAACAGTGGCTGCCTTGGAGAGGATCTAGCAGTTGATGAGGGAGAGAGCTCCGTAGCCTCTGTAGAAGCGCAGCTTCATAAAGAAATGACTGTTTACGAGGTACCACCAACTTCCCTTTACACCTTACTCATTCAAACATGTCAAAGCCGTGGAAATCCGTACATAAATTAATTTGGTTACAGAAATTTATTGTGGGCATGCTCAAGAATTTTGGAAGCATGGCTTTAGATCGAATACACAACACTCTCAAGGTACATCAACTATTTATATATATATTTCCACACATTGTTGAATCGAATGACCGATGATCATTCATTGTTTCCGCTGCAGATGTTCTGCCTTTCTGACCCACCATACGACAAGTCCCTCCAACAGCTACAAAGCTTCTTGTCGGGTCTCGTTTCCGAAGAAAAACTGGAACTAAGAGATGGAGTATATGTTCTCAAGAAGTGACAGTAGATTTATAGCCTACTCCCAGTTCATGCTTTGTAGCTTAATTCCTCTATTGAATTTATGGCCAGGGCTTGATAAAACCACAGTAATGGGCTGAAGAGTCCAATCAACGGTGGCCGAGTACATAAAATAAGCGAATCAAGGTGCGACACGTGTTCAATAGGTCTAGAAAGGCTGTGGACTGGGCTCAATGATTTAATGGGCCGATGAGTCCAATAAACAAAAGCCCAATTACTAAAACTGCAAGTGTGTCCGTTTAACGAATCAGATTGCGCCACGTTTCCAAGGATACGCAACCTTGCCTGAGGTGCTTGCCCCCTACTCTTGTTCGTGGTCGTCTTCTTCAAACTCCGTCTAGGGATTTTCAATCTATCGTCGATCACGTGCTTGCCGCCGCCATCATGATCCGAGACGCATCTGTTCCTCTCCTGAGCTTGCTGCTTCTGCTGGTGCTATCGTATACAGCTCAATCAGTCCGATTCGATCTTCAATCGGGGCACACTAAGTGCATCGCTGAGGACATCAAGAGTAATTCGATGACCGTCGGTAAATACAGCGTCGTAAACCCTAACGATGGACACCCTCTTCCAGAATCTCACAAGCTCACTGTCCGGGTAAGTCAATTTCGAATTTGGCAGCAAAAAGTTCCGATCTTTGGTTGGTTTGCTTTCGGTAACAGCAATGGGTAGTTTCGAAGCTGATCCGAGATTATTAACTTGTCTGATCTGTTGATTGAGATGGGGGATCTTTAATTTCTGAATTTCGGTGTTGGATTGGTATGTAGTTGTGATTAGGGTTTTGGTGATTTAGGGTGTGTAGATTTGTGATTTGGGGTTTCTTATGCGTTTGATTGGCAGGTGACGTCGGCTTATGGAAATAACTACCACAATGCAGAACTTGTTGAGAGTAGTCAATTTGCATTCACTGCGCCAGAAAATGGGGACTACATGGCTTGCTTTTGGGCGCCTGATCATAAGCCTGAGGTGACTCTCAGTGTTGATTTTGAGTGGAAGAGTGGAATGGAGGCTAAGGATTGGACTAATGTAGCGAAGAAGGGGACGGTCGATGTGAGTGATTCTAACTCGCTTTTATTTATCAGTTTTTTGCCAGCTGAATAGATTTGGTTAATCATGGTTTCTGTTTGCTCATAGTCGTAAGCTCTCAAAATTTATTGATTGGTAGACTATGGGTTGAAATTTAACTTGGTAAGTGGACTTAGCACTCATTTGTTTGACTTGAGAATGATTGTGTTTATTGGAGTCGTATACTCGTATGCATACATGATCAATGATCCATCAGTTACTAAATCTTGCCCAGTTCTTATGCTATGATAGGTCGCCTCGTTTGTGAGAGGATAGAAATAACCGTTTGTAATGTTTTTTTTTTTTCACTTCTGAAGTTTCTCATGTATTGTCTTGATGTAAAGCTCCAAGTGGGTTTTCTTAGATAGATGATTTTCAATGCCACTAGAATGGCAGTGTTGATGCATCCTTCTGCCTTTTTTGTCTTGTTTTCCTTTGTGATAGTACCAGACACCTTATTGTATAATATATTGGACTTGAGCACGATGAAAGCTTACATTTTCGGAGAGAGTGATATAATTTGTGATTGCATAGTCCTTGGGAATCCATGTTAACCTTTAGTAAATGCTTGGAAAGTGAGCTGGCATCTTCAATTTCATAAAATGGGTTCCGGATATCACAAGAAGGGTGTCTAACTCTCTCTTATCGGCTACTTCCAGGCTATGGAGCTGGAGCTGAAGAGGTTGTCCGACACAGTCGTTTCTATTCATGAAGAAATGTTCTATCTTCGCGACAGGTATATTAGTCTCGTCAACAAGCTTATTGTTGAAATGATCTTAGTACTGATACTTTTTCCGTAAAGAATTTTTTTTATTCATTGAACATGTTTTTCTTTTTCAGGGAAGAAGAAATGCAGGAGCTCAACAAATCCACCAATTCCCAAATGGCCGTTTTCAGTTTTCTTTCCCTGGTCGTCTGTCTGTCAGTAGCTGGCCTCCAGTTTTGGCACTTGAAGACCTTTTTCGAAAAGAAGAAGTTAATCTGAGACGTTATGACTTATGCAAACAGATTTCATACCCGTTTGGGACGATTTGTTCTACAACATTAATCTTATGTTTCTATGAAGTCCTCAAACCTTTTGCACATTAATTTTACTCCACAGTGGAACAACAGGCTGCCTTACTCAGTAGTGAGATTAGCCAGGCACAGTCCAACAGCACAACCTGCTTCAGGTCAGCCATGGAGGAAAATGGTGTTTGATCCAAGTCCCCAATGAGGCTACTGGTTTATCAGGCAGACTTGGAAATTACACAACATTTAACTGAGCTCAAATGGCTCCAACATATAATGTATGTACGAGTGTTTTTGCTTTTCTCCAAATGGGTTTGTTCATCTTTTAGGATGAAAAGCATGATGATAACAATAACATGTGTTTTATAAACAGTTGAGAAATCATAACCAAATCTCTACAAACTCTTTTGAGCTTAAAGGGTGTTCATTGTGCTTCTGTAATCATGGTTGATAATATTCTATGTAGTTTTAAACTCATCCAAAATAAAAAAGAATGAAACTACACTGAAGTCGAATAGTCACAGCTCTCAAGCTTAGACCATTTATAGCTTTGTCATACCAAGGAAGTTAGCCTTAGCCATCAAACAACAACAACAACTAGAAGTCAACACTACCAGCTTGGCTAAAGCATTGAACTCTCAACACTTCCCCATGAGGAGGTTTATTCTTAATATTAACCCATAGCAAAGAATGTGGCACGAGTTAAGTGAAAAGAGCATTGGCTTTTACAAAGTGCTTGGATGGAGCCCACATGGAATTATCATAGCTTTAATTGTCTTGCCATTAAGGTTTTCAAGTGAAGTGTTTATATATGTTTGGTATACTGTGCAAGTAGAGTAGACCATTTGAAATTGGATTGATGGGCATAAATAGTTGGATGGGATTACTCGAGATGGTTTTAACTTTGTTGTTTAGAGTTTTGTGTATGAGGAAAGAATAGAAGATTGACGAAGCCAAGGAAGATATGGGCTATGGACTAAGGGGGTCTAAACTAGGAGAACCCTAGGGTTGAGATTCAATAAATTGACCTAAAAAGATCACTAAACATAGATGGATAGGAATAGGTTTCATCATGCTAAACCCAAGAACATGGTTGATAAATTCAACTAACCATGGTTGAGTAAGACATCTCAAAGAGTTGAAATGAAACAACAACTAATATACCCTAAAGATGTAATCACAAAAGAAGGCTCAGTTGAAATAAGATCATCAGAGAGGTTAAAAGGATACTTATTAATAGGCTGGAGAGACCAGACAGATAGTCAATGGAACACCAACAACTCAAAGCCTTGAACAAACATAATGCATAGCATAGAAAAACTCCAAATGGGACACACACATGCTGCTCTCCTCCCTCCCCGTGTAAAACTTTATGTTTTTCCAGACTCAGTTTTTCACATTTTAATCTCTTTTCTTGGGTTTTTGGAGCTAACCAATGACCTCTCTTTCTTGTCTTCTTTGACTACTCATTTCAGTTTTTCACTCCTCTCTGCAAAAACCCATCTTGCAGAAGTAGACAGAATGGAAAGCTCAGACCTCTATCCCCTCTCTCTATATTTCTCTATATCTCTGTACGTGCAGTAACTACAGTTATTGCTTTTCTGATGCCCTTTTGTTCACATGAATCAAACTTTGCAGAACCCCATATCTTCCTTTACTCCTGTTTGTAGCTCATGCACATAGCCCCTTTTGATTTCTCTCTCACCCTAGCCAGCCATGGAGGAGAGAGAAGAGGATGGCTCTAATGGAAGCAACAAGGGATTTTCAGCGACTGGTAGTTCAAAAGGAACGATTTTTAACAATACCCACCGCCAGTTTCATCCTAATCGTCGTCACCACCGTCACCATCATTATCTCCACCAGCAGCAAGTGAACCAGCAGCTCCCTCCTCTTCTTCCTCTCCCACTCTCTCCATCTCTGGTTAAAAGTCACAATTTTACATCCACTCTCGAGCTGGGGAAGAGGATGAGCCCTTGGAAACCACATTTTCCGGCCTCAACTTGCCCTAATACCCATTCCAGCGTTGCTGGTGCATCACAAGGTATCACCACCACCACCACATCATGTGAACTTTTCTAAGTATCTTTCTGGTTTCCAGGTATTCTTGACTTGCACTGAATTTGTTGTCTGATGAGCTTCAAAAACTGGCTGAGACTTCTCCAGGAGTAGATGCAGGAAGGGACATGAGCAGCACCGGCAAGGGGGTAGAGCTGCTGGCAATGAAAAGGCCAGACCTTGGCGGCCAGGAGGGGCTTATCATCCCTCTCCTGGCCAACCATTTTGCTGTCAAGTTTGATCCCAGCCAGAAAATATACCATTACGACATAGAAATATCGCCAAGTCCTTGCAAGGAAGTTGCAAGAATGATCAAAAGAAAACTAGTCGAGGACAATGCTGTGGCGCTTAGATGCGCACTTCCTGCATTTGATGGCAGGAGGAGTTTATACAGCCCTGTCGAGTTTGAACACGATAGATTCGAGGTTTTTGTAAACCTCAGAATCCCCGTCGACACTCAAATGTCACTGTCTTGCAACAAGTCCAAGGATGAGGAAGAAGTGCAAGTTAAGATTTTTAGGATTAGTGTGAGGCTTGCGTCGAAGCTAGATGGAAAAGCGCTGAGTAGCTACTTAAGCTCAAAAGATGATGATGATGGGAGTTGCAGGCAGCTTCCTCAGGACTATCTTCATGCATTGGACGTTGTCTTGAGGGAGAGTCCTGCGGAGAAATGCATCCCTTTGGGGAGGTCACTTTACTCGAGCTCCATGGGAGGAGCGCAGGAGATCGGAGGAGGAGCTGTAGGATTGCGCGGCTTCTTCCAGAGCTTAAGACCGAGTCAACGAGGCCTTGCGCTCAACGTTGACTTCTCAGTCACTGCCTTTCACGAAAGCATTGGCGTGATCCCATTTTTGCAGAAGCGGCTTAGCTTCATGGATGACATTGATCGGAGGAAGACGAGGGTGTTGACTGTGGAGGAGAGGAAAGAAGTGGAGAAGGCGTTGAAGCACATTCGAGTCTTTGTCAGTCACAGGGAGACGATGCAGCGTTACCGTGTTCATAGCTTGACCGAGGATGTTACGGATGAGATTTGGTTCGAGGACAGAGATGGGACGCGGCTGAGGCTGGTTAGTTACTTTCGCCAACATTACGGCTATGAAATTCAGTATAGGAACTTGCCGTGCTTGCAGATCAGCAGGCGGAAGCCGTGCTACCTGCCTATGGAGCTTTGTGTGATTTGCGAGGGACAGAAGTTTATGGGCAAGCTTACAGATGATCAGACGGCGAAGATTCTCAAAATGGGCTGCCTGCGGCCAAGAGAGCGCAAAGCCATCATTGATGAGGTCGTAAGAGGACCTTCCGGACCAGAAAGGTATTACACTATTCTGCCTCTTCTTGCATTTGGAAAATTTTACACTATTCTCAAACATTTTTTGAGAGTTCCATCTACCAAAACCGAATTCAAAACGAAGCCGGTCATTTGAGAAACGATTTTCAAAAACAACTTATTTCATAAACTTTTGTTTCGTCAAAGGGGCAAATCTAAAAAAATTTCTTGCATTTGTTTAGAACGGATTATGATCTAGTTATTCTGACAGTGGGAATCAAGCGAGGGAGTTCAATCTTGAAGTGGCGTCGGAGATGACGAGATTGAGCGGAAGAGTTCTTCAACCTCCGATGCTGAAGCTCGGCGAGGGTGGCCTTGTTCGAGCTCTGACTCCCTCTCATCACGACAGGCATTGGAACTTTTTAAACAGTCATGTGTTTGAGGGCAAGAGAATTGAGCGATGGGCGTTGATCAGCTTCGGAGGCACGTCGGAGCAACGGTCCAGCATTCCTCGGTTTATAAGCCAGCTTGTCCGAAGATGCGGTCAGTTGGGCATATATCTTAGCAAGCAAGCAGTAGTAAGTCATCAGATGGAGCCGATGCAAGTCCTGAGCCACGTCGGCTTGTTGGAGTCGAAACTCAGGAGACTACACAGAAATGCGTCGAGCAATCTGCAACTGGTTATCTGCGTGATGGAGCGTAAGCACAAAGGGTATGCAGATCTGAAAAGAATTGCGGAAACAAGCGTCGGTGTCCTGAGCCAGTGTTGTTTATACCAGAACTTGGCTAAGCCGAGCTCCCAGTTTTTGGCTAATTTAGGTCTCAAGATAAATGCCAAAGCTGGAGGCTGCACGGTTGCGCTGTACAACTCGTTCCCTGCGCAGATCCCTCGAATGCTTCGGATGGACGAGCCTGTAATTTTCTTGGGCGCGGATGTTACTCATCCTCACCCGCTCGACGATTACAGTCCATCAGTGGCAGCTGTGGTCGGAAGTATGAACTGGCCAGCGGCAAATAAGTATGTTTCTCGAATGAGGTCTCAGACGCACAGGCAGGAGATTATTCAGGACCTGGCTGCGATGGTGCTGGAGATATTAACTGATTTCCGGGATGAAGTAGGCCAGAATCCTCGCCGGATTATATTCTTCAGGGATGGTGTGAGTGAGACCCAGTTTGGTAAAGTCCTCGGAGAGGAGCTGCAAGCCATTAAAAAAGCTTGCGAAAATTTGGACAGTGGCTACAAACCCCCCATCACATTCTCCGTCGTGCAGAAGAGGCACCACACCAGGCTCTTCCCCGACCACGCAGCCTCATCCTTGCCGGAAAAGCTCATCGTCCACGAAAATATCCCACCTGGGACGGTTGTGGACACAGTCATCACACACCCGAAAGAGTTCGACTTCTTCCTATGCAGCCACTGGGGAGTGAAGGGCACAAGCAGACCAACCCATTATCACATTCTGGAAGATGAGAACCAATTCACTTCAGATGAGTTGCAGAAGCTAGTGTACAATCTATGCTTCACGTTCATGAGATGCACTAAACCGATTTCACTAGTTCCACCGGCTTATTACGCACATTTAGCTGCCTACAGAGGCAGACTGTACTTGGACCGGTCTGAGGCCCTCACCACCATGAGAAGCTACTCAACCACATTGTCAAGATCAGCTCCTCCCAAGGCTGCTCCATTGCCTAAGCTCACTGAGAATCTGAAAAATCTCATGTTCTATTGCTAACAAGTGATCCCATGCAACCCCATGTCAGATAAGCTTTGGATAAACACTAACCAGATATCAAAGGTATTGGACAGAAATGTCAGATGAAGAGAATCAATGGAGAGTGATAATGAGGGGCATGTTATGATGTTTTCCCATGCATGCAAGAGTCCTCGTTTGCAGAGTTTATAGTTCATGACATGAAAAGGACTTCACATGAGCAAAGACATGAATGCTTCTTCTTCCTCCTCCCAACCCCAGATGATTCAGGCTCCATCAATGGAAACTAATTGCTTTCTGGACTGGTCTGAACTGTTGTATTACATGGTTTTGTGGACCAGATGAAATGGGGCAGAGGGTCAGTGTAAGTCACTTGGCTTTAGTCTTGGTTGTTTACAATTTGTCCCTGGCAAGTGACTCAGTGAGGACTGACTTTTAGTGAGAGAGGTCTCTGTTAGAGTGGGGCTTGGACAAGGAGAGCCAGTTTGGCTCATGGCTCAATGTTAACTCAAAATGGTTGATGTTTTGAGGATAAAACTTCAATCATTGAGATACCCTTTTAACATGGAGTGGAGAAAGCTGAAAATCTGAAGTAAGAGTTTGGCCTCTGGTTTCCATCAGCGCCTGGATGTGCTCAGATGGCTCCTTGAGAATTTATCAGTTAGTGTTTCATGACCCTAGCATTAGATACCTCACTACACCAACTAGTTCAGCATGTCATTCATAAAGCAGGCCACTTCTATGCCTGAGTTGCAAGACAGATACTGGAGACGGAACAAAGAGCAGTAATGGCGCAGCTTCAGTCAGCAAGATTGAGCAGTTCTCGAATCCCCTCAAGTACCTGGAAATGAAAAATGAAGCTGAGTTTATGCAGTGGTAACTTTGCATGATCAAAGCAGATCAACAGCTAGAACGCGATGGATTCACAGAAATACATTATATGACAACCTAATTTACTTGTAGTTTTAAGATGAGTAACAATGTGCAGGTAATGTATACATCTATTGTCTAATAAAGTTACGTGCAATTTGGTGGATAACTGACTTTTGGATGGTAAGAGCATACCAGCTTTATATGGGATTTGATAGATGAAATCAATTGGGTGTAGTCCTCAATTTCCCTGCAGGGAGATTGAAAAATAAATCTCAAGTTAGAAGACCAGTTTGAGGTAACTTAATAAAAATATGGAGAAATTACATACTTGGCTAACTTTTCCTCTCGCATTGATACAAACTTTAGAGCTTCAGACCATGTAAATTCCACATGAAATCCTAATCCAACATCTACAAATATGCGACTGGTATCTGGACTGCAAATGGTAACATGACATTAGGACTAAAAGCCATTGGTTGTAGTATCACACTCCGTGAATTTATAGGAATCAAAAACATGTGAATATAAAAACAGTCATTGTATCTAGAGGGACAAACAGTGGAGATAGGCATTGCTACTTACACTTCACATTGAGCATAAACTTCAGAGCCAACATTCACCATCGTTTTGAGACTGGTTACATTATTATCTTCCAAAGTCTGAATGTTCCTTTTCAAATCCGAGCTGAGAGTGCAATAATGAAGGAAGAAACAAACCAGCCAAAGTGATTTGTGGATTTACATGAAAACGCATACAAGATAAAATAATAATCTCCTAAACTAGTTCCAATAGAATATTCCCATCAGAGATAAAATTCAGATAAAACATGATCATCAAGGATACAAAATTTTTTGCTTCTCAAAGACTTTATCCCTGCCAAGGTGGATGATGAAATAAAACAAAATGGTTAGCCTACAATGGAAAAGAACACCCGTTATGAATCTTGGATCTTTGCAGTAATCTATCTTCTTTTACCATGAAGTTAACATATATAGGAAAATAATTTCGGTTAAGGCCACCAAATAAGTCCTTTGGCCTTTAAAATTTAATTTAAATCACAGTTCAAGTCTGGACGCGGGGATAGAAAAAGAATGGTAAAATACAGTACATTCCTACCTTTCTGCAATAGCTTTCACAAGATCAGGTTTCAATCGACGGTCTACAAAATCCTCAAATCTTTGCACCTTTTCCTGCCGTGCCCTGTCCATCTAATCCTACAAAGATAAAAAACGACTTACAAGTCAAATCTTGTGCCGATACCATAAATCATTACAGCTTCATAAAGCGGCCAAACAATATCTTGTTCGTGGTCAAACAGAGTAACAAATAAAAGTAAGCGACAGGTATATAGAGGAACCACAAACAAACCACATCCAGGTATCAAACCTCATGCTTCACCCAACCATTCACCAAGCTCAACAACTCAATCCTTTTAATTGAAATGGAAAAGGAAAACTGTAAATGTATAACCAAATTGGCTGCGAACAATGACAACATCATCAACGTCAATTTATCAAACACCTGGAGTGCATAACCAACGACCCCAAATTTAACACTAACAGTGACACAGAATGAAACTCAACCCCAGTCCCCCCTCCAATACCAATCCATCCCATAACCTAGTAGACCCAAAACTCAAAGTTAACTCATATTCATCCCAAAACCTACTAGACCCAAAACGCAGCACAACGCTAGCGCAATCAGTCATCATTGAACCCTTCTATTATCTTGATTTTCTCATACCTGCAGCCAGCGAATCTTTCCCGATTACTATTAAAAATGGAGCGCAGTTATTCACCTCAATTACTTGTTGATGATCGTTCCGAGTCTCGCCGGAGTTTACGAGCTTCCCTAACCTCTAACCGCCCCGTGGACTCGCTCGGTCCGGGTTTTAATTGTATGCTTAGTTGACTCGGACCGATTAATTAAAAACCGACCAATTAAACTGACCTGTAAATTGGATTTGAGCCGGTGTACAAATTAAACTACACGGCCAGAAATCTGAAGGCCAAGATTGATATGAAGAGTTGAATGTTTTACAAGAATGGATCCCAGCTAAGATCCATTTACACAAAAATCCCAGATGGGTTTAGGGTTTTTGGACAGCTCAGCAGCCGTTGATCCAGGTTGGAGGAACCCAGGTTAGCAGAACATTGAGAAAGGAGCAACTAAGTGCTCAAGTTGAACCCCCTGCAGCAGCCTGTTGCCAGTGTTTATAGGGTCACTGGAATGGGAGAGTAAGGTTGATGAAAACAGGCCAAGGTTGGATTTGATTAGGACTGTTTTCTGAGGTTTGGGTTGGCAGATGAAGATGGAGCCTTCAGTTTTGTAAGCCAAACATCCTGGTTGGAGTTGAAGATGCTCCAGTCTGTTGGTCGGTTGACCATCCTGGCAGGAGGAAGCTGATCACTGTCTTCTCCCCCAGATGCGTCATACCCATCACTGGTTGATCTGGACAACGGAAACCCGAGCCGGGCAGGTCCGTTTGATGTGTATAAGGTTGTCAGGCGTCTTACTTCGTCTGGGAAAGGATGAATGTCTGGTGAGGTTAGACTGCTGTCAGGAGAAGAGGCCTCGTCTAAGGGACCAGGGCCGGATTTTGTGGACATTGCTAGACTTGTTCGAAAGGCGCTTCTGGCTTCCAGTTGAAGAGGAGCCAGGCTGGTGGATGGCTTGGCCATCAGCTGATTCACATTTCTCTTGGCCAAGGTCTCTGATTGTAACTCTGCTGGAAGGCGAACCCTTTTACTGGTTCGCTGCTTATTGTCATCAAGCCTGGTTACAGTTTTCCATCTGCTGCTGCCATCCATGCTACTGTCCATGGCTTCTCGTCTAGTAACCGGTTGCAGTATCTTTGATTTCATCCTGGCTTCTGCAGCTGCTTTTGAGACATCCTCAGCTTTCAGTCGAGCCAATGCCCAAGCGCTGATTTTCACAGTCCCTGCGCTTTTTTTCCGGCTGATTTCCTCATGTGCCACTTTTTTTCCAAATGAACTCACCGATCCAGTGTCGGGAGGAACGACATCAAACTGAAACATACAGGTATGCACATTGGACAATCAGCGTTTTGAAGTTTCAATTATAAATAACCGAAGCGTAACAATTTTTATCACAAGGTACCTGATCCTCGAGGAATAGCCTTGGAGGGGTACACCATGCGCCTCGATGGATATTAGCAAAAGAACTGGTGCTACTCATTCCAGTAACAGAGCTCGCAGGCGACATTTGAGGGCTATGCTGACCTCCCACGCCTTGTTGCTCCTGTTCCCGAAGAGCTATGATGTAATCATAAGTGCTAATCCCCTGTGTCAGTGATTTTCTACAAGGTCACAATTACATCACAGCGGCCGAGACAGTCATCGCTTGTAATTAAATTTCTACTGCAATAATCTCTTGGATTACCTTCTTTATAAGGAGAATGTGAAAAGAGAAAAGCTGGGCTAGCGGCAAGGTTGCAGTCATTGCCAGAACGGTGCAGACTGCCTGCAAAATGTAAAGCTTTTAACATACCCTTAATTTCGAATTTGCAACCAAATATTGCAGTTCAAAAGTGATTATAAGAGGAGTTAGGAAGCATCCGCTTACCACTACAATCACAAATGGCACCAGGGTAAAGCCGCTCCCCAACTTGGCAGCAATATCAACGGAATATCTTTTCCGGTCAATGAAACAGCAGATCATGACGAAGATTCCAGTGCACCACTGTAGAATGAGCTGCCAGCCAAGAAGAGTATACCGAGTTTACTAGTCAACATTACTTATTGTATCGCCAGAAGTTTAAGAACTACATGGGTAGGCTAATGGTGCAAGATTCGAAGGAATATGCTAAGGTCTGAAAGGGGGTACTGAGTAATCAAGACAATAGCACGGCACTTACCAACAGAAGCGAGAAGACCATGAGAGCGATAAACTTTCTGTAATTCTTCTTGCCTACGCAGTTGTTTAGCCACTTCAAAACAATAGATAACAAAATGGTTTAGTGTTGTGGAAGAGAGGAGC
This sequence comes from Umbilicus rupestris, assembly GCA_963678935.1. Classification (NCBI taxonomy): domain Eukaryota; kingdom Viridiplantae; phylum Streptophyta; class Magnoliopsida; order Saxifragales; family Crassulaceae; genus Umbilicus; species Umbilicus rupestris. Next base: position 15,348,117 of record OY787607.1, on the reverse strand, counting down.
TTGTAGAAAAAAATAGTTTGCCGTGGAAGAGGTTGTTACCCGGCAGTGATGATCGAAGTGGTTAACACATTTGTCGCACACTCGGCAGTGCTTGCTGTATTTGTACACCTGCATCGAAATATTTGTTAGCAATGTGAAATTCTTGAGAGCATTGGTTTCATGAAAAATTCTAGTATATTGCCAACACCTCTACTTTGCACAGACTACAGTAAAACATGCCATCCTCGCTCATCTGCTGCTGCGAAGATTCCTCATTGGCATTCGAACAGTTGCAAAATGCAGCACACGGAACGAAAACCAGCAATGCTGAGGAGCAAGCATTGCTTTTTGCAATGTCATTATCCTTTGTGGCTTTTAGGCCCTTTGGAGATTTCCCTGGTGTTGCGGCAACAACACCTTGTTGTGATGAAGTTGAATCGCCTCCAAGTTTAGAATCCTTGGACTGATTAGGCTTTGCATCCTCGGCAATATTCAGATACTTTCTGGACCTGAATACTCCTGGATCAGCAGGATCGGCGGCTGCACACCACAGGTACAGGCTGAAGGCACAAGTTATCTGAGACAATAAGATTCGTCAATCGATGATTCAAAATTCATCAGCATCAATCTAGGCTCGATAAAAACAGCAAGAAGTGAACCTTTCCCAATTCTATAACCACTGTATATGTCAGCTTAATCTACCGAATTCCAAATCCGACATAGGCCCATTTGGTGTTACTCAAAACTAGAAAGCTGAAAAGCATCCAACCTCATTGCTCTAATCAGTGGCAGAGACACAAAAGAGATTGTAATAAATAGACAAACCTAAAGAAGAAACTAATGATCCAAATCTTCAACAATCTGATGAACAGATTCAACCCAAAGCCATGAGGGTGAACCCAACAACCAGAGACATACCCAGATCTCAGCTTTGAAGCTGATCAATGAAGCAGCTATGAAGGACAAGAATTTCATGAAGGATGGGAGTATTGGCTTACCAGAGGAGTGTATAGTCCATATGCAATGTACTGGTACAATTGCTTGCCCACAAAAGGGGCAAAGAACACATAGAAAGCGAACCCTAATGCCAGAAACACAGCAACAGCCACAACCTAGACAGATTCCAGATTGAAACTTTTCAGCATTGGAGGTTAGAAGGAAAAAAACCCATAAATTTGAGAAGACGGGGGTGAGAATATTACCTGGAGAGGATGATATGGGAGTTGCCATCCATGGTTCCTCATCTTGAGCTACAATGATATACAATGTTGGTAGAACAAAGAATAAGGGTTTCAGTCTTAAAGGGCTTGGTGAACTGCTACCCTTCCTCTTTAGTTAGCCGCTCCTACAGCAAAGACTGAAACTTTTCCTGATTCACAGAAACCCCATCTCTCAAAAAGCTTGCAGTACCATCTACACAAGATCCCATCATCAAGGTGAAGGTGGTTCTGGAAAAAACCAAGTCAGGCTAGTGAGTGGGCTTTCAAGAATGAGGCTCCACCTTGTGTAACTTATCTAAACCACCAAATAACACTGCCCCAGCCATTGAAGATAAGATTGGGACCAAGAACAAGAATCCTGGGTTTTCTCCCTAGGAATTGCAGCTAGCTGTCTAACTTGCTGCAAGCTTTTTAGAGAGAGATGGAGGAATCTGCGGACACAGAATTGTAGAGAGAGAGGATTTGCTTTTGATGTCTGTTGGGCCTGCAGAGTCACCTCTCTCCTTGCTCCTTTCTCTTTCCCTTCACTTGTTTCTAGCCTTACCTTTTTCGTCACAGCAAATCATGTGTCACAAAATGCCAGTCTAGCATTAACAGTTCATCTTGTATTGGTGAATTCACATGAGTAATATAATACCCGACTCCCATTTCATCAAAAAAATTACATCTTTCACTTTTCAAATCTCAGAATTAAAACAATTTGAACTTTACTAGCTCATTTAATGCTGCCATCTAACAGATACAAGTTACCAAAGCAGATTGGTTCTCCAAGGGCATTGCTCTCTCTCTCTTCAATCTCCAGTTGCTTTCACGAAAACTGGATGTGGGCATGCTTTGATCTGAAATGTCTTTTTGGTGGCATTTAAAGCCTCAAAGCGCAAGCTACCCACTGAGTCATTCTGCATGACAATTCAAAGCAACTTCCGTGGATGTTGGTTACTGGTATTTGTCTATAACTTTGTAGAGAATTTGATTCTTCAAGAACATGAATGCTCTAAATCCAACAATGAACAGTGCCATTAGCAACTGGTCCTTCTTGATCTATCTATTCGATGTGTTTTGAGAGGGATGCAGAAGTCAAAAAGGCTATGGAGCATTTCCAACTATTCCTAGGAAACGGGTAAATTGTTACAAAAAAGTAAACATTTCCGCTCTTATAAAACTACACGTAAAGAGTTTGGGACTAGTAAAAAATTGAGAATAACAATTATCAAGAGGGACATGTATTCTTGTCTCTCATGCCAACTGAAGTTTGAATTGTGATTAGTGTTTAAAAACATGATGATGATGTGATTAATCAAATGTGGGTTTGTAGGATGCATTTTGTCATGTTATTGCCAGGTTTTGATTTTGATGATTAATGGCTTGTGAAGGACATGAGACCCTACAATGTACTCAAATGTCATTGCCACCCAACTCAAGGTACCAACCATCTTGTGACCATTTCCATTAAATGGGATGGTGCCTGAGGGAGCTCAAAAATATCCATTTCCTACCCAATTTCAAAATTCAGGCCTTGATTCCTGTGAAGGTTGACAAGCATGGTCTTGATTCTCATTGTGGGTCATCCTGGTCTGAAATCAAACCCAGGTGGCACTTGATTCGGGTTCTCAAATTGTTGCAAATGCAGTTAGCCCTAAAATATATACAATGACATTGAGCTTCTTAGCTTCAAGTTTTGCTTTCGCATCTGTTCACGCCACTCTATGAGGAATGGCTGGGGCATTTGCTGCCTTGCTGGGCACTGATCTTTTGAGATTTCAATCAGGGAGGTAGAAGTCGAATGTAACATCTACTGACCCTGAAACTGTGCCAGTGTCTTTGTAGTCGACGTTCATGATGGATCCTATTTCGTCTCTCTCTTGGTATTCTGGCTTCACCCTTCTAACAGGAACTGTCACTGAATAGACAGTCCCAACATCCGAATCTGAGGTGACAATAAGCTGAACTTTCTCCTGAGATTCTATCTCAACGAAATTTGAAAGAGTTCTTACTATGTCGCTCACAATTCTTCGTTTTGCTTCGTCGCTCACTGCACAACGGTCAGAGAAGAGAATCATCTTCAGGCGTTGCTTGGCTACCCTTGCATTGGAGCTTCTCCTTGCAGCTGGAGATGGAAACATAATCTTCCAAGCTAGGTTCAGTCGTTCCAGAAAGGACATCCGGATGGTGTTAAGAAGGAAGCTTTCAACTTCTTGGCTGAGCGCTTTTGAAGCAAGTTTATCATCTCTTAAAGAGAAACAAGTCTGCAGAGGATTCCTTCGCACTTTAATGCCTCCTCCAGGTTGGAAATTAGTAAACTCCACCTGAAAGACAGTACAAAATCACAATATGTCTTGACTTGTAATAAAAATAATTCATACTAATTGTTCAACAATTATCAGTACTAATTGTTCGAACTGTTTCAGAATCTCTAATGTCTTCTTACTACACGCTTGCTACATAATACACATGAAAAAATACAATAAGTGAACTCAGCGGACTGATAAATTAGTAAAACTAGCAATTATCGGCTGGTCTTACAAATTATTTCACGACACGGCTAGGTTAGCTCAGCAACTAGTCATCACAGTCCGTAATCAGAAACTTCCAAGGTCGTCCAAATCCAAATATCACAATTAAAATCACAACTGCAGAAGACTGAAAATCACGCATAAGCAGTTCCAAACCAGATTTACTCAACCAAATCAAATTCCAGAAATTCATCCACTAATCATATCCAACTAGCCATATCCAAAACCCTAATTATCTCCCTCGAGCAATAAATCCGACGCAGCAAAATCGAAATCCAAAATGCAGCGCCGAGGCATAAACATTACTTCTTTCGAAATCAGAGAAACGCGTCCACAACCAATCGAATATCAAAGCGTGACGAAACTGAAACAAGTTGGTTCACCTTCGAAGACGGGAATGAGCTCCGAAGTGACCGGCTGTGGTGCGTGCTCAGCGTCGCGAAGACTCTTAAATCCCCGGAAATCGCCATTTCCAAACGTTCTCAAGCCCCCAAGTTCTCCCGCCCTCTCTCTCTCTCCCCTTCGGTCTCCGGGGACACGATTCCCGACGATTTGGGAGATTAGGGTTTTCTCTAGCTGAGCTGAGCCCTCGTTGCTTTGGGAGCTGAAGAACACTGAAAGACGGTTGAAAACGACGTCGTATCAATACTGTCAAATTTCCCAGACTAGTGGCATAAAAGCTCGTTCAAATTAAGTATTCAACTCGAGTTAGACCGATCAATCGATTTGAATAAAGCTAATTCAACTCGTAAAAATTAAACCAGTGTGTGAGATCGACTCTAATCATTCACATTTCAACTTCTTATAAATTTAAGGTTTATGGATTATAAGTATGATTGTTGTCATTCTCGATGAAACTTGTAGCTTTGCTATACATCTTCTTCAAGTAGCCTCTAAACCTAACCAAGTTCACCCTCACATCTTACTGTTTCAGATGCACGTTCGTGACATCACTACTCCAACCACGTCTCGATTAGATCGTGGCTGGATCGGACCAAATTGTATGAGTTTTGTAACGAAGTTGCGTTATTTGGCTCGAACCCTTCCTCTATGACAACATTTTTTAGTTCGACCTGTTTAGTATAACCCGGCCACCGGACCCGCTCCGGGTGGCTAAAACGAGCCAGGATTTGGCCGGTTGGAGAGGCTTGGTAGACCCCTTTAAGCCGTATGCCTTGTCCAAAAAGGCGCGAAAATGACTGAAGTTCTTGCTGCTTGCTATTTGCAACGGATTGATTGTCATGAATTCATGGGACACCAATCCTACACCAACAGATGTGAAACAATGACTTCCGTTATGATTGTCCAAATTGAGAATCGGGTGCTTGCTAAAAGCACGGAAAACTTTCTCGTCCATCAATCTTACGCCTATTAAAATCACGTTATCTATACGACATTCATCGTGACAAATAAAAGAATAGACTATCGTTAAAGTCATGAATGACTCCGGTGCTGAACACCAGCGACGGAGAGTCGTGTCTCATCGGACACGGCTGGACCTCGGCCGAGGTGGCGAGGACCACCTCCTTAATAGATGACATTGTAAAACTCTCCCATTTACGAAAGTAGGGTCGTAATTTCGCCTCCAAATCGGGCTTTTGATGTCGAAGATGGGCTTTGCTTGGTGCAGCTTACTGGGCCGTTGACTGTTTAAACATCGTAGTCGTGGTGGGACCGGTCTCAGTGATTGGTGCAGTGTTTGATTTTGTTGGAGGTGGTCCCATGTGATCTGCTTCTTCTGTCCTGTCCTGTGTTTTCTGCCAACAAAATAATGACTTCAAAATAATTTATTGAAACAAAAAAGTAAGAATTTATAACATATAAAATGGATAAAATAAATATGATGATAAATATTATTTAAGTTAAAAATTAATAAATTAATAAATGAATACATTGGATATCGATTGAGCTCGGAAATTTAGTGATCAAACTTTGTGACAAATTCATGTCGAATGCAAAACAAGCCGCGCATCCAACGGAAAAAATAGCGCCCCTGCGCTTCATAGTTACTCGTTCTATCTTCAACATATTTGAATTTGCTCGATGGTTGCTGCCGGAGGAGGAGAAGAAGAAGAATATAGCGCCCTGCGAAATGAACCAGACTCATGCATCATCCCTCCTTCAGTCTTTTTTTTATAGATCGAGATGAGTGTGTTGTGTTATTGAGTTGGAACTATTCAACTTTTCCAATTGAAAACAGTTTGATACTATAGATTATCGACAATTATTTAATCCGACAAAGATGTTAAGATGCATCGAGTTAGTGTTGAAAAAAATTCAGAACTGCCCCCCATTGACAAATAAATCTCGTTCATACGCTCTTTACAAATAATGTTTCGCCAATACCCCGTTTCATAATTTTACCGGTAATGTCACTACCGGTTTCCTGAATTTTTCAACAAACCGGTAATAACACTACCGGTTTGTTGAAAAACATGCCACATGGCATCAACATTTGCTCGGTCAGCTGAGAAGATGCCACGTAACAACCGGTAATGATATTACCGGTTTGTTTAAAAATTCAGGAAACCGGTAACACCATTACCGGTTTCATTATTGATACAAAGCCGCCTCAGACTGTGCTTCAACAGTCGATCAACTTGGCCATGTCGGACAACATGGCCAAGTTGATTATGAAACCGGGAATGATATTCCCGGTTTCATTAAAAATTTTGCCAATAAATACCTCTTCTCCGATCTTGATTTTGCACACAGCATATTTCCGCCAATACTGCACCTCTCTCTGCCTTCCTTTCGTTTCACTTTTTTTCAGTGTATAAACTGTATTTTTGAGCTATTTGGAGACTCCGATAAGTTAAGGTAAAATTGCATTGTTGATTATTAACTGCACCTATCATATGTTAGATAAATCAACTGGTTCATAAATGTTACGTGAAGTCATATAATATGTAAGTGTTATTTTGGATGAATTAAGGTTTCATTTGCAGGTGGTGTAATAAAATGGAGGATGTTGACCCTATGGTTATGTCCACATTCGAATCACTAGACATGCCTGTACGAGATGAGTTTGATAGGGACGAGATGGAAATGTTAGATGAAATGGATAGAGAGGGTGACCATAATGTTCCAGAACCGTAACTCGTATGGGATATCCCTGCATTTACAGATGTATCTGCGTGGGATGCAAATGAACCTGATGACGAGTTTCTTGGTAGAAGACAGATAAATTACGGGCAAATTGGGGTTGGAGCGACGTTTAGTACAAAAGCCGATGCCATCTACGCGGTTCAGAGGTACTCCATCCTGAACCGAGTTGAATATTTCACAAGGGAGTCAGACTCGCACTTGTTAATTCTTCACTGTCGGGAGGGGGAGAGTGTTTGTCCTTGGCGGATTAGAATCATGAAGAAGAAAAGTCGTAACTACTGGGAAGTGACCAAGTATCGAGGCGAACACATTTGCAACACTGATTATATTACAAAGGAGAATGTACACCTCACGAGACATTTTATTGCCATGGAGATTGGAGACGTGATTAGCGAAAGGTTAAGATTGTCACCCGGTGAAATCAAAGCTAGAATATTCAAGGATTATGGGTTAGAAATACGTTATTTGAAGGCGTGGCAGGCTAGACAACAAGCCTTGCTTAACATCTTTGGTGATTGGGATGATTCGTTTAGAAAACTTCCCCATTTTTTACAGGCATTGCAAGACTCAAATGCAGGAACATATGTGAAGTGGCAGCGCAGCCGCGACGAGGATAATGTGCGTATGATCGTTAACCGCGTATTTTGGGCATTTGGTCCAGCAATTGCGGCCTTCCAGCATTGCAGACCAGTTTTGTGCATTGATGGGACACATTTGTATGGAAAATATAATGGAAAGCTGCTTGTGGCCGTGTCTTTGGACGCGAATAATCACATCCTACCTCTTGCATTTGCTATAGTGGAGAGCGAGAATAACTCCAGTTGGAAGTGGTTTATGAAGTGCCTACGAGATGGGGTGACTAGTCGCGAAGGGTTGTGTGTTATATCAGATCGTCACAAAGGCATTATGAATGCAATGCAAGAACCAGAATGGATTGCTCCTTATGCTCACCATCGTGTCTGTATTAGACACTTGCAGAGCAATTTCAACATGAAGGTGAAGAATTCTGCGCTAAAGAAAAAAATGGGCCACGTAGCACACCAACGCCAAAAGATAAAATTTACCGGGGAGTATAAGGAATTGAAGGACATGCTGCATGACAGGCCTCAGATTGTAAATTGGTTGGACGACATTCCATGGAGCACATGGTCGTTGGCGTACGATGAAGCCGGTAGACGGTGGGGTTCCATGACCACAAACGCGAGCGAATGTTTCAACAATATTTTGAAGGGTGGTCGAGACCTACCTATATGTGCTCTAGTCCTTTTTACTTTCATGCAGTCCAACACCTATTTTTGCAAGCGACGTGATACCTACCAGACGTGTGTCGGAATGTTTCCTCCCAAGATAGACCTCAAGATGAGAGAAATTAGAGAGAAGGCGGACTACCATCGAGTTCAGGTGTTTGATGGGGTAAGAGGCGTTTACCAGGTTACCACTGCGAGGAGAAGAAATATTCATGAGGTTAAGATATCAGACGGTACTTGCACATGCGGTAAGTGGGAGGCGTTTCACTATCCATGCAGCCATGTGATGGCAGTATGCAAAAGTGAAGGCTTGCAATATACAGAGTTTGTTGATTATCATTATACCTTGGAGGCGTACTTTGCAACGTGGAGTTACACATTTAACGTGATTCCGGATGAAAAAAGGTGGAGGCCTTTCGCTGGACCAGAGCATGTACCCAATCCTGCATTCAAACGTGGTAGCGTCGGAAGAAATCCATCACGCCGCCGACATAATGAGATGGACCAAGGTGCATCTACTAGTCAAGGAGTAAGTTCAGTGTGTCATTTAACAGGTCATAACAAAAGATCCTGCCCAAATAGAGCAAATCCGTAATTCATGGCGTTGGAAACCGGGATTGGAGCTAGTTAGTAATGCAATGAACCACGGTTGGCGTATTTTTCATGTTTAGTGTATCATCTATTTTAATGAAATGGAAACCAATTTGGAATAATAGGGATGTAAATTGCATAATATTCCGAAATTACACTATCAACCTCTGCGTCGCCTACCAAGCCAACTAGGTGTGAATCGGTTTGTAAGTTTCCGCAAACGACGAGGGCGGTCACCTGCTTCAGCTCGAGTATCAACCGGTGTGGAATAACTGGGACCTGCTTCATCCACTCCAATGTCGGTCTCTTCTTCCTCTTCGTCTTCCTCGTCCAGTGAAATAAGTGCTGGGTCCACCCCTAATTTGTCCATCTCGCCCAGTCGCTTGAGTTCCTCTACGGTAGTATGGAAAATGCTGTGATTCCCCTCCCGCGCAAGTTGACAAGATGTGTTCAAAAAAATTTCGGCCGATGTCCGAGCAACGTGCACCAGGGCTCGAACCTGCAAAAGGGGACGCGAAATACTGAAAAATGTAAATCATGAATCAAGCACAAGCATGAAAATTTATAAGGAACATACCAAACAGTGTTCAATGAGAGCAATGGGTCGGTAAGCCGTTGCTTCATCATCATGCGGCTGTATAAAACGGCGCGTCGTGTTTTGATACCAGCTCTGATACTCTGCTGTGGGCATATCCATGTCAACGACATCAACTCCCTCAACCACCCTATCTCCTCGTCCTCTCCACATGTCAATATATGGCCGCAGCTCACTTGACCAATCACATCTTCTTCTCCGGGTCAACTGATGTTGCGGATCTGAAGAGGCACGCGGGGCGTCGGGAATGCCCTGCACGTACCCAAATTGCCTCATCACTCGAGACGGATGGTGCCACTCAACTATGTTGAAACACAGTAAAGGAACATCCGAACACCAGCTTAAACGACCGTCGGTACAAGCCGGGTTAAGCATAGGAAACAAAGCCTCATCGTATGGTCTCCACACAAAATCTTCGTGACCAAGTCGATCCAACTGATCACGATAGAATGTAAGTGAGTCATGTGGAACCTCCATATAAGATTTCGGTCCGGACCATTTCCTAGAGCAAACGAACAAACATGAATAGGGGTCAGACCAAAATTTTCATTTAACAATTAAATTAGAAACGAAAGAAACTTACAAGTATGCCCATGAACCACGGTAATATGGGTGGATGTCTGCGTCCATAGGCTCAAGAACTCTATTAAAACCTTTCGGACGACCGATGGAGATCCTCTCCCAACTCCATAATTGCAACAGTAGGATGCAACCGGCCATCTGCTTATGTTTTTCCCGCGCAGCGCTGCACATCTGCCTATATAGATATGCAAGCACTGCACTAGCCCAGCTATAAGATCTTGCGTGATCGAGGTCTTCCAACAATGGCAGATAATGGATGGATACCCGATCTCCGGATAGATCAGTCATCAAAGAAGACCCGAGCATACATAGAATGTATGCCCTAGCATACCTCTTCAGGTCATCTTCCGAGGCGTCCACTGGTATGACCTGCATGTTTTCAACAAACCATCTTCTCCTCGCCATTGTAGGAGACCGTAAGCAGTCTGGGTGAGCACCGAGCAAGCGTATGCACAGACTTCTCCAATCCCGTTCCTCCGATCCGGTGACCACTTCCCCTTCCATGGGTAACCCTGTCAATAAACTCACATCTTGCAGGGTCACCGTACACTCTCCCGTCCTCATATGAAAGGTATGTGTCTCCGGCCTCCATCCTCAACAAGTACGGTTATCAAAGGATGATCCACCTCAATATTCTGCAGTTGAGTCCACGGATAAAACCCGGCTCTGGCAATAAAAGGAACTATCCGGGGATCCATTTCCCACATCCTGCGATGAATCAACTTCAAGTGTTTGACCGCCTATGGTATGAAAAAAAAAGCCATGTTAAAAATTACAATTTGAAATACATTTCGCTGTCGTATGATTAATGAAACAAATGTGTACTTACAGGATCAACCCACACTTCTCCCGAACGGTGTCTACGTTGCTGGGACAAAATGGACTGATCGATCGGACCAGGATCCACTATGTGTTCTATATCCATCTGCATTGACAAGAATACCGCACAAAAATTAAGAATCATCAAAAAATGCATCCTCATATTCATCAATTTATTCACCTTCAACTTTATACCAAAATATTCATCATCATCATCAAAATTACAACTTGATCAATAAATTCATCTTCATACAAAAATGCATCATCATCATCACTAATTGATCTTCATCAAAATATTCATCATCATCATCATCATCATCAAAAATTCAACTTCATCAATAAATTCATCTTCATAAAAAAATGCATCATCATCATCATTATCAACTATTCATCTTCATCAAAATATTCTTCATCATCATCAAAAATTCAACTTCATCAATAAATTCATCTTCATACATAAATGCATCATCATCATCATCATCAAAATTTATCTTCATCAAAATATTATTCATCATCATCATCAAAAAATCAACTTTTCATCTTCATCAAAATATTCTTCATCATCATCATCAAAAATTCAACTTCATCAATAAATTCTTCTTCATACATAAATGCATCATCATCATCATCATCAAAAATTAACCTTCATCAAAATATTCTTCATCACCATCATCAAAAAATCAACTTCAATAAATTCATCTTCATACAAAAATGCATCATCATCATCATCATCAAAAATTCAACAACACAACTTCATACCAAAATATGTATCATCATCAAAAACTCAACTTCATCAATAAATTCATCTTCATACAAAAATGCATCATCATCATCATCATCAAAATTAATCTTCATCAAAATATTATTCATCATCATCATCAAAATCAACTTTTCATTTTGATCAAAATATTCTTAATCATCATCATCAAAAATTCAACTTCATCAATAAATTCCTCTTCATACATAAATGCATCATCATCATCATCATCAAAAATTCAACAACACAACTTCATACCAAAATATGTATCATTATCAAAAACTCAACTTCATAAATAAATTCATCTTCATACAAACATGCATCATCATCATCATCATCAAAATATTCATCATCACCACCTAAAATGCATCATCAACATCAATATCAACAATAATTCATCTAAAATACAACAATTCATCATCATCATCTAAATCAAATAATTCATCTAAATTCAACAAATTCATCAAAAATCCTCCACCCCCCAATCAACCCTAAACCCTAAACCTAACCAGCAGCAAAAATCAAACTCAAGCAACCACAACTGCCAATGCCATTCATCACAAGCTACAACACAATCTTCCCGAAAACCCCTAAATCTAACCAAAATTCGAACCCTAAACAAACCTGTTGAAATTGAACGGTATTTGCAGAGGAATCGGAGCTACGGGTAGTCGGAGGATGGTGATTCGGCAAGGAGGCGCCCTGAATCAGTCGGGAACAGACGAAATCGCGCAAGGAGGAGCCTGGAAGTTTAGGTTAAAATTGATTTCGAGTGGGGAAGAAGGAAAGGAATCTGCGGGTTTATTTCCAGAAGAAACCGGTAATGGCGTTACCGGTTTCTTCAAGATACCGGGAATGATATTCCCGGTTTGACATGGCATCATCTCCACGTGGCATTTTATTAAACGTGGCATTTACGGGACAAAGGTTGCTGCCACGTGGCATGTTTTTCAACAAACCGGTAACACCATTACCGGTTTGTTGGAAAATTCAGGAAACCGGTAACAGTATTACCGGTAACATTATGAAACGGGGCATCCCTGAAACATCATTTGTAAACAACGTATGGCCGAAATTTATTTGCCCATCAGGGGCAGTTCTGAATTTTTTTCGTTAGTGTTATATATATATTGCATTCTTTTTTTATTAGCTTATTATTATTAGAATTTTAGTCGTACCATTATATATACTCTTGTAACTCTAATGTAAAGTTGTCTCTTCCTGTCGGTGAAGGTAGTTAACAGACTGCTAGTGAACCACATTAAATTTTCGTACCTCTCTGTTCTTTGTTTGTTATTACAGTCGCAATCGCCATAATAAAAGATATGCAATCGACCACAAAATAATGAAATCATAACGATATCACGTGGAAAGATGATCCCTCATTGACATGGTAACAACTATGTACTTATAATTCTCAGTTTAATGGTTGTTATAAATGTTAAGAGGGAAATGCCTAAAGTCGACTTATGAATGTATAATGTGGCATGAGAGCTGCGTTGTAGAGCTACACCCCAAAAATAATATAAAGTAAAATGATTGGATACAGAGCTTATGTGATTATTAAAAAAAAAACCTATAATTATATTTTGAAATTATTATGTTCCATCTGAACGTATCAATTAGTATTCAATTCAATTTAGTTTTTTTATTTTTGATTTAATTTAAATTTCGTTGGGGGATTCGATCGATTTAAGCTTTTACATTATTTATTAAGATTAGCTGCCAGAAGGCAAATGTCATATTGAAATATGAAATTGAAAGCCGCGAAATGCTTCCATATGGCCCTCAAAATGGTCATTTTCCTGGCACATATCTTCAATGGCAGTGTAGTAAATAAGCTGAAATGAGGGGCCATTCAGTTAAAACACAAATATTTCTTGGCACGGGAGCGGAACATCGAATTTCTACATCAAAACAGATTTTTCGCCGCATGGAATCAAATTCCTAGATATTACGAACAAGTCCCCGAAGTTTATAAAACCGTGCTTCGCCGCCCGTTTTTTTAAACAAAAATAAGGGGTCTTGTATATTTGAAACTAGGACTTGTTCCTAGTGCTGTCGTTAATGAAGGGTGCTTTAGAGAGAGAAAAAACATCTGAGATTATATTTGTAAGCTTTGAAACTAGGAGGACTATGTAGCAAATTTGAATGTTTGACATTTTTTGGGGTCTTGTATGGTTTTACAAGGAAGCGTCACAAAGTCACTGTCTTTATCCATCATCTTCAAAGCCCATTTTTCTTCAAACAAGTTAAAACTCACTTGCATTTTTGCCCCAACATTTTGGGGAGCCCAGCTCCCAAAATTCCCAATCTTATCAACAACTAAACTAAACTAGGATGTTACCAAACACTCAAAACATGCATCTAATGGTTGTTTGAGTGGATTGAAACCTTCACTCTCCATGTGTCATAAGATCCACATCCACATGTTTTATTTAGATTTTGGCATGACACACAACTTGCACAAAGCCCACAAACATTGGTTTCTAGCTCGTACGACCAGCTTCAAACATGGATTTAAATCCTAAGTTATCGACAGGTACACCTAACATTATTCCAATTGAATGCTGAAAACAATAATAACAAAACGAGTTTGATTCGTCAAAAGATCATGTGATCAGATGTTTGAATGATGTCTGAAAAGTTCAAATTTTGAACCAAAGTGTTTTCTTTACGTTTAACTCCAAATAATTTTATTTTTGAAGAAAGAGTGGCATTATTGTAAAATAAAGTAAAAATAGAGGGCAATCAGCTACGAAAGCCTAAACCTCAAAATGAATGAATCTGATCCCTCCATAGTTATGAGGAGCGGGACCCACTTCATGTCTACTGGAGTGGTAATCAAGCGTTTATTTAATAAATTCAATTAACTAATAAAAAAATTCAACCTCGGAAACCGTGTCGTGAAAATATATTATTTCTCATTTCTCTTAAATCAATTTTTTTTGAAAACTCGAAATATAAATTAAATTTATTCTTTAATAATGATGTTTTTGAATAAACTAAAGAGACAATATTTTTTTGAATATTGGTTGATTTTCAAATTGTTCAAGCATCGTCAATGGAGCAATATTTCAATCCACAAATATAAAAAAAACATTAATTTCGGAATTAAAAGCATAACTAAAATTTGCTGTTCTTATAAAAAACATGTTGAGTAAATACATACGTGGAGACATTAAGATAAGCAAAGATTTGATTTACCAATCAAGCAACAAAACCTATTGCATTATATTCAATCAATCATTCATTCATTCATTTTAGCTTGAAAAGAAAGATTAATTATGAGCTTAAAAAAGCAAGAAAAAAAAAGGAGAGAATCTACAAATGGAAAATTAAAATGCCCACGTTCCTTCCCCACTTATTGTTTTGTATTACATGTTTATTATAAATGATATAGTGTCTTACTGTTCGAATTTTTTTCAGATGAAATTAAGTAGTTTTAACATCCGTTTTCATATCGATGTATTGGACTTAATTGCACCGGATTTAACTAGGTACAAATCTGAAATTAGATTAGTGTTGTTAAAGCTAAAAAGATTTGTCAAATATAAAAATTTGCAGTTTTTGAGTAATGATGTCAAATATAAGAGTTTAGTAACTAAAATAATTTATAAATTTAATGATGATAGTGATTTTTAATCGTTTCTCGTTTGATTTTAATGAGATTAACCTGGTTTTCCTGATTTTTTATTAAATCAAGAAAAGTAGAAAATTCATATACTGAAAAAAGAAAAAGGAAAATAAATACTAAAAAGAAAAGCAGAGAATAAAAAGAGATCAGATGTTGACAAATTTCATGTCACTGTTCGTACAAGGTAGTTTGTTTGAGCGAAGATTTCTTATGTGGGATCCGTCCTTCTCTCTCCTCCTCCCTCTCCAAATCTCCACATTCTCTCTCTCTCTCTATCTTTCTTCACTGTCCCGTACCAGATCGAAAATTCCGCGATCTGACTCAACTCCAATTTCAATGGTGTGTGCTTCCCTTAGATTCCCAGCTTAGCTTGTCTGTCTCTTCATTTTTTTAATTGCAATCTTAATTATGTGCTTGCTGAATTGATGGTTGTTGTATGGAGTATAACTGTTTTGCTGGTGAAGGTGCAGTGATGGTCAGATTGAGAATTGAATCCATGTCGGATGCATGAGGGAAAGGAGTCTGGATGTATGCGGCGGCGTTGTTTGAGGTATAAAAATGATTTCTTTTTGACCTATTTGGGGCCTTTTGGTTGCTAGGTTTCTGGGTTTTGTTGGGTTCTGGATTTGGGAATTAGGGTCCGTTTTGTTTTTTGGGGGTTTGAGTTCTGAGTGTGGTTTCACGATGTTTTGTGGAATTGGGGTTGTTGTATCTGATGGTAGCCCGTGGCAATGGGCCGGGCCGGGCCCGTCCCATTGCCCGTTCGGGCTGTAAAAATACAAGCCCGATGGATATTTCGGGCCGGGCCGGACCAATTAAAAATTTAGTAGCCCGCGGGCCGCCCGTTGGCCTGAGTCGTATATGGTCGGGCTGGACCCAGCCCGGCCCATGATAAAATTAACAGAAATACTAATCTTAAAATTTTGTTTAATATTATTTTATCCAGACTGGACTTTACTGACTCATGTCATCATTTAAACACACTATCTAACCTCCCTCAACAGTACATGTCTATTACAAACTTTAATGGTACACAACTTATTACAACTCATGAACAAAATATTACAACGCATGGCTGCACAAAAACTTTAATGCCAGACACCACAGGTGATAAGTTGGTACTGAGGGCTATTTGCTGCAAAATCCGGAGGCATTTAGGGTCTCTGTCATCACAAACAACATCAAAAGTGTGAGTGAATGAATGAGATAGTTATTACATAAAGGGGCATAAGATTTTTTTATAACAAGACAAAGTCATTATCCTCCTACACAAAAAGGCAATATAAATGTGAATAGACTTGGATAACTGATGATAAAATTGTATAAAAAGAATGCATAACTCTTGTAATAAACAGAAAGCAAGCAATTTAGATAGAAAGTATCTCTATTACCTGAACTAACACTATGGCCTTGAGTGAGGATAATCAATTCTAATGACGGAATCACCCATTTCCAAGTAGCACTCGATCAAGATTGTCATAAAAAATACAAGACATCAAAACATGACGTTGCTTACATGAATAACCAGGACAGGGTAGTCCACCAAGCCGATCTTATCTATATTCTGCCATGAAAAACAGTAAGCCGTAAGCCCTCAATAGCGAAACTAATCAGTTAATATTAATTATGCACCCATCTTTGCCCTTCATCATCAGATTTACATCACCTAAAAAATTATAACTGTGACTTCAGTACAAAATTATAAACCGACTAATTACCATAATAGAACCAGAGACGCTCGCTGGTGACGGCCGCTCGAGAGTTGGAGTCGTGGAGGGGTTGACGCAACCTCGCCGTGAGGAGAGTGAAGGAGAACACGAGCGGTGGGCAAAGGGAAGCGTCAGCATAAGAGTGACGCGTAGAGGAGGGAGCGGCAGCGTACTCGTGTCTTCGGCTTCGACTGTTTTCTCGTATTAGGTTTAGGGTTTCACAACACACGAGCGGCACGATCCAGCATATGTTTTCTCGATTTGTTTAGGGTTTCATAACACGAACCCGAGCAGCGGGCTTAGTTCGGGCCGGGCCTCCGGGCCGGCTCGGGCTTTATTCTACTGAGCCTGAGTCCGGCCCTTTATAATCGGGCCGGGTCGCTGACGGGCTTCCGTACGGAACGAATCGGGCCTCAGGCCCGCGGGCCGACGGACCGAAATCGGGTCAACGGGCCTCGCGGGCCGATTGACGAGGGCTAGATGGTTGGATTTTGATAGACCGATTATGATGTTGTTGAATTTGATGTTTTTGTGTTCAGGGGATGAGTGTGAGTCTCCATTTCGGTGAACTGAGTTGAGCTGAATGCTGATTTTCTGGCTGGGAATTTGGGTTACGAGTCTTTTTTCGGGTATTGATTGTAAGATTTTGCGGCTTGTTTACTCAATGTGGTCTTTTATGTTTTTAGTAGCGAGTTGGATTGGAACATAGATAACACTGTAATAGTTTGTTCGTTCATCATATTATTTAGCGTATACTAGTATTTAATGCCTTTTCCGAGCGCCAGTTTTGTAGATTTTTGTTACCTGTCTGAAACTTGGATAAGATGAATGATGTTTTGACTTAAGATATATCTTGTTGCTGATCGGAATTCATTAACTTTCTGTAGTATATGATTCTCTACCTCGTCGCCATTTTTGTGGTGTTGGGATGAGCTTGTTGGTTATGATCATTCTCGAAAATTCATAACTTATTGAGCTTATGGTTCACTGAGAAAGAGTTTACAATGCCGTCATGAGTAACAGACAAATGTTTTGTTGACGATAAATAAGAATGATCAGGATGTTGAGACTAATTTATGTCGTCGGTTGATTGGCAGGGATGGGGACAAAAGTGCAGAGTAAGAGTTACCTACTGGGTTATCATCCAATGGGGGATCTCAATGTCGACTCCAACAGTGGTACATGGCCTGTTTTTTATGGAGATAAACCATTGAGCAATGAGCAGTTTCACAATCCTCAGTTGCAGAGGACTATAGCCGATGCATATTTCGGGTATCATACTGAAGCTGTGAAGCAGAAAATGCTTGAACATGAAGCGACTTTTAAGACCCAGCTCTATGAGCTCCATCGGCTTTACCAGGTGCAAAGAGACTTAATGGATGAGATGAAAATGAACGAATTGCATAAGCAAAGCATGACTATAGAGACGTCAATGTCTTCTTGTTCAGCTTCTCAGAGGCAAGATGCTCAAGGATGGAATACTTCTTCAGCCTTTCCCTTGTCGAGCTCCGCTAGCGCTAAACCGGCTGTTGTAGGAGCAAAAGACTTCTTCAACTCCACTCCAAATTTTTTGACTGGTAAAAGTCCACAGAATGGCTTGGTTTCATGCGGCAATGCAGGCGGCTCGAAAGATTTTGAGGTAGAGATATTAGAGTGTAGGCCCTCGAAGACAAGAAGGAAGTTTAATCTTGAACTCCGAGCTGATGAATACATTGATGTAGAAGAACTTGACTTTATCTCTAAAAGACCGCCTGGTGTTTCACGCTATCCTTCTAATGGAAGTTGCGACGATCCACCTTCCAGTAGCACAAAAATGTTCTTCAGCGGATCTGTTAAGAATGGTAGCCGTGGAGATGGAGCTAGACTAAAAAACTGTGAAAATGGTGTGGCAGACTTGAATGAGCAGATTCACATTCAAGGACAGAACTCGTCTTCTCTCAACTTTGTTGGATGTGATTCCAACTTCCAATCGAAACAACAGTTCTGTTCGAAGTCACGGTTACAAACTTTCCCTCGGGAATTTATGCAGAGTTCTTATCATGGGCGAGATGACAGTAGGTCAAGAAATCTAATCATCGCTCAGAAAGATAATGGGAGGCTGTGGTCGCATATGATCGATTCAGGTTAGAAATTCTTTTTCAGAACAGCAATTTTGTCTTTAAATATTTCTCTCTTTTTTTTCATAGTTTCTATTTTCCGCAGCACGAAGCAAAGGCCAGACAACCCCTTTCTCTCAGAATTCGATATCTGAAAAGATCAATCTGTTCAATAAAGGTCAGGATGGTCCATATTTCCGAACCGGCCAAATCAAGGCAGAGCATTGGAAAGAAAGGTCCAAAGGCGGTCCAAAACACTCTGGAAATGGTGTTGATTTCTTCAATTGCCTCAGTAACGGCCACCAATCTGACAAGTCTTTTTCTACCTCGGCACCATGGGAAAAGTCAGGCAGCTGCATTACCCAAAAATCAGCTACAGCTGAAATGCATGCTTGTTTTATTTCGGCAGCTACCTTACCTCAGAGTTTGCAGTCTTCGAGTAAGAGTGCTTGGACTCCTGAACAGGGTTGGCAAATTAATTCAGATGACGGAAAAGATAACGCCTATCAGGATGGGTTTTACAAAGGATCGTGTTCAAGCTCTGGACCAGCTAGCTGCCCCTCAACAAGCTCTGATTATTTGAATTGTGGCAACCGTAGTTATATGGCATCGGGGCATACTATTTGTCAAAATGGGTTGATAATTCTCAAGGGTTTAAATAGTATCGATGCAAGCTCTGCGAAAGGAATTGACTTGAACATAGCAAGTGTAGGTGATAGTCATGACTTTGTTGATAGACCCAACCGGGACCTTGTTGCAGACTTTCCATGGCTGACGTCTAGCGGAGGTTTGAAGAATGGGGAAATTCAGTCATTTAACAGCAGCATCACAGGGCCAGGTTCGACTGCTTATGACATGGAGGCGAAGCCTGGAGTTAAACGCATTATGGGGGTCCCAATTTTGGGAGAATCTCATGCATTCAAGGGAGCTTCATCCTCACTAGAAAAAATGGACATACCTGGAAGGGTTCGAGGTTTTGACATGAACTTGCCCTGTGAATCAGAAGAGAAGGATGCGGAATCTCCTGCGGTCAGTGGAAGGAATCACATTGATCTGAACTTGTGTTTAACCGAGTACGAGGAGGTGCTGACAACCTCGGCTGGTTCAGAGAAGATTATTATAGGTTTTGATTTGGAGACTCCTGGTGAGACTGAGGAAGATCTCATCGGACTAAAGCAGCAGAGGCCTGAGCACTTGGATGAAGATCTTGTGACAGTTGCCGCTGAGACAATCTGGGGCATCTCATCGCGCAGGAAACTATCCTCTCCGGTGGATAAACCGGTTGCCCTCGAGTGGTTTGTCAACGTTATTACACCAGGCGCAGATGAGGCTGATAGAGTGGCGCAGGAGGTCAATATGGAAGAGGCCGATTCGATGGATTACTTTGAGTACATGACACTACAGTTGTCAGAGACAAAGGAGGAAGAATATCTCCATGACTACCCTAAGCCCCCGGAACCAGAAGAACAGACAGGGACAGGTTTGTGCGCTACAAGGACCCGAAAAGGGCAAGCTAGACGATGCAGGCCAAGGAGAGACTTCCAAAGGGACATCCTTCCTGGACTGGCATCACTTGCAAGGCATGAGGTCACAGAAGACCTTCAGACATTCAGAGGTTTGATGCGGGCCATGGGACATTCTTGGCAATCTGGTCTGACAAGAAGAGCCGGGCCGAGAAGGGGTCGGCCAAGGTCGACTCCCGTTCAGCCCCCCACAAGCCCCTCCCCGCCTCCACCCAAAAAACCCAACACCACCGACGCCGTCACTACCCAATCCTCCTCTGCTTCGCCCCAGAAGAGAAGTATTACTACTACTACCATTACTGACGAACTCATGAATATGGAGGATCAGAGAAGCTTGACTGGCTGGGGTAAAACTACCAGACGGCCTAGAAGACAACGTTACCCTACCGGTAACAACAACGCTTCCGTCCTACGCATAGCCTAATCATCAGAACAGCAACCTGTTGCTGAGCCTGTTTCCATTGTGTGATCTAACGTTATAGAGTTATTGTACATGAGTATCAGGACAACATTTGTAGCAGCCCTTTTCGGCAGGAATTTGTCCCAACTACTCTCTAACTCTTGTCCCCGGCTTCCTTCATTCATAAATAATCTTCATTTCTTCACCTTAATATCATCCTCTTTATTTCCGCATTAAAATACAATCAATTATAATATAGCATCCTTTTATAATTTTAATTTTTTATTATTAAAATTTTAATATTACATCATTTTAATACGATGTATGCTATACCAGATCTAAATCCCTCGTGTTCCTCTCCTTTCCAAAATGTTTCTCCCAAAACTTTTATTAAATGTTTCGTATTGAAATAAATCCAGTGTGACGCATCAAAATATATTGAATTATGATGAGATATCATTTTGTTCTAAATTTACAGTACGACATCATTTAAAATTTATTTGGAATAAGTCATTATCTAAATCCATATTTCAAATGGTGTAGCCTGTAGGTTCGATGGTCGGATATATTTGATACTTTGGGGGTCTGATTGTATTAGTTACAAAGTTCTAGTTACCAAAATGACCTTCGTAAAATTCGGAGCTTCAGTGAATTGGCGGGAGAGGATTTATCAATCCCTAAAAACACCTCGGAAGTTTCAATGGAGCGGAGCTCAGATGATGTAATTCAGATTGCTGTAAGATGATGCGTCTGGCGTCTAACTGCCATTGTCGGCTGAAGCTTCGACGTTTATGCATATTAAATTGGAGTCTTACGAGTTGCTTCTACCATGTCGACGGCCGACAATCATCGATCGGAACCGACTCGTCGGTAGCTGCAGTTTACTCCATTTCGTCGCACGTTAAATTACTGGGGTTGTGCAATAATGTGAACAGTTTGAGAAAGTTGCATGCTTTGCTGATTGTGGAAGGGGCGAATGAGTTTTTGTGTCAGACTAAGCTTGTGAGTATGTATGGTTCATTTGGGCGGGTGAGTGATGCTTGCAAGGTGTTTGATTTAATTACTCAGCCGGATTTTTTCGCTTATAAGGTGATGATTAGGTGGTATTTTATGTATGATTTGTTTGAGGAGATAATGGGGTTCTTCGGGCGTTTGAGGAAATGCCTGAGAGAGTATGACAATGTGGTGTTTTCGATTGTGTTGAAGGCATGTAGGGAGTTGTGTGAGTTTGATGAGGGGAGGAAGGTGCATGGGTTGATTATTAAGGTTGGGGATCCGGATAGTTTTGTGTTGACAGGGTTGGTTGATTTGTATGGGAAGAGTGGGGAGATTGAGGATTCGAAACGGGTGTTTGATGGTATTTTTGAGAGGAATGTTGTTTGTTGGAGTTCGATGATTGCGGGGTATGTACAGAATGGGTGTCCTGAAGAAGGGTTGGTTTTGTTTAATCGGATGAGGGAAGGGTTGGTGGAAGGGAATCAGGTTACTTTGGGGAGCTTGGTGTGTGCGTGTACCAAATTGAAGGCTTTGCATCAGGGGAAGTGGCTTCATGGGCATGTGGTTAAGTACTGTTTTGATGTGAATTCATATTTGGGGACATCTCTGGTTGATTTTTATGTCAAATGTGGTGATATAAGAGATGCTAGATTACTGTTTGACGAGCTAGGGATTGTTGATCTTTATATATGGACAGCTTTGATTGTTGGGTACACTCGGAGAGACTATCCCATTGAGGCTTTGAGACTTTTCACAGGCAAGAAATGGAAAGGCCTAATTCCTAGTTCTGTGACTATTGCATCAGTTCTATCATCTTGTGGGCAGTCAGGCGAGTTAAGTTTAGGTACGTGCGTTCATGGCATGGTTGTTAAGTTTGGCTGGGACAGATTTGAAGATCAGGCTGTGAGAAACGCACTGGTGGATATGTATTCGAAATGCCACTTAATGAAAGATGCTCGTTTCATATTTGAGGAGTTTCCTGATAGAGACCTCATAGCATGGAACTCTATCATTTCTGGTTATGCTCAAAACGGGTCTGTCTGTGATGCTTTGGAACTCGTAGGTAAGATGAGATTAGCTTCATTCTCACCAGATGCAGTCACAGTGGTCAGCGCTCTGTCAGCTTGTGCTTCTGGTGGTCTTTTACGAGTTGGCTCTTCTCTACATGCCTTCTCAACGAAAGAAGGCCTCGTAACATCGAATGTCTATGTAGGAACTGCACTCTTGAACCTTTATGCAAAATGTGGTGATGCAAGATCTGCTCGTTTGATATTTGATTCAATGAGAGAAAAGAATACAATAACATGGAGTGCAATGATCGGTGGTTACGGAGTGCAAGGGGATGGAAACAAGTCCGTGGCTTTATTCGACAACATGTTGAGCGAACAATTAGAACCAAACGAAGCAATCTTCACAACTCTTTTATCAGCTTGCAGCCACGCAGGGTTGGTTGGAGAGGGTTGGAGCTATTTCAACTCAATGTGCAAAGACTTCAATTTTGTGCCTAAAATAAAGCACTACGCGTGCATGGTTGATCTCCTAGCACGAGCTGGCCGCCTCGAAGAAGCCTTATATTTCATCAACAACATGCCACTCAAGCCTGAAGTAAGTGTCTTCTCCGCTTTTCTCCATGGGTGCAGTATTCATTCGAAGTTTGAACTCGGAGATGAGGCCGTTAAAAGAATGCTGGATATGCATCCTGATGATGCTTGTTACTACGTGCTCATTTCTAATTTCTACGCTGCTGATGGAAGGTGGAACTTGGCTAACCAGATAAGGAACTTAATGAAGCAAAAAGGGCTGGATAAGTCCCCAGGGCATAGTTTTGTTGATATCAACAAATCTGGTAACTATCTTTCTTCAATTAAAGTACCATTCTATGTGTAGTTCTGCATCCTAATGATCCTCAGCGAGTTAAAAGGATACATCTCCTCATAGTCGAAGCAGAAGGTATATGCTCAATGCCTCGAGGTAAAATGCATTTCATGATACGATATCATTCCTTACAGTGCCTCATCTGCTTCTAGCATTGACATAAACCAGTTGTTCATATGTGTCCATTCTTGAGAACTCTGCAAAAGATCACAATGTACATACATGGATGGGTTTTCCAATGTCCAAGGTATTCACTTTATCCTTCTATGGTAATCAAAGAAGACAGTTACAGGCTTTCTTACAAATAAATTGCCCTCTCAACAGAGAACAGGTAGATTATTCTGTACTCAAAATTTTCTATCTATCTTACTGCGGTATGTGTTTCAGACGATAATTTCGAGTGTCATAGAAATTCTAAACACGACATCAACTGGTCTTGAGCCAAGTTATGTGATCCCATGAATAATTTGCTGATTTCTTTGGTTGGGGAGTGAGATAAATAAATAGCTCCAGCTCTGTGAATTTTATTGTGCTTCGATAGAGCTGTAGGCAGGGACTTTAGTTAGGCCTGTGTTTTTCATCCTTGATCTCACCTTGCCAAAATCAACCCAGTTTCCGCCTTCTGCATAAACATTAGATAGCAAAGTGTAATACCCGGTGTCAACTGTTTCTATGTCTAAAAAGTTCTGTTTCATGCTTGTGATCAGGTCCATCCTTCCATGGATTCGGCATCCATTCAGCAGGGCACCCCAGGTGCTGGCCTCCACTGGGAATGGTGCAGATTTTATGATTTCATATGCCCCTTCAAGGTCCCCAGCTCGACTCAGAAGGTCAATCATGCAAGCCAAATGCTCTGAGTTAGGCTCAACACCAAATCTCTGCATCATGTGAAAGTACCGGCTGCCTTGTTCCACAAAACCTGCATGACTGCAGGCAGACAGAATGTTCATGAAGGTAACTTGATTCGGTTTCACTCCAGATTGGATCATCTCGTTGAAAGTTGACACTGCATCACTTATTTGACCATGCATCCCGTAGCTTGATATCATGGCGCTCCAAGATACGACACTTCTGTCTGCCATGCTGTCAAAAACTCTCCGTGACATTCGCAGATCTCCACATTTGCCATACATATCAGTCAGTGCAGTATCCATGAAGGTGTCTCTGCTCACTCCAGATGTAATCAGCTTATGGTGAACCCATTTTCCTTTCTCAATATACCCTGTGTTTGCACAAGCTTGGATTACTATCAAGAAGGTCACATAATTCATCTCCAGGGAGTTGTCATACATCTGATCAAACAGGTTTATTGCTTCAGCTGGCTTACCAACCTGAGAGAACCCTGATATCATCGAGTTCCATGTCACTACACTCCTATGTTCAAAGCTGTCGAAAATGTGATATGCTGAGTCTTCAGAGCCACATTTTGAGTACATATCGATCAGGGCATTCACCACAAACTCATCATGGGAGCCTGTCTTGATGGAAATGCTGTGAATCTGGCAGCCGAGTTCAGAACAGCCCATGTCTGCACAAGCTGATAAAACACTTGATAAGGTGAATGCGTCTGGAAATAGGCCTTGGTTGCGCATTTGTGTAAGGATTTTGGAGGCCTCAGAAAGCAACCCTTTCTTAGCATGAGCTGAAATAAGCAAGTTCCATAATATTACCGTCTTCTCTGGAACGGTATTGAAAACCTGTACACTGTCTCGGATGTTGCCATGATTGGCATAGAAGTCGACCAGTACTGGTCCTGAGTATTCAAGTTCAAAGGCCTTTTTGAGGATGTAACAGTGAACAGACTTGCCTTCTTTTAGGCAGCCTAGGCCAATGCAAGAGCCCATAACACTCGTCATGGTTACTGAATTAGGCTCTGTTTGAGCTCTCAGCATGTCTGCGAATACTTCCAACGCCTGCTCGAAAAAGCCAGCCTGATTATAGCAGAATATCATACCGGACCAAGATGAAACACTGCAAGGCTCCGTGATGCTCCTGAACAGACTCTCAGCGCTGCTCAAGTCACCACATTTGCCATACATGACTGTAATTGAGTTATCCAGTGAGTCGTTTTTCTCCATTCCCATTCTAAGGACATGGCCATGAGCAGACCTGGCAAGATTAAGACAACCCACTTCGCCGCAAGCTTCTGCCACCGTCAGCATTGTCACCGGATCAGTCTTGACTTCCGCATCCACCATTTTGCGGAACATCCACAGCCCTGCGCTAGCCATTCCATTTTGAACATAGCTGGAGATGACTGAAGCCCAAGCAACCAAGTCCGGTTCAGGCATTTCATCAAACACCTTACAGGCATTATTTAAACAGCCTAGCTCTCCATACATACTCAGCAAAGATGTATCAACAACATCATCCCCACCGAAGCCCAGCTTCACAATCCTCCCATGAACAACCTTACCAACCCGGACATCACCAGATCCAGCACAAGCTCTCAACACAGATGGATATATGAAGCTTGTAGTCTCTACATTCTGAAAAATCATGTCATGAAACTGAAAGATAGCAGCTTTGAACAACCCACTCCATACAAAGCATTTCATCAACACACCCCACATGAAACCATCAGGCTTGGGGAAAGTGTTGAACACCAGCTGAGCTGATTCAAGATAACCCATTTGAGTGTAAGATTGAATGAGCTTGGTTGAAGCTTGGGCGCTTCGGCAATGGCCGACTGTGAGCAGATGGGCATGAAGCTGGGTTAAAGCCCTCACAGACTTGCATGATTTGAATAATGGAATGTAAAGACTCATTTCAACTGTCTGCTGAATTGAGTTTCAGCAGTCTTTTGATATACTGAAAACCCTAGCTTTTGCAACAATAACAACATGTGGAAGACAAATCAGCTGTGGAGTTCATGGATGGAAGTTCTGATGAATACCCATTTCCTAAATTTATATTTTGAGGATGATGAGACAAATAAAGTTGCAACCTCGGGAAACAAACCATAGCTGGGTTTCTCTTTCTCCTGCTTTGCTTGAAGCTACAGATTTCATGAATGACAATGAATCATTTGGAGATTGATGGGTGTTGACTGGGCCTGAACCTGAAGCCAGCCAGCCTCATTGAAGATGGAGGAAGGTATCAAGACATGTCAACAGATCATTTCTCCCAAAAGGGATGACCTGAGAACACAGTGAGAGACAGCTAGCTTAGCTTAAACTGGCATTACTAAATGAGGTTCAGTGCATGCACTTTGCCTCATCATTGCTAGACACTAAACTAGTGGAGCTCAGTGCTCAAAAGTTGACACACTCATGGACCACCACCATCATCAAATCATATGGGAACAAAGCTTTTGTCATAATACTATTTCTGGCAAGCATCTATGGACATGAATAGAAAAATGAAGCACACACAGTAAGTCAGAAGCCAGTGTAGAAATGAGGTGATGAGGAAGGTTGAGGTAGCTTGTCAAGGACTTGTAACACTTCCTTCATCGAAGGTCTCTTCTGCGGCATTGGCGAAACACAAGTGATCCCCAGTTTGAAACAAGCCATCAACGCATCTTCCTTCCCCTCCACCTCGCCCCGAATCGTCACATCGGCCATTCGGACAACCCGGTTCCTATCCTCCACAAACAACATCTCCATGTTACTCTGCCCTGATTCATCACATGAACTTACCTTCCCCGTCAACAGCTCCAAAAACATCACTCCAAATGAGTACACATCCCACTTCGGGTTAGCCTTTATGCTCCTCAGCGACTCAGGGGCCGCGTAAGGAGACATTCCGAACGAGCTCGGGCTCGGACTCGGACTCGGCCCCGGCCCCATCAGGCTCGCCTCGTGAAAACTATCGCGGGACGCCGTGGACCTCTTACTTCCAAATATCCTAGACGAGCCCGACACTTTGTTACTCACATCCCCCGCCAGGAGTCTTTCCAGCCCGAAATCCCCGATCTTGGGCTCGAAGTCGAATCCTAGCAGAACATTGCTCGGTTTCAGATTCCCGTGCACGTGTTTCTTCTCGTGTACATAGCTCAGCCCTCGCGCAACTCCCTTCGCTATCTTAAGCCGAACTTCCCACGGCATAAGACAAGGAGATGATCCAGCCTTCCCTACACAAATCCAACTTTCATAAAAAAAAAGTAACACATATGTCCCTCGCTCACTCACTCACTACCCAAAGTCGCTCAAAAAGATGACACTTTTTTTTTCACATTTAAAGTCAAGCATCTTGGTTATACCTACCACCTGCCCCCCTTTTTTGCACAATTTTAATCGAAAATGAAATTGAAAAATACTTACTGTAGCGAGCCGTGGCCAGGCTGCCGTTGGGGACAAACTCGTAAATAATGAGTTTTTGGTCCGGGCCGAGGTAGAAACCTCGGACCCGGACGACATTGGGATGGACGAGCTTCCCAATGGTACGGATTTGAGTCTCGAAATCTTTGAACCGGTGGTCCGGCCCGGTTTCGCCGATTCGTCGAACCGCAAGAACCGAACCCGTTTCGAGAACCGCTTTGTAGAGTATGGTTGAACCGGTCGCGCCGAGGATGTACGCCGACGCTTTCAGCAGCGTCTCGAGCTCGAGGTCTGAGTCGCCGCCGTCCAAGGCGACGAGTTTTGGAGCTGGAGATGAGGGGAAGGTTGATGTCACGTTGTTGGAGTTCGTGGTGTAAGATTGTAGGCGGCGGCTGGATTCGTCGTTTTCGTCGGAGTCGGCAGACGCGGAAGTGGTGGAGGATGCGTAGTCTTTGTCGCGCTTGGGTAAGCAGGTGCACCAGGCGCCGGTTGGTGACAGTTCTAATGTTGCAGGAGTTTGGGGTTGACTCGGTGGCACAGCCGTTGCTTTGTCGGTGATAGCGTTCCGCCGTTTTTTGACTCGGTAAACGTAGAAGAAGACAAACCCTAGGATCATGATTCCAGCCAGATCTCCGATCACGATGCCTAAAATAGCGCCTAAACGGAGGCCTTTACTGCTTCTGTTGCCGGAAGAGTTCGAACCAGTGCCGGGGATGGTTTTGGGGATGGCGGCGATGGCGGGAGGCGAGTTGGTGACGTTGGGAGGGTTGCTGAGAGTGGAGGGGATGAGGCAAGGGTTTTTCAACGGCCTGCCGCACAGATCGGGGTTGCCGGAGAAGGATTTAGCGGCTTGGTTGAGGAAGAGTTTGCTGTCGGGAATTTGGCCGGTGAGGTTATTGAAAGAGACGTCAATAGTGGCGTTTTCTGGAACTTTGTCGGCAAGTGTTTGTGGAATTGCGCCAAAGAGTCTGTTGTATGAGATGTTGAAGTAAGCTAAACTCAGACCGCCGAAATCGGTAGATAAGGAGCAGTTGATGAGGTTGGAAGAGAGATCCAAGTACTGTACAGAGTTGAAATTCGTCGGGAGGTCGCCGGAGAAGTAGTTGTTCTTTAAAGAGATCACTGTCAGATTAGTTAAGCTGGAGAGAGATGCTGGTAAGTTGCCAGCCAGAGCATTGTCAGAGAGGTTGAGGACTTGTAGAGTCTGGAGGGCTTCAGCCATTTCCTCGGGAAGCTCGCCAGAGATCCAGTTGTTGGACAAGTCTAGATAGCGTAGCTGGGAGGGAGAGGTGGAGTTGAGCATTGAGAATGGCAGAGATCCGTTTAAAGAGTTGTTGGCGAAGTTGAGGTGCTGGAGATGTTGAATGGTGAGCAAATCAGAGGGGATGGAGCCTAGGAGGTTTGAGTTTGGGAGTGAGAGGCTGATGACTCTTCCAGAGTTCGGTGGAGCCTCCCCACAGGTGACTCCGTTCCATTTACATGGTGTTTGGTCCCAGAAATACCAGTTTGATAAAACTTGTAGCGAGTCATTGAGAAGTGAGGATTTGAACTTGAGCAGGAGAGTCCCATCTGGGTTGAGTCCATAAGATGATGGAGCTAGCAGGAGGAGGAGGAAGACAGCAGCTTGACATCTCCACCATTGGAGCTCCATGTTGACCGAGTTCATGATTAAGAAATAAGTCCCTACAGCTTTACTTTCATGATCTATTCTAGCTGGTTGTAGTAGCTAGGGAGGAAGTTGAAGATGGATATGAGTAGATAGATGGAGGGAGAGAGATGGAGTGAGAAAGAGGGAGATAGGAGTGAGATTGACTCAGGGGGCCATGTGAGGTAAAGGGAGCAAGAAAAGGAAGATGAATAGATTATTAAGGACTGAAGAGATGACCACAGCTCACCAAATGGAAAACCTCCCCACCAATATGCTTCATATCAGGTCTGCAATTCTAATCTATTTACTAAACAATTCTGCACTGGAACAATCAAATTCTCAGCACATTTATGAATTGGGTAGCAACAGTTAGTATTAAATTGCATGTTAGCATCAAATTTATTGAAGGGTGAGTTGAATTTATTCAATGATTCACACTTCGGGCTTCTGCCTTTCTGGTTGACTTACGTGTGGTTTATGCCATGGCTGGTGTAGGATTGGTGGTTTGGTATGGGGAATTGTGACCACCATGATACCTTATACCCTGCTCAGATCGAGTTCTGAATGTTTGTGTGAGTGTCATGTTCGTGCTCTCTTGTCCTGTTTTGAGTTTTATAGAGAACTTTGGATGAAACAGAATCTTTTTTGCAGAAAACATGGTATGTTTAGAATTGTAAAGATTCTTCTGGTTACCAGAAAAGTTCAAATACTGGCAGTGATGATGCGCTAGAGTGTCCAGTGTGATGCGAGTCATTCATCATTGTCTGGCAAGTATCCAGGGCTTATGTTGTGTAAAGGTTTTGTTTTCATTCAACATTGTCATGTACATCCACTCTATAACACCATTGCCTTCCCAATATATGGGCATAGCTTTATTACCTTTAGGGTAAATTACCTGCCTATATGGGTTTACAAATTACAAACAATCAATTAAATCTGCATTTTGTGACCAAGTGAATGGTAGTTAGCTCTGTTAAAAAACCAAGTTGGCAGAAACTCCCCTGTTTCTCTGCTTTT
Source organism: Umbilicus rupestris (assembly GCA_963678935.1). Lineage (NCBI taxonomy): Eukaryota > Viridiplantae > Streptophyta > Magnoliopsida > Saxifragales > Crassulaceae > Umbilicus > Umbilicus rupestris. The sequence goes on along the minus strand of OY787607.1, from coordinate 15,317,543 downwards.
ATTTACCATTTTATTGACCTTGAACTCCTCTTCTTTTGTTTGTTTGGCATCTGGTGTTCCTCGTAGAGGTAATTTTGCAAGCCTATTGTTTGTTTGGTTTGGTATCTCAATTTCTAGTGGTGAGGTTGTTGGACTCTAGCTAGTTTCAGTTCAAATTCCCACTTCAGCTGAAACTGAAAAAAGACAAAAATGTATTAAGGTTTGGCATATTTGGCTTGATGAATTAAGCCAAACTAACCTCTATTTGAGGTTTGGCATGTTCCCTTTCCTTAAAGCCCCGTGACTGAACATTGCTTATTGATTTCTCATACCTGTAATATTACTATAATTGAGGAGGGGGGGTCTACTGTACTGCAGTGAAGGTTAAAATGATAATCACAACTGTGATATCTCTTTATGTGATATGAGTTCCTTAGAATTGCTGAGTACCTTTCCTAGGTTTCTTATTGGTCAGTGTTCTGTACCTGATGATTATTTTAATGTTCATGCAGGTTCTTGCCTTTCAGGCGATGTATCTGTCAGTTTGCTTTTGATAGTATTCAAAGATGTTTCAGGCTCCTAAAGCTTGGGTAACTATAATCGTAATCATATATCATGAAGGAAATTGACATAGTCGCCTCTGCATATTATATCATGGTTATGATTTCATGCTTGAACTATTTTAACCATATTTGTCTCTCATAGCTTCATTTTGCGCTGTGCAACTATCTATATCACATTCGTATCTCTACTGCAGTATAATGCACTTGAGATTGAGATAATATCCATACTATTCTGGGTTTAAAAAATGTACAGTGCAGAAAGCCATACTGTTGGATACAATCATACTAGCCTCCTCAGGATGATAGGGGTCCGTTTTAATGGTAGCATGTGATCTCTTACACCTTTATGGGTCTCCAGGAGTATGTAGAACCAGGCTCCTTGAATCATCTTATCAGGTTAAGATTTGTAGTTTTAACTTGAGATCAACTTCTACAGCGAGCATATTGTGTTTGGGTGCAACAAGATGCAAGTTTTAGTATCTTATTTTGCTCGTTTGAGACTGGTGTTTAATGGTTCCGGATGGAGGTTAATTTGCACATGGGCTAAATGTTATATATGGAGGAATCATGTCGAGAAGTTGGCTGCTTTCTTCATTATTAATGCGGAGGAGGAACATGAATCAAATGATTTTCAACCAGAGAGGTCTTCAAACCCAAGAACTTATCAACAAAATAGTTAAAATGCTCAAGATGAACTTATGAAAAAGAAAGTTAAACTGGAATCTTGTTCTGAACATGATTATTTAATTTTGTGTTTGTTGTTTATCTAATAATTCTGATACGAGTGTCTACCATGTTGATGCATTGTTGTTGGCTGTTGTCTAAATTGCTTTGGATCCTAGTTTATAGGATATCTCTTAGCCAGTTGTGGTCTGGAGAGAACAGAATTTTAAGCTAATGGTATTTGTAGTATCTACTGTTAGCCTTCACTTTTTCTGAAATATATGCGCCTTTTTTTTCAAAAAAAAAAAAAAAAAAACTTCTTTATGCTTGTTAAGGCCTGAGTTTGTGGCCAAGTGTTATCCCAAGGTTTGTGTTTTGTGTCGTCTATGCTCAGTTTCCTTTTAGCCGCAAGGACTATCAGATTGGTAGGTGGTGTTGGGTTGTGTTTTTTCAAAAAACTTGTATGCCTGTAAAGTTCCACAAAAATAATTCTTACTTTGCCTATTTCATCAAATCCTCCAGACCCAGATCCTGATGGTCCTCTGTCAAACTAAGGATTGGTCTGAAATGCTCCAGGCGATATAACAATGAAAGGCTTGCTCAGTCCATTAGTAAGTTACTTGGATTATAAAAGGCTATATTTAAATATGGTACTTTCATCAAACTTTGTATGCAAGTCCTGTCTTTAATATACAAAAATTAGGCCATGTTCCTAAGAGAAGTATTATCCCTTTCTTTGCTCAGGTTATTTACTCCTCCTTAAAGGGCTGACTAGCCTTTATGTTCTTTGTATTCTATCAAGTGTTGTTCCTGTGTTGCATTAAACACTGCATATTTGAGGAAGATTTAGCACTTGTACTGAGCTGCTCTAAAAGTATTTAATCAAATATTATGGCTATAAAACAACTTGGGGGAGCAGTTTAATTTATAATTTTAATTTTCAAGGGTACACAATAAAAGCTTTTAAAATCACAAGTTGACATTGACGTTTATAGGTGTTTGCCTGCTAGGAGCCTGGAGGTATGGCAGTTTAGAAACAAGGTCAGGCTCTAAAATAGTGAGCCTGCAAGGCCAGAGGCAAGGAATCACAAATAGGTCTTTCCATTCCAGTATAATTTAGACTCTGGAAAATGCCTACTTGAGGTATGAAATGGTGTTCGACCTATTTTAATCTTATATATTGTCAATTTATATTTTAAGGATCAAGTTGAAGTCAAATATAATTTATAATCTTAGTAAGTTCAAGGATCGATATAATAAGCAAACATGTATATATACTATGCGAGATAGTGCATATATTTAGCTATTCTAATCAAGAAAAATGTTGTAACTACTTAATTAACAAGAAAAAGATTATGTAAATAAAAACAATATTCAAAAATCAAACTTCATCCGTGTGCACCATTCAATTCATGAAACAAAACATATAATTACTCATATCATTCGTGTGCTATAATCTTGTAAATAAATCACGTGTGCTATCATTATATATAAGCCAAACACTCGTGGATCATTAATTTTCGCGAGAAATCTTGTACTTCAAGTCATTCCAACGAGGCATACACTCGATTGTTTATAACCATTAATATCCAATCAACATTGGTAACTTACGCGAGGAACACATTAAGAACATATTTTTTCCAAAAAAGTGATGGTAACTTCCCTAACAAATCATATAATAACAACATAGTTACTATGATTAGATATTAATCTTACATAATTCCGATTAATTATCTCAACTATGATTACTTTGGTTCTTAATCTATTTATCCTTACTACAAATTTGCAAAGAACATTTCATCAAGCGATGCAAGATCAAACACATACATATAATTCAAAGCAATCGCATGAAAAGAGTTAATATTATACGAGATCCATGGAATCTCGGAACAAGACGGCTATTCACTGATCATGACGATAAAAGCAAAATTCATGTATAAAAAAAGAGTTAAAGAAGAAGAAAAAAAAGTAAAAGAAGAATCATTCACTACGAAATCAATCTTCAATCCTTAAATAACATTTTCTATTTATAGGATCAGATCTAGGTTTCAAAGTTTTGCGCCCGTACTGACCTCATAGAGCGTTACGATCATATGGCCTATGATTATCTACGGGTGATACAAATGAAAATACATTCAGGATCTTCAAGTCTATACCGATCGCTTTGAGTCGGTCGTACTACATGGTTGATCGTACTGGATGTACTGTTCGTCATGTGATACGGACGGTACGAGTATGAACAGATTCAGGACCTCAAGTTTGTACCTGCCTTTAGGTACGACCATACCACTCTACGGACGTAGTACTCCATGATACGGACTGCTGTTCACTTGCACAAAGAGCTTGACTTTGATTGCTTATTTCACCCTTTAAATCTTTGAATTTCATTTTGACGACTCAAAGTTGTTGTAATACTTTGAGTTAGCTTTCCAACATTATATTGGTCGTCAGAAGACGAATAGGTCAATTTGCCCAGATTTTGACTTGTTTTTTTCCCAAATAGTTGTGTATTGCCTAGTTTTGCTCCAAACGAACTTCAAAACCTCTATTTGATGATATTTGACACAATACAATACAAAATAGGCAAATGACAATAAAAAAAATCCGAAAAAACAGATTAAATTCTATTAAGAATGATGTGAATAATTGGTAGAGATTTCAAGCGATCATGGGCATGTTGAGTGAACAATCTGTTATCACCAACTGTACCCGGTTACCCACATATCAGTTTGCACAGGTTGATCAGAACCAAAACACGAAAAAGGACTAGATAATTCACATACTGAGAGTGTGTTGAATCATCTAGTCCTTTGAGCTTATGAAACTGTTTTCTTTATATACTTTTGTCTCTGGAGCACTGCGGCATAGAACACAGATAAAGGATGTGCTTAATTTGGTTGTTTTGACCCATCAAGCGAGCTCTGCCATGTTATTGTGTTATTAAACTATTCTACATTAGATCAGATTCTCAACACATGAATTGCATAGCAGCAGTGAGTACAATATTGCATGTGGGCAAATGGCGTCAAATTTTATTGCAGGATGTGTGGAGTTTACTCTTGAGAGGCTGCATTTTGACATTAAATAATTTGTACAACTATTTTTCCAGGTCTGGAAAAGTATAAATGCAATCAGTGACGATGTGGCTGCAAGGTCAAATAATAAGGTGAGTTTCAAAGGCTTGTATTCTTTTCATTTGACATTGTTGAGAGTCTTGCAGATAGTGTTATTGCCATTAGATAGTGTTATTACTACATTTTTGGCATTGTAAATTTACAGGCACTTATTTAGAATTTGAAAGTTGGATTCAGAAACATAAGCAAGTTGGGGGAAGTTTCCCAGTTGTTCTGATTCTATTTGCCTTTTTCTTTACCTTCAACTCCTCCTTATTCTTCTTTTTCTCTGCTTCTGCTCTTGCACCTCTTGCAACTGCATCAATGTTCTCCATTTCATGACGGAACTGTTGCAGGACTCTTACTCTTTTCTGTTCAACTTCCCTCTGCATTTGAAATAACAAGCAAGAAAATGTAATTTAAGTAATGGAGTGGATAGAATTCAGTGAACAAAACAAACCTCTCTTTTCTCCTTTTTCTGTTTGGCTTTATCCTTCTTTTTGTTTTCCCATGAATCAATCGTGCTTCTTAATTTCTCGTACCTGAAATACGGGGTTGGACCTTTTGAGTTCGCAACAGTAATAGAAATTTCTCATCCATCATTTTCTTGCCCTACTTTTTCTGCTATGGTTACCTTTGTTTTATCCTACCCATCTCAGCTCTCTCCCACGTAGCAGCTTTTGAACCTTGAGCTCTGGTTGCTGTCTTTATAATAGTATCCCGTGGATCAGGTTTTGGAAAATCATTGCCTACTTTCAGCCCTGCTGTTTCAGGTCTTTGAGTTTCAACTCTGTCCAATGTATTATCAGCAAAAGTTGTTGGCCTCTTCAGCCATGGATTATCATCAGTGAAAGTTGGACGCTTCTTCAATGATGGTTTGGCGGTGATGGCCCTTTCAGCCTCTTTCACCTCAGTAGGATTCGGAAGGTTATCGGCGAAACTAATTTTCCTTTTTATGGGCGGGGCCTTGCCAAATAATTTTCTGACAGAGGTGAGCTTCTCATCTGAACCAGAAGAATCATCATCTATGATACACAAGAACTAGTAGTCAAAACACAGACTGAATTTCATTTGTCCCGTTTAATCAACCTTTTATGAGCATACTACTGTACCTGATGATGTTTTTGATCCCCTAGCAGGCTCGTGCATTTTGGTCATCATGTCTTCTTTCTCGCCTTGGATTTTGGCTGCTGAACTCTCTGGCACCTCAGGTTTAGGGGATGAAAAACCAAAGTAATATTTCAATAAAATTTTACTGGTAGCTGAAGTTGTAGGTAAGTTGGATACCTACCTGATAATGATCTTGATCTTCTTGCAGGTTGTGGAATTTTAACTGACGCGTCTTCTGTTTTAGTTGAAGAGGCATCAGGTAGCTTCGTCTTCTGTGGAGTATTATGATTATGATGATCATAAAGCGAGCTAATGGCGTAGGCAGCAGCAGCCACTGCTGCTGAGTAATCACCCCCATCAGTACTGGTTTCATAATCCTTGCTCATGGTCCCAGAAAATTGTCGTTGGAACCAGTTGCTCTTCTCTGCAAATCCAAAATCAAGGTTTGAATTCATTTGGCATGGCTGTTTGACAATTCATGTTCCACTAACCAACCTCCTTTGAACGATCGACTTGTTGTTCTTTGTGGTGCCGCCTCTTCCTGTCTTACATCAGAAAATCTCACCCTACAGGAAGAAGGCAGTTAATCATATATGATTCTTCTAGTGAATTTTTGCAAATGGGCTTGGAGATGATTGTGTATGGAAGGAAATATTACCTTGCTTGCTTGATCAAAGTCTCCATTAATGGCAGGAATGCATTAGGATGTGCTTATTTGAAGGACAAGCCTGTCTACATGGATGGGGATTGGAGATTCTTTCATCATACTTTGCATGCAAGTTCTGTCAAGAATCATACATGTTCCTTGAAGAAGAAAAGTATGATCCCTTTTCTCAGATTCTTCTGAAGCATCTCATCTAAAAAAACTACATATTAGATACATTGCTTGCTCTCGTTGAGAGTCGAACTCAAGACCTCCCGCTTACTAAACGGGTGCTCTAACCAACTGAGCTACGAGAGCTTGTTGAATTTTACTCCACATTTGGGATACCATACTCATTTTTGGACTAAAAGTTGAACAAATATCAGAACAGGCCGTGTTCACTGTGATTAATTATATTTGACACCGAGCAGCCACAGGGTGGGTTGAGATTTTCTGGGATCGTGTTCTTCATATATTGGACACTTTATACCCTCGAGTTCAGGGTTCTTACAATTTCAAGTTTGGATTTTTATTCTTTTTTGACAAATTTCTGAAATTGAAAATATTTTTAACAAATTAGGACCCCAAGTCAGTTGAATTCAGATTATTTATAGAGTTTTGGTGAAAAAAAATTTAGATTTGTCCTCTCTCCTAAAATAGATATTTCAAATACCTCATTTGATAAATTCGTTTCTGAAATGTTCCGTTTTTTAACGAGATCAGTCTCCTTAAAAAAAAAAAAAAGGAATCGAACATAATAAGACCGGGTAATTGTGTTTTGTAATGTGACCGGTCATGTCATGACCGGCCTCATCTGAATTATGCTGAATTGAGAGCAGAAAAATCAAACGTGACAAGACTGTACGAAAGACCCCCAGTCAGCAAGCACGTATGAGATTGGTCTCATCAAAAAAATATGACACCGATCATATTAAGATTGGTCTCATCAAAAAAATATGACACCAGTCATATTAAAATCGTCATACAAAAATATGACACCGGTCATGTTAACATCGGATAATTATTGATAAATTTGCAGCGTCCTCATTTCTCTTCCTCCCAGCAGCTTCTCTCTTCCCCTTCACTGTCCATCCGATCTGCATATTATGTGATAAGTTTCAAGGTATTTTGGATGTTTTTGGAGCTTATTAAGTGGTAATGATGTGTTATATATGTTAGATATATTGTGTTTACGTTAAAGTTTGAATATAAATGATGTTATTAGTAGGTTAATGGTCCAATAATTATGATATGTTAAAAATTTTATAATATAATATGTTTATATATGAATGCATGTTGGATATAGCAGTATTACATGATATAATATCTCTGTGTGAATTTGATATAATTGAGTTAATATGTTTGTATATGTATGTATGTTTTATATTTATATAGTTTGAATATGTTAGATTTGAGTAATCCATATCACATACTATAATTGGTTATCATCATCATCAACAACATCAACATCATCATCAACAACATCATCATTATCATCAACGTCAACATCATCATCACACATGCATCATCATCATAAGCATCCTAATCATCATCTTCTTCATCAACATCATCTAATGGTTTTTTTCCATCAACATATCTCCGATTTCACTGTCTACAACAGTTAATTGTTCTAAATTCAACTAACTCAATGAATAATTTCAGTACAAAATAGTTATTTACGTAGTTTGGATATGTTAGATTTGAGTAATCCATGTCACATGGTATAATTGGTTTATCATCATCATCAACAACATCAACATCATCACCATCAACAACAACATCAGCATCATCATCAACAACATCATCATTATCATCAACATCAACATCATCAAAAACATCCTAATCATCATCATCATCATCATCTTCTTCTTCAACATCATCTAATGGTTTATTTCCATCCATCTCCCCGATTTCACTGTCTACAACAATTATTTGTTCTAAATTCAACTAACTCAATGAATAATTTCAGTACAAAACAATTCTTTATATAGTTTGGATATGTTAGATTTGAGTAATCCATGTCACATGGTATAATTGGTTTATCATCATCATCAATAACATCAACATCATCACCATCAACAACAACATCAGCATCATCATCAACAACATCATCATTATCATCAACATCAACATCAACAACATCAACATCAACATCAACATCCTAATCATCATCATCTTCTTATTCATCAACATCATCTAATGGTTTTTTTCCATCCATCTCCCCGATTTCACTGTCTACAACAGTTATTTGTTCTAAATTAAACTAACTCAATGAATAATTTCAGTACACAACCAACCCCCACCATTCACAATTTCAATTCATCCATAAATCCTACTTACAAATACAAATAACTACGATACGAATAACCTAACATACATGGTGTCGAAATACGGAAAAACCTCGCTCGAATCTGGAGAGTGTTGGAGTCGTCGTCGGAGGTGCACGTGCCGCGTAGGAGAGACAGAAGAAGGAAGATGAGACGACCAGAAGAGGAGACCCCAGATCTGTTTTCGAAATGAGGTCGGTTATATTTAATTATAATCGGTCTTTTTAATTTGACAGATAATGTTATAACCGGTCTCAAATTAAATATATTTTATCTTGAGTGTCATCCAATTCAGTATAATTCAATGGAGACCGATTATGACATGATGAGTCGATCTCATTGCAAAATACAATGCCCACTTTTGTTATACTCGGTTCCTTGTTTTTTTTAAAAGATCGGTCAAGATCGATCTCGTTAGAAATAAGATATTTCAAAAACAAATTTATGAGACGGGCGTTTTGAGATATGTGTTTTGGGAGAGAGGGCAGTTCTACTTTTTTTCAGTTCTGCTCTGGGTTTTTGAAATCAATCAGTTCAAACTTTGGAGTGTGGAGGAGCTAATCAACCTGCGCCAATGTCCCTCACCAAATATCTATCCGACATGAGGTGATATAAATCAATTTAGGAGCATTGGCGGTACAAAAATGTCTGCTTTCCATTAGCGGAAACAGTTTCTAATCAAGAGCAGAATGTCGGAAGCGACACCGGCCACACTCTATTTTGGCTTGTAGCTTTTTGTGAAAGGATCTTTGGTTGGTACTCGGATTATCTGCACCGTGCATTTGGTGGAAAATATCTTTCAGTATTGTAGATTTGAGCGTGATGGCTTCCATAGGCGTCTTAATAATCGGTAGATAGGGTTTGGGGGACTCATACTCGCGAGAGACTGAGATTTGTGGGTGTGTGATTTGGTGATTCGGTCTGGTTTAGGAATGGCTACTTCGCCATTTACAGCAACTTCTAGGAACCCTAGATTGATTCTGCACTCCAGTTTTGTATCAGATTTGGGTAGTTTTGGCAACAAGGGTAAGCATTTGGGGGCGAGGCTTTTTTGGGTGAGAAGGTTGTCTTGCCATCCATCAGGGAGAGGAGGCTCGAGGAGCCTGTGGATCAAGAATTTGGCAGGCAAGCAGAATAAGGAATACAAAGAGCGGGTCGCTTATGAAGGTCCATTTTGCTCTCTTTGTTCAATTTTCATATAGCATTGGTGATTGAATTTCGTGTAATTGCTATGCGACGATTTAACTTTGGCTTAGAGGCGAGTGTTGTAGGTGTTCACTTATGTGATTTGATTATTTTTGATGGTTTGTTTGGGATATAGGTACAGGGAGTTCATTGGGTTCGCTTCTGCCGGATTCAGAGTCAATTGCATCGAGTATTAAGTATCACGCTGAGTTAACACCATCTTTCTCACCGGGGCCCTTCAGTCTACCCACAGCATACTTTGCTACTGCAGAGAGCATTCGAGATTTTCTCATCAAGAATTGGAATGCTACCTATGATTACTGTGAGAAGTTGAATGCAAAGCAAGCATACTATCTTTCAATGGAGTTCCTACAGGTTGCTTTAATGGTTTTTTTTATTTTATATGGGAGCTTGTGAAATGAGGCGATGGTCTCATTTATGGCCTTCAGTAATTTAATTCCCTTTGCGATTGATGTAGGGAAGAGCCTTGCTAAATGCAGTTGGTAATCTGGAGCTCTCGGGTGCTTACGCCGAGGCTTTGATAAAGCTCGGGCACAATCTAGAGGATGTGGCTAGCCAGGTCAGACACTATTAGCTATGTTGATTGAGGTTCAAATGATTTCTTACTGTTTGGAGAATTCGACACAGGCTCTTGATTATGTTTGTCTTTGACCGATGCAGTGCTCGACTAGTTTGCGTAACCATCAACTTTTGTTGAAAATCTTTTCAGGAACCGGATGCTGCTTTGGGTAATGGTGGGCTTGGGAGACTTGCCTCCTGCTTTCTAGACTCACTGGCAACACTAAACTACCCAGCATGGGGTTATGGACTTCGATACAGGTATGGTTTGTTCAAACAGATAATCACAAAGGACGGCCAGGAAGAAGTTGCGGAAGATTGGCTTGAGGTTTGATTTTCCTATCCTCATGAACTATGCTCAAGTCCTATGGTTGATGAAAAATTACGCATTAACCTTCTTAAAGGTCTGTTCAATAGCACTCTTGGAATGCCTTTTTTGGTTAATAAATTTTGTTTTCACCAGATGGGGAATCCTTGGGAAATTGTAAGAAATGACGTCTCATATCCTGTGAAATTCTATGGTAAAGTCACCAAAGGATCGGATGGAAAGACTCAATGGATTGGAGGTGAGGATATATTGGCTACAGCCTACGATGTGCCCATTCCAGGATACAAAACCAGAACCACCATAAATCTACGACTTTGGTCAACAAAAGTTCCGTCACGAGAGTTTGATCTGGCAGCTTTCAATGCTGGAAATCATCCTAAAGCAACCCAGGCTTTAGAAGAAGCTGAAAAGGTTTGAACATATTCGTAGAATTCAGTTCATAGAGTTTTTGAGTTCTATAGCCTCTTTTTGTTGACTGAAGTTTAAATGGACGATGACTGTTCCTCAATTTTTTTTAGATTTGCTACGTGTTGTACCCCGGGGATGAGTCGATTGAGGGAAAGACTCTAAGACTGAAGCAACAGTATACACTGTGCTCGGCTTCTCTCCAAGATATTATTTCACGGTACGAGAGGAGGTCTGGAAATGTAGTGAAGTGGGAAGATTTTCCCGAAAAGGTTGCTGTGCAAATGAACGATACGCACCCGACACTATGCATTCCCGAGTTGATGCGAATTTTGATGGATGTCAAGGGGTTGAGCTGGACTGAAGCTTGGAGTATTACTCAAAGGTATCTTTATTTCTGTTTCATTTTAGTGTATCCGAAGCTACAAATTCTTCTCAATAGAACTCATTTTAATCATGCGGTATCTGCTATCTCCGTCACTCTTCCAGGACAGTGGCTTATACAAATCACACTGTTTTACCCGAGGCTTTGGAGAAGTGGAGTATGGATCTTATGCAAAAATTACTCCCCCGACATATTGAGATCATCAAACTGATCGATGAAGAGGTAGCCTGGTTTATTTTGGGACATGAGCATTTCCCTTTTTCCCGTCAGTTACTTTGCTCGGCCTTTTATATTTCGTCTGTTGATATCCCAGCTTGTCCACACCATTATTAATGAGTTTGGCACGGAAGATCTCGAGTTGCTGGAAGAGAAATTGAAGCAAATGAGGATACTGGAAAACTTCGAACTGCCTCCATCTGCGTTAGAACTGCTTGTTAAAGAGGAGGAAACTCCTGCCATTGAATTGGTAGAAGATGTTCATATTAGTAAAGATGAAGCAGAACCAACTGCTGAGGCTGGTGACACAAATGAAACTGAAGTGGCAGCGGAATCTGTCCCTGAGCCGAAGAAGGTGGTAAAATACGAAGCAGAACCAACTGCTGAGGCTGGTGACACAAATGAAACTGAAGTGGCAGAGGAATCTGTCCCTGAGCCGAAGAAGGTGGTAAAATTTGCCCCGGATCCAAATCAACCAAAGCTTGTGCGTATGGCTAATCTTTCTGTTGTTAGTGGACATACGGTGAATGGTGTTGCAGCAATCCATACTGAAATCGTAAAAGATGAAGTCTTTAATGATTTCTACAAGGTAAAATATCAATGTGCATCTCATCTTTTCTTCCTCTTTGTGTCTTTAAACTATCACATGGTTTGAACATATTGAAGCTGCTACTCATTTCTTAAAAACAAATTGTGGGCAGTTGTGGCCTGAGAAATTCCAGAATAAGACTAATGGTGTGACGCCGCGAAGATGGCTTCAGTTCTGCAATCCAGATTTGAGTCAAATCATTACCAAATGGATAGGAACTGACGACTGGGTGATACACACGGAGAAGCTGGCACAACTTCAGAAGGTAAAGTTCAGTATTTGATCTTTGACGCCTAGATTTTATACTCATTGCTTTCATTCCTGCTGAACTTTTGTCCTCCTACAGTTTGCTGATAACAAAGATTTGCAATCAGAATGGAGGGAAGCCAAGAGACGAAGCAAGGTCAAAGTAGCAGCACTAATTAAAGAAAAAACTGGATATGTCGTAAGCCCTAGTTCCATGTTCGACGTGCAGGTCAGATTTCCAGCTAAGCTCAGGTTGACATGCTTTTGCTTAGGTTCATAGTTTTAACCATGTCGTTTTGAAACTAATTTGCTCTCAGATAAAGCGTATCCATGAATACAAAAGGCAACTATTAAACATCTTGGGAATCGTTTATCGGTACAAGAAGATGAAAGAAGCGAGTCCAGCAGAACGAAAGAAGAATTTTGTTCCTCGTGTGTGCATTTTCGGAGGGAAAGCGTTTGCAACTTATGCCCAGGCGAAAAGGATAGTGAAGTTCATTACAGACGTAGGCGCTACTGTGAACCATGATCCTGACATTGGTGACCTGTTGAAGGTACCTACACATATGTTGCTATTCAAGTCATGAACTTCAAGGAGATGTGTATTTCCATACTTATGGAATCGATTGTATCGTATTTCATGCTAGGTTGTCTTTGTCCCCGACTACAATGTGAGTGTTGCGGAAGTGCTTATTCCTGGCAGCGAGCTTTCCCAACACATCAGGTACTTCCAGCCATTCAGTTCTAATAATATTGTTTCAACCTCAGTACTTGTAATCTTTATGCTAACATGTTGCAGCACTGCTGGAATGGAGGCCAGCGGAACGAGTAACATGAAGTTTGCAATGAACGGCTGCATGCTAATCGGCACCCTAGATGGAGCCAACGTGGAAATCCGTGAGGAGGTTGGAAAGGAGAACTTTTTCCTTTTCGGGGCCCAGGCTCATGAAATCGCTGGCCTAAGGAAAGAAAGAGCGGAGGGAAAGGTAAGCAAACATATTTCGGCTGCTTAAAAGTTAAAAATGGCTGTCTGAGACTCTTAGCCTGTGTTTGCTACCAGTTTGTACCAGACCCTCGATTCAAAGAAGTGAAGGAATATGTCCGGAGCGGGGTTTTCGGGGGTTACAACTATAGCGACCTCATGGGATCCTTGGAAGGAAACGAAGGCTACGGCCAAGCTGATTACTTCCTGGTGGGGAAAGATTTCCCCGAGTACATAGAATGCCAGAAAAAAGTGGATGAAGCATACAGAGACCAGAAGGTAAACACCTGAAAATGAAATGTCTCTCTTTTCTTACTGATGATTTTACTGTGAATAACCTTTTTGCGGAACAGAAATGGAGCAGGATGTCGATCCTGAACACGGCAGGTTCGCACAAGTTCAGCAGCGACAGAACCATTCACGAGTATGCCAAGGATATATGGAACTTGAAGCCAGTCACCTTACCTTAGGAGGCGGAGGAGGAGCTTTAATAAAGAGTCCATTTTCTACATGAATAAGTAGCATCTACAGACTACAGGAGGATGGATTGTGCTTGGTTTTTGGTGTAAACATTTCTGATAAATTAAGGAACCTCAAATACTATGGTGTGCTTGGTTGAGTTTGACAGTCGTGCGTCTCTCTAATTCAAAGTTTTTTCAGGTTCATGCACGTGTTGCTATCACTTTACCCATAATTCGAAATTGACACTAGTAGGTCAAATGATTCAAGTAGAAAGAATCTTTTGAGAAAAAGTGTGATTTTATGTTATCTCGTATAAACCAGACCAGCTTTCAATGTTTTCCATGCATTACACATTTTATTAACTCACTTATTCAAATGGACAAGCGTTTCGGTTAGTTGGTGAATTAGTTAGAGCCGCGTATTGAAATACTGGCTAAAAGATCTCCAGCCACCCAGTTGATCCCATCATAAATATTTAATTATAGGAAAAAGAAAAAGAAAAAAAACTGCAAGGATGAAGCCGCTAAACGTTGCGACACGTGACGTACACGCGCTGACAAAAGAGCGTCGATGAACTTGACGTTCTCCCTCCATCAGCTCTGCAGAAAAATATCAGCACATCTTCTTCTGCAAGCTCCTACTTCTCACTCTCCGACGCTCTGATCCAATCTCTCCTACTCCCACGTCTGAATCCATCACCAAAACCCCTGCACAGCTCTGTAGCAGCCTCGGCGTCCTCAGGTAGGTTTACGGAAACCCTAGAAGGCCCACTGCTCTGCTTTTCAATCATCATACAGGTTTTGGAAACTTCGAGTTGCGATTCGGCGTGTAGAGTTATCGATAATGGACGAAGCGAGGTTGAAATCCGAGCGATCGGAAGCTCTGGAAGTGGTGGAGTATGATTCGTCAGATCACGATTCGGTAAACCGATACTTGTTCCACGACAGGTTGACGCCGGAGTGCAGCATCTTGAGCCAAATCGGATGGACAATGTCGAATATCCACTACCACTCGATCGACGATCCGTTCAGCGACTTTGCAACCAGCTCGATGCCGAAATCCGAGGCCAACATCAGCGGCGTCGATGGATTGCTTAAGATTGCGGACACACGTCCTTCGATATCGGCGGCCAATATGAGTTGTGAAGCTTCGGGACTGGTCGAGACGGTTCCGACGAGTAATCCTTCTGCTTCGTCAAGCTCGAGCGATCAGGATCTGGTTGAGAAATCGATCGGCTTCGGTGAAACCGCTCAGCCGAGTCTTCAGATTCCGTAAGCTCTCTGTCCCCAAAATCCGCCTGCATCTTCTTCATCGTCGCTACTTATCCATTTGAATTTGCTTTTCCATTCATTTCTTAATATTTATACAATAATATACTGATACATCCGTACGATCGGCTGACGTCGAAATATTGAACAAAGCAAGCATGACAGAGTGCAGATGAGGAGGTGGGTGGTGTAGAAAGTTGGAAAAGTTGTAGTTTGTGGAAAGCTTTTTGGGGTCGATGGAGAGTAGACATCGCCGCAATGGCGGCGGCCATGGCGTGCTACTTGATACATTGACAGTCTCCTTGAGCAGTGCTTTAAGCATCTTTTTTCTCGCATGATCAGTCATTTAGGGGTTGCTTTTTTTTATGTGTTTTTCTGGCTGTGTGATATCATTGTACACTGGTGTTATTAATATAAGTGTGTTGAGTGATAATCTCTTGAACATGCTTGCCAGTCGTTTCACGCTTTGCTTCTGTGAAAACTCTATTTCAATGGCGTGTATCCAATCTTTATATTATGTGTTTGTTCAGTAATCTTAGGTCGTCATTGCTAAAAAAGGTTAATGAACACATGTCCTAGGGTTTTCGGGTTCTTTTCAGATGTGCCCACGTGAAGCTGTGTCGCTTGTATTTGCAGGTCAGTAGGAATATTGGCAGAGGAAAAGTGTACTTATTTGTGCATGAAGAACGATTTTCTTCACTGTATTTGAGTTTCAGGGCACTGGCTCATGTGCGCATGATGTATCTTGGATTAAGGCTGTGAAGCTTATGAAATTCTTTCTTCTGTGATGCAGGAGTAGTAAGAGTAAGAAAAAGGAGCAAAAGAGGATCCGGCAGCCGCGCATTGCATTCGTCACTAAGAGCGAGGTTGATCATCTCGAGGATGGATATAGATGGAGGAAATATGGACAAAAGGCTGTTAAAAACAGTCCATACCCGAGGTACATACTATAGCAACTAGTACAAATGCTGATGTTGTTGGTTCATTTCACTACAGAAACATGTTTTCAAATGATATACTCTAGTTTATTGCATACCTTTTTATTATTTCAAAAAATTTCGGCATGAAAGAAAATGTACCGTGCTAACAACACCATGTCATTCTGTATTTTTGTGTGTAGGAGCTACTACCGCTGCACCAACATGAAATGCACCGTAAAGAAGAGGGTAGAGCGATCCCGTGAAGATCCAACCACTGTGGTTACAACCTATGAAGGCCAACACTGTCACCAAACTGTGGCGTTCCCACGTGGCGCTGGACTTAGTATCCGGGAAACCGTCCTTGGAGGCAAAATAGGTCCTCCAAACTCCCAGTTTTACTATCCAGGAATGCAGCATTTACCCCGACAAAGCCCTCATGCCGGCATTGCCTCAAATACGCAGCCAAAATCAGTCCCAGATCAACCGAGAGAAGCCAGTAGAATGATCACTTGTAATGAGCCTCAGCTGCCCGCAGCACCAGATTGTTCAGCTCAGCTTCCCTCTAATGAAGGGTTACTAGAGGACATTGTCTCACCAAGACGGCGCAACTTGCATCCCTGAGGACAAGGTAACTGAAATCTGTCCCTTCATATTCCAATTAAAATTATATTCCTGCATTTCTATATATATATTCGCCTCAAGATTGCATTGTGTTTGCGAACAAGCTTGGTCAAATAAAACCTAAAAAGCTTCCTTTCTAGAGTTATTAATTTAGACCATTAATCTAAAGGCCTTGAGCATTATTGTTTTGGAAAGTTGACCCTTAAATTATGTCATAAAAAGATGGATAAGATGGATATCTAACTACCTAGGTCTACCAAAGCCATAATTCAAACCACCAGCACTTGAAGCTCCTTCTCTAAGTTATATCATCTAACTTTTATAATCAGCTGTCATTATCTCTTGGTTTTGGTTAGGCACGATAATGCACCATTAATAAATCGCCCCACATCCATCTTTAATATATGGATGGATCAATAATCTGTAATTGGCCAGGCTTAATAGCCTTAAGCATGTACCTACATACATCTGCACTTGACAGTTTAAGTATTAACTAAAATTGAGTTTATATATGTGCATATTGGTGTTTGGGATTGGATCATATATAGCTAGGCTTAAGTTGACAAGTTTGTTATCTATAATGGTTGAAGTATTTCTTCGCATTGCCAGTAAGAAACTGGTTTAGGGTTTGTGTGCATTATTTTTATTCTTTCCCCCATCGCATATTATTGCATAACGCGTGATTGTTGTAGTGAGAGACACTCTTAAATATTCTCTATGATAAATCATCTGCACCATACAAATTATATACATAAAAGAAAGTTGAGCAAAAGGGGCACTCCCCCACTTGCCAAATTGTTGATACATATTCTGCTTATATGGATGAGAAAATTTTAAGAACATTATGCCTTCTGCTCCATTTTAAATAAAGAGAATATAACATGAACAGCTGATTATATTTGACGAGGTATATATACTATACATACTTTGTTATCTTGTATATCCTTTCATGTTGAGTTCTTTTTGTTGTGTTATATGTTGCATTTCTTCATCTTTCAATACTAGTAATGATGGAATATTAGAATTATATTATATTCAATGATGTGTTTCTAATAAATTAATAATAGAACCAGTAGAATGATTATTATGTTGAACAATTATAACTTTAGTTCAATAAAAAAAATAATCAAAGTGATTATAAGAATTGTCAAAAATCTATTTAAATCACTGATTATAAAATATCAGATTTTAAAATTAATTCAATAACATATAAATTAATTAGGTTGAAGATTGTAAATTGAACAAGTAAATAGATAACATAATCAACAAATTACTCAAAGTAAAACTAAAATAAAATACAATCAAACCAGAAATGTAAAATGAGTTGATGCTAGTTCGATGATTTACTTAAAACTTTTGTTGTCGTCCCACTGGATGCTAGGAAATTGCAAGAATTTTTCAGGATACAACAACTTGTAAGTATACCTTTTGCACCACAAAGTAATACTCGGGGAGCTAACTTTGTGACGTAGCGGAAGCACGTGAATTGGCAAGCTACAAATTCACATAAATAGGACCACTAGAATCCACCAGAAATTTAAAGAAACTCTGAAAGTTTATTGATTATAAAATGGTCCTCCACATTACACTTTATTCCTAGTTATGTGAAATACGTATACAAGTTTAGGAAACTAAATAAAAGATAATTACTAAAACAGAAAAAGTATCTAAACTAAATCTAAAATCAGTTGCCAAATCGAGAAACTGCGATTTGGTCCCCGAATTGACGTCGAGAAACCGAAAACACCCCGTCACGAGCGGATTGCCGTTTCATTTCGGACCACCCAACTTTCGCGACGATCGGACATGGTCTTCGAATTTCGTCGCTGATACCTCTATATCACTTTGTGCTTAAAATCAGCCAACTATCGAGGGAGAAAATGTTGCAAACGATAGATGTTGTTATTTATTTTAAGCCCTCATTTGCACTTCCTTTTATAAGGATGAGACCACCGGTCATTTATGACACCCACAATGCCATTAATACATAATCATTACCAAAATTAATCGTACCAAGATCATTTTTTATGGGTGTCATAATATTCTATTGAAGACACCAAAATGAATGTTTCAAGAGAATTATTTGACTCAAAACGAGGTCCCTTCATTTAACAAAATCAAAATTAAATTTTAATACTTTTTGAAAAAAAGATGAATAAGTTCTCATTAGTGCATAAATAATATCAATGTCGGCTAATCAAATTTTCTATGCTATTGAAAAACCAATAGACCAAAAATATTATGAACATTATCATAACCAAGATAAGCATTCATGTCCTCTAAGAAGAAACAAATAAGGATTTTCATTTTATCAATGTGAAATTTAAATGGTTTACTTAATTTTAAGCATTTTATTTCATTCATTTTGATTTCAATTTTGAATTGTAAATAATTCATTTTGTTCCTTTCATCAAAAAGATTTTAAATCCAATTAAATACTTTCATTTTGAGATATATAACATAGTCAATTTTGATTATAAAATATGGTCAAACCATGTTTTCTCACACTAGTACACTAATTTTTCAACAATCCTCCACATGAAGACTCGACTTGATATGATGATAGTTTCTTCGATCAACATCTGTATAGGATAGGTGGGCAAAGCCTTTGAACCTTCCCTTGAAAAGACATATTTTCTTTATTAACTATTCAGTAGACGCAATGTCCTTAAACTATTCGTCATATAAGGTAAACAAAACACATATCTCTCATAAATATATACATAAAACAAGTTCAGTTCTCATGTTGGGTTCTTTTCTAGCCATGAAACATCTGCCTTGTTATTTGAAAGTCTTTAAAGAATTAAACTTCATTAATTCTTCGCCGCACTTCTTTCTCACATAGTTGAATCTTTGTTTCAAATAATCCTGGGTTACTAGTCAAAATCTCAACATCCGCATTCTCAGAATCATTACAGACTTCAAGTTCAACCTTATGCGAGAGTCACCACCTGGGTTACTAGTCAAAATCTCAACATCCGCATTTTCAGAATCATTACAGACTTCAAGCTCAATCTTGTGCGAGAGTCACCATTTTAAATAGAGAATGGGATCAGAGGTTAACGGCCCATCCCCACAGCGACCACACCTAGTCTAAGTAATGAGATTGTCTCTTTGAACCGAGATATTTGGATATTCAGTCAACATGGTTGGTTTTCTTTGCCTTAACTTTATTTATCCAAAGGCTTTAGTCACATTCCTCCATATGTCTTCTTTACTTGGTTTCTATTTATTCCTTAGGTAATGGATTAATATTTGCTTTACACCTCACATAGTCAATACTAATGACTTCTGCAGAGAGAAGTTGTCTAATGTTATTCCGTCGTCGATATATATCGTGACTTACCATTATACATTACACTTTGTGCCCTTCCAATGTAGATTAGTTGTCACAGTATAAACGTACTGTTGGCTTAGGTTTTGTCCAGTTTGGAATTTCTTCAATAGTTTCTTAGCCACTCAGTTTCTTCACTATTATATATAATGCAACAAACTCACATTCCATAGTAGATCTAGTTTGTGTAGAGGATTTTCAAGACACTGCAACACCTCCCAATGTGAATACATATCCACTTGTCGCTTTTGAAAATTGTATATCACATATCCAACTTACATCTGTGAAGCCTTTAGTGACTTCTAGATATCTGGTATAATGAAGGCCATAATCACGAGTAAATTGAAGGTACCTCACGATTGCTTTTCCAATAATATGATCTTGGATTACTCGTACATCTAGCAAAGTCTACTGATAATGTAGGCAATGTCATGTGTAGTACAATTCATTAAGTACATTAGACTACATATGACTCGTGATAATTTTAATAGCTTAAATACATCACATAGTCTTAAATCTTTATTATCAAATTTAATGTTTAATACCTTTAAAGACTTAACAATATCATCATTGCTTCCCAAAATGAGTATGTCGTTAACATATAAATATAGAATCACATAACCGTGTTCCGTGTTTTTAATGTAAACACGTTCGTCAAACTCATTGATTTTAAACCCATTCGATATCATCAAGATGTCAAATTTTTTATGTCACTGCTTCGGGGCTTGTTTTAGTCTCATTCAACAAGTTTACATACTTTTTTGCTCTTAATAAGGCTCTATACAGTCCTCAAGTTATTTCATATATGTTTCTTCCTCAAGATCACCATTTAGGAAAGGCGCTTTACATCTATTTGATGTATTTTTAAATTACGTAAAGACACATTATTATCATTCTTATCGAATTGATCTTCGTCACAGGAGAATATGTATCAAATAGTCAAGACCTTTGACAAACGTATTTTTAACCATATATAGTGTCAATGTTTCAGGGGTCAAGATCAGTCAAGCACAATTCATAACTTTGGTAAGTCTAATGGTCGATCTAAAGAGCAAGCGTATACGTGTACCAAGTAAGAAAGTATTTTTACTTAGTTATTCTACCAAGAAAACTCTAATGTAAAGAATGAATTTTTTACTAATAAAGAAAGAATTTTAGAATCATGTTTGACCCGTGTGCATTCTTTCAATTCATACAGAATCATACGATGAATGAGAATAAATCATGTATGCTCAAAGTAACCTAATCACCCTCGGATCATTACTTTTCACAATATAATATGAGTCCTTCCAACATGACATACATTAGATTATTCCTAACCATTAATATTGATAACTATTAATTACGTTAGGAATACATTAAGAATATGTTTTTCAAATAAGTGATGTTATTCCGCTACCAAATCATATACTATCAACATAGCTACAATGATTAGGTATAATCGTACATAATTCTTGTTATTTGCTTCAACTACGGTGATATGGTTCTTTATTTAATATTCTTATTACATATTCCCATAGAGCATATTATTAAGCGATATAAGATCAAACACATATGTATAATTTTAAATAAAGTCTATTAAATCACATGAAAATGGTTCATACAACATGGGATTCGTATGATTTCAAAATGAAACGACTACTCACTATTCATTGTAAGACAACAATAATATTTTGAGCTAAAAAATATAAAGAAAGAAGAAGCAAGGAGTAGGCAAATGATTATTCACTACGAATGCCGATCTTCAATCCTCGAGTTCTCCGGTCCTGCCTTTTTCTCTCCAAGTGATTATAAGAATTACTAAAAATTTATTCAATACATTGATTATAAAATATCAAAATTAATTCAATTTAATTTAATTTAATCAATCAATATAATTAATCTAAATTAAATTAATCAAATTGAAGATTATAAATTGAACAAGTAATATATAACCAAATCAATAAATTACTCAAAACAAGAATAAAATAAAATACAATAAAGCCAAAAATGTGCCATGATTTGATGCTCGTTCCACAATTTTGCTTAAAACTTTTATTGTCGTTACACAAGAAAATTCTCTGGTGAAAATTGAATGCACCATGCCCTAAACCTAAAGGGATGCGTCTAAGGGCGCGTGAACAAGCATTGCTCACTGGTAATTTCCCCGTGTTGTCTGTCCGACACGTGTCCCATTTCCGCGGCAGAGCCGTCATTACATATCCGTACTGCTTCCCGCCGATAAATCAGGTCATTTCCACAACTGGGCCTCTCTTAACAGCCCATTGGGCCTCCACTAAACAAATAACAAAATGTGATTTGAAGCAAGTGAAACTGACCGAGTAGATAGATAGATTGTTTTGTATGTATGAGGCTTTGAGGGTTGATGCTGCGAGGCTTGAAGTGAAAGCAAAGGTAATGGCAGAGCAGCTCTCGGTTAATCTGCCAGCTTTATTCAGTTCAAAAGTGCAGCAACATGCGTGAAGATGAATTCATCTTCAAGACATGAATGGAAAGCTACCAAGGCATGAACTCCTGATCCTCGGCCGGAGCAGGCCGGTTCAGGTCAATGCAACTGTGTGCTTGATGAGATGACGAATCAAGTTGTAAAGGGGGATGTTCATTTCTCGCCTTCACCTCATCTATGCTGCCATGGATTCTCTTATGACCTCCCAAAGCTTGCCCTGACCTGAACCCTTTCAAGCAAACTGGACACTCATGCTTTGATCCACTGCTTCTCTCAGCTTTGCCTTTCCCTTTCCGCAGATCAGGCGTTGGAGGAGATATGTTAGTCTCCTCATCGCTCTCACCACAACTCATACACCTCCCGTTTCGCCTATTATGCTTAACCAATGCTACATTGTTCGCAAACACCTTATTGCAAACCAAGCACTCAGCCTCGTAACCAGACCAAATTTCAGGACAGGAAGAATCATTCACTGACTTGTCTTTGGCCAGCTCAGTTCTAGCAGCACTAGGCCTTCCCTTCAACCTTACTCCAATCTGTCCATCCTTGAATCTCCACCTATCCTCCATTTTAACAGACAGTTCTGAAGAATCCCCAACTGAATTCAGTCCACCCCATTTGCCAGAATCTCTAGACAGCATCATCAAGCACTTGGCCACTTCATCCTGCTCACTCTCAACCGTAGAACCACCGTCATAATTAGGCACCGGAGAGCGAGACTTGGAACTGGCGTTATGATGATCAGTGGAAGCAACATTGTTGTTTTTATACTTCATTCTCTTGGATCTTCTCCTCAAAGATGAACCAGTAGCCGCAGGAACAAAAGTCTCCGTATCTGAATGACTATCCATCACAGCTTTCTGATTAAACCATGGTGAGCTGTTTTTGCTCTGATGTGCTAAATTGTTCCAACTCTTGTCCTTCTCAGAATGACAAGCCATATGGCCACACATAGCTTTCTGTGACTGAAACCCTTTACCACATTTCACACAAGCAAACTTCTTTGTGTTGCCTGAATCCACAGCTTTTTTCTTCTTCTTCATCCTGGAGTTTTGTCTCAGGTCAGTGTTAGCATTTTCTTTAGCTTCTTCAATCTCGGCATCATCCTCATCAACTTGCCCCTCCTCCTCCACTTCCTCCTCATCCTCATCATCACTGTAATCACATAAAGATGCAAGCTTTACAGTGTTGTGAGCAGCTTCTTCGGCTTCAGGAGGAACATCAACCACATGAGACCTCATGTGACCTCCCAGTGATCTACCGCAAGGATAACTCCTGTTGCAAACCTTGCACACATGCTTGTTCATCGATCAATCTAATGATATGTTTGAAGCACACACCACCCAGAACCAACAACACAACAAAAATTAAAAACTTTATACAAAACCAGATCAGAAAACAAAAAGTATATAACAAGCATCGGACACACATACCTGAGAAACAGCCCACATTTGGTCACTGTGTCATCGGAGGAGATGAAGCTGACCCAGATCCAAAGATACGGTTTTGAGAAGTGGGGTTGGAGTAGATCAGAGAAAAAACAGCGAAAAGATGATGATCAGCTAAGAAGCAGGAGATGATATGATGATGAATGCAATCGGAGCAGTTGTTTTTGGCAGAGAAGTGATAGTTTCAGAAGGTATATAATATGAGATCCGACCCACATAGAAACCCCCAATTAAAATTTCATGAAGTCTGCATTCAATGCCAACTCACAAGCCTCCCCCTCTCCTCTCCCCTCCCCTAATATTGGAAAATGTTGGCAAGAAGAAAATCTTTAAATTTTGGATTTTGAATTTTCTTTTCAAGGTAATATAATGAGTAAATGCTGATGCTCGCTACAACTTCTCGCTCTAAAACTCCCTTTTTATGGTTTGTGGGCTGCTTGTTTGTTTTGGGTTGGGTTGGGGCAACTTGGGAGGAGGGAGAGAGAGGCCTGTCATTCTAGCAAAGTTGTAGAAGCGGGTATATGCGATGTTGAACAAGTCACCAAAGACAGCCAAAAGTTCGAGACATTGAACAGTCTTGATTTGTGGGGTTGGATTCAAGATGGAAGATCAGCAGATCAAAGGTCCTATGCGTGTGATCTTTGGGCTGGCTTGTGCTTTTCTTTGATGGTTAGCTCACATGTGGTCTTCGACTTTTTTTTACTTGGAAGAAGATCAAAGTTTCATATGAACCCACTTGAGGGAGGAGGCATGTACGACATTAAACTCTAGCAAAGAAGATGAGTCACGTACAACTGCATGTTTTAGTACAGAGTGAGGAAGATGAAGAAGAATAAACTAAAGCTTGACATCCTCTAAAGAAGGCACGTGGTCTTTTGGCCGTAGTGCCTGTAGGGATTTTTGATGGGGAGGAGATGGCTGAGAGTTTAGTCATGGTCAGGTATGTTGTCCCAGGTTCCTGGACCGAATATCTCTTCAATCATGCTGGAGGTGGGGAGGAAATGATCAAGACCAGCTGGAAATCCTTGGTCCCATTGTCTGAAGTTGCCGGAATAGTCCAAGCATCCAGGGTTCAGGCCATCATCAGATTCAATCTGGTCAGCTGAGAAATACTTGTTGTTCTTCAATTGGATGATCTCTTTAGTTGGCACTCCAGTTTGGGTTGAAGTGGAGTCATTGATGCCTGACCGATAATCAAAAGAGATGCAGGAATCTTCATGATTTCCAGGAATGAAGTCTCTCTCTTTGCGGAAGAATCCCATATTTGGCTGGGACGATTCCTCCTTTTCAGCATTCCCAGAACTCGTGCCTTCATCAATATCGCTGTCGTGGTCATGGATATCATCATCTTCATCGGAATAATCCTCATCATGAACCATAATTGAATCATCATCTTCACTAACAAAGCCAATGCCATAGGAACGACCATGGCCTGGGTGCCACTCATCATCATCGCTGTCAATGTCAAGTAAGTGGGATCTGTTCTGAGCTGCTCGTTTCCTAAGCATG
This sequence comes from Umbilicus rupestris, assembly GCA_963678935.1. Classification (NCBI taxonomy): domain Eukaryota; kingdom Viridiplantae; phylum Streptophyta; class Magnoliopsida; order Saxifragales; family Crassulaceae; genus Umbilicus; species Umbilicus rupestris. The sequence goes on along the minus strand of OY787607.1, from coordinate 15,292,222 downwards.
AAGACATTGAAGTAATAATTTACAATGTCTCTCATGCTTCTTGATGGAAACTCTTCTGATATGCACGACCAAAAGTCTTTACCAAGCGAGGCGGGATTAGAGAAAACTACTTTATGAAAGATTTTTTCCTCTTCTTCAGTCCATTTATGTGCAACCTCTTCACCAATGTCCAAAAACCCCAACTCCCGAAACTTGTCTTCCCCTAAAAAGTTTAAAAGTTTAAAACGGGTTTCTTTCACATGTTGCCTCACACATCTAGCAGATCCCGTATCCACACAGTCACAATCCTTACGCCCAGCTCCAGCAGAAATACTATTTAGAGCAAACAATGTGGAGTCTGGCATTGGGATGACACAAGTGCCCATGTATCTTTCCTCTTCACTGCTAGCAAGAACTTGATTGGAGTTTGGAGCACTAAGGTTACTTCTGCTGTCCACATTTGGAACCCATGTAGGCAGATCAGCTTGATGATTAGCTCCCACGGGAACTTTCTTTCTTGGATAACAATCTAGAAAGGATGCTAGTGGGTCGTCTACAAATACATGTGCTCTTCTGGAGAAGTTGGATTCAAAATACTCTGGCGAAAGAGTTCCATGAAAATCTCTATACCAACCACGGTCATCGCCATGACTATCTGTAACCCAAGGGAAACGAAGGCCATCCACGAGACCCTTTTCAACCACTGTCGAGGCTTCAAGAACCCTTTTCACCTCAAAAGGGTCAACAAGTTGTTGATCCGCATGACCATTATGCCCAACTGGTCAATCAATCACAAGAACTTATCAATACAGTAATAGCGAGGCAACACAATCTACCAACTGCATTGACCTATAAGACCAGACAATTACCAAAAAAATTAAGGTTACCAATGGATTCATTGCCTGGAAGGATACTCGTGATTGAAGCCAGCTTCTCGTCAGCAAACGTATTCAATTTCTCATCAGTTGCAAACTGCTTCAAGTACTTGTATGGAAGCTGCAGGGCCCCCTCATCAGCATAAGACCTCTTAGAACCCATTTCACCTAAGAATCAAAGACATTACACAAATGCTTGAGACACACTGCACCATAAAAGAACATTACATCAACGAGCATGAATCTAAAACAACTGTAAAACAGTGTACCGGTAAAACAACTCATATAAACTTCATTACATTGATATATAACAAAATAATTAATTAAACCAAATAAACTTCTGAGAAAAATGCAGGAGCATACCTCTATTGAAAATCTCCACTAATCACTGGTTCAGATTGGATTGAAACAACCCAGATACGATCCGAGTAATTTAATTGATGAAATTGTCACTCGGACTGCAGATTGAAAGACGAAATCCAAAAGCCCCAATTATCTACCAACCCCTAACCCTAGAATTCGAAAACTTCCAATTAACAAAAATTTGAACCCCGAACAAAGGCAGGATATCTACAAACTCATCCAGAGTCAAAAGCCCCAAACTAATTTCAACAAGTAACAACCTTCTGGGCACGATGACAACCAAATCCTAAAATTCAAAAGCGATACGAAAATTATGAAAAATTGACTATTTAAAATAGAGGGGAATCAACAAGGGTGGCGAATAGGCAGTATATCTAATAAAAATTGAACGAGAGGACGCCGGAAAAATACAGATGGGACGACCTGAAAAACCCTAACCCTTAAATCGATTAGAAGCACCAACAGGGACAAAAAATAGGATCGATCGACAGATCGGAACGATGCCTTCAAGAATATGAAATCAATTTGGAGAAAAGATGATCGGAGAGGAGTAGATCTGGATCGGTCTGCGATCGAATGTTCGAGAAGACGAGGATTGTGAGGATAAAGTCTACGGTTCGGGTGATTTGTACTCGACGGCCCGAATTGAGACCCGGTTTTTTCAATTTGCGGTGGGGAATTTGAAGAAGAAACTACAAATTGGGTGCGCAACGTGCAGTGTGAAAAGACAATTATGCCCCTGTAAGAAAGACAATGGTGCGATGGGCTTGAGGGTAAGATGGGTATTGCTTTATTTCCATCCATTTTGAGAAAAAATTTCACTTTTGGCACTCATCCCTAAATTATTACCTTTTCTGTTATTATTTTTAAAACATTTCACCTATGTCATCTTTTGAACAAATCACTACTGTCAATAAAGGTTAGATCTAATGATAACCGAATGAATGGGATGTCATTTAGCATTCGAATAGCAAAAATAACAATTTTTTTCTCTCAGTAACAGTTTGATCGTAAAAAATCAAGTCAAATCGCTAGTCGCAGTAGTGATTTGTGCTCGTAAAATATCATCGGCCGCTGAGTTCGTTTAACATATCAAGCCGCTATTGGCAGTAGCGGCTTGATTACAAAAATGAACAAACCGTTACTGGGAGTAGCGGCTTATTCTAGAAATAAAATTGCAGCGCTTTTTTCTCTTCATTCCTCCGGTCTTTCGTCCCTTCTCCACCGCGCGGCTCAAGTCTTCTCTCTAGGCGACGACGATCCGAATATACTCATTCTAAAAAATGTAGTTTTTGTGTACTTAATTTGGTTTGATCGCTGATTTGAGTAACAATATTGGAAAACTCACACGAAAACTCCCAAATCTAAAAATTTAGGATTTAATTTGAAATTTTTTATTGGTTATTGATTATATGCAGCTGATTGGAATTATTTTAGATGTGTATGACACTTTGAGTATATTGCACTTGTTGATTATCATTGTGGTGGAAAGAAAGTGTAGTGTAATGGTGGTTTATGGTTATTCGATTGTGTGCATGGCAATTGTTGAGTATATTGCTATTATTGGTTGTGTTTGTGGTGGACAGAAAGTGGAATAAATTGTTGGATAATTGTGATTTTGGTTGACATATGTTATATAGGATTATTGACTGGAGTTCATTTAGAATGGAAAATCATAAAATGGACGGAATGGTTATGTCGACGTTGGATATGTTTGATATTTCCGTTCCCGATGATTATAATCGATAATGCTTGAAATTATGGATGAAATCAATGATGAATTTAGGACCAGTGACATTGGACAAGCAAGTAGAACAACTCCACCAGACTCGATGATGAGTTCATGATGCATAATAATACTCTTTGGAATTTTCCTGCGTTTAATGATGCGTCGTAATGAACAACATGAATGTTGAAAAATATATTACAAACAACAATCAATTTGGTGGCGATGAACTTCATAAAGACATGTTGTTTGGTCGAAGGAGGCTATGATACATGCTTGTCAAAAATACTCAATAATGAATAGAGTTGAGTATTACACATACAAGTTTGATAAAACAAGTTTTATGTTGTACTGCCGAGCTGGAGTGAATAATTGTGTTTGACACGTTAAAGCAGTGTTTAAGAAAAGAGCTTATATGTGGGAGAAAACCGGATATGGCAGGTTATATACATGTGAGAGCGATATTATTACCGAGGATAATGCTCATTTCAATAAAGCATTCATTGCGATGGAAATTGGTGACATTATTCGCGAGAAAATGAGAGTTACACAGAGGGGCATCAGACAACTAATGATCAAACAATATGATTATGACATTCCTTACGTGAAGGCGTGGAAGGGGAGACAGAAAGCTTTAGAGTATTTATTTGGAAATTGGAAGGAATCATTTGCCTAGTTACCAACATTCATAAATGCATTACAAAAGTCTAATCCAGTTAATGTTGTATATTGGCAAACATCGAAACTTGAAGATGGCAAAGTAAGTGTTGATAGTAATTTTTTTTGGGCATTTCGCGTACAATCAGTGGCGAAGCCAGGATTTCTTTTGACGGGGAGCAAATTTTTTTCTCAAGCTGGAAATTTGTTACCGGGGGAATATATTTAAAATTCCCCGGGGCAATTTGTTATAAACCTAGAAAAATTCAAGCTAATCATACGTATTATTAAGCTAATCATACGTAATATATAGCAAATTTGAAAAATGACCGGGGGCGCCCCCCCCTTAGCCATGGCTTCACCTCTGCGTACAATCGAAGCTTTTGTCCATTTGCGGCCAATTTTGTGTATTGATGGGACGCATTTGTATGTAAAATATAAGGGAGTCTTATTGATCGCGGTCGGTGTACACGAGAACAACCACCTTGATCCTCTTGCTTACGCATTGGTTGAGAGTGAAAATAATGATAGCTGGGGATGGTTTATGACCTGTATAAGAGCTGGAGTGTCCGAAAGAGATGAAATTTGTGTTATATCTAATAGACATGTGGGCATTTTAAATGCAATGAAAGACCCTGATTGGTCACCTCTTAGGTCATATCATCGTATTTGTTCAAGACATCTTTGTAGCAATTTCAATATGCAGGTGAAGAGTAAAACATTAAAAGACTACTTGGCTCGTCTTGCCCATTTACATAAGAAGAAGAAATTTGTTTAGAAGTTTGCTCAGTTACTGATCGGTTGATTTACTTACCGATTATTCATCCACTAGATGATGATTTTGCTTCTCTTCCAAACTTTTCTATGTGTTTTTACCACTTCACTCTCATTTCAGGTCAAATCATATTAAACTACAGCTTTGTAGCCCATTTGGAGCGAAATAAAGAAAATCACAAGATTCAGACGAATACGGACCAAAGAATGTGCGGATTTATCTGTTCGTCGTCAAAAGCTTTCTGAGCACATGAATTTTATCCGATTAAGGCTTGCCAGATCTTGTTAGAAACCTAACTCGAAGTGTTACAACTTTTTAGTTTACATAAAGACCATATTCGAAAGTTTAGAAGGTCAAACAAACGGTCAAACTCAGAACCACCATGCTAAGTGAATATTAGCCTGGTTCACAGATCGAACTGCCGGTTCAGTTTCGAACCGGCCAAAACGCAAATATTAGAGACTCTCTGAACCGGCCCACTTCTTTACTGAACCAGCGGTTCATCAAGCAAACTGGTGGTTCAGTCACAAAATCGATGTTTGGATCTGAACCTGCCCGGAACCTAATTCTAAAAATCAACTCGGTTGATTTTTAGTATAAATAATAGCCAAAACTCATTCACAAGGGAGGAAGACTTGCCGAAACTAGAGGCAAGAGAGCAGAGAAAAAAGACACGAGCTTGAAGCGAAGATCATCGTCACGGTTTCTTCATTCTCTATTTTCTCCACTCTTGTATTAGTGGTAATCACTATGAGTAGCGAGTAGAACTTTAATTTTTGGATCCTACGGATCACATGCCTGTACTCAATAATTCATGTTATCTCAGTGACTTTCGATTATGATAATAAAATTCTTTAATTCTACTATTTTTAATTTATTGTTCCTGCACGTGTGTCATTGATTACGATGCTTTTATGTTACAACGATATTAGGTTAAGGACAAAAAAAATAACTGGGTCTGAGGTAATTAACCAGATTAAGTAGAATTAATATAAAGCATGATAGCTATACTATTAGTACATGAATCGATAGAAAGTTGACATTATTTGTCTGAAAACCTTAGGCTTAATAAATCGAAATTGTTGATAATCCGTGATTGGGCGGCGTTCAACAATATAGATTAATTCAGGCAATGATCCGTGACTCAGCTTGCCTGATGTTATTAGGTTATTTCTACTACTCCATAATATAATTAGATTATTGGAATCATTGCATGATTTGTACGTTAGGCATGGATGAAGTTTGATCCCGGAACTTCTTTTCTGATAAAATTAACCTTTTACTTTTACCATCATTAGGATAACTAGCATAACTTCTCTAAATTTCTGTTAGGGGTAGCTAAATACATTATTTATTAGCTAGTATATACACACGCATGTTCCTTGGATTGACCATTGGTTTACCAAGGTTTGTAAATTATTTTTGATTGCAACTTGACATGCCTAAAACATACAGTTGGCAACTATAAATGGTTAAAAATACAATTGTCGGTTACGAATTGGATTGAAGGATAATATGTAAACAGTCGCTCCCTGATAACCCGCATCAGAATCACAAAGACCTACACGCCTGCACAAGAAAGAGGACGAAAAAGATTGATCTAGCGAGTTGCAACCATATGTGCAAAACTGTCGTGGGTGATCCACAAGACGATGATGAATACTTATCAGAGTACACGGTGTGGTACAAGTCTGTAACACGTAGAGTTAACCAACCACACAAGGATACTAAACTACCAGTCTTCTATCGCCCCAGCTCGCACGAGAATCCTGATCATGTTAGTTTCCTATATTATCAAAACAGTATTATTATTTTTCGATTATGACAGACTAAGTAATTTGAATTATTTTTAGGTCAAGTCTTTGATGCTTTTAGGTCGACTCGAGGCATAAATTTTTGCCACTGGGGTCGATCAAAATACAAAGAAATTGGATTTTGACTTATTCCATGATTTTCGGATTGACTTGACAGGATTGATGAAGAGTACATTGGGCGTTGACCCGATGCTTATCCAGTTTTCCACTGGTATATTCTAGAATAACCAAACTAAATTTAAATTTAAATTTAAGTTTTGGTCATCACTCCTATAATTTGACAGGTATTGATGATGACAATACTGTAGAAGACATTCAGGGTTCGGTTCAACCTGATGAAAACATTCACGGACCATCTCAGATCATACAGGTGGACACGACAAACTTAATCACACCTAGAAAGAGCAGTCAAGCTAAAAAACCGGTTCGACTATCTATATGACCTCATTAGTTTAGTTGAACTAGATCCCTAGCATGGATTGTAGATTGATACTTTTGAATGGTTTGAGATGTGCTTGATATTCAAATCAATACTATCAAAAATGCTTTCAGATGAACTTGACCTTGAAAACTCAAATTAAAAGTGCTTAAACTTTGAAGATAAAAATCTCATTTCCAGAATAAGTCGTTGCTCTCAGTAGCGGTTTGAGATGTTAAATAAACTCGGTGGCTTCTGATGTTTTTTTGGAACAAACCGCTACGTGAGTAGTGGGTTGTTATTTTTGCCTACTCGGATGTCATATGGTTTCTGATTCGTTCATTTATCGATCTATTAGATCAAACTGTTATTGGCAGTAGCGATTTGTTAAAAAATGACAAATGTAGAACGTTTTCAGAAATAATGACATAAAAGATAGCAATTTGCGGAAAAATAGCAAAAGTGAGAATTTTTCCAAATTTGAAGTGTGTTTATTGAATTGTTAAAGAAAGATCATTAATATTTCTTAAGTTCTCTCAGTGCACTACAATGCTTGTATGCCGTTTTACACAAACCAAACACGAGATTGAGTTTTATGTGGGCATCTGTCAACACCGAACAGGCAACAATGGTGGGTGAGAGACAGCAGAGTGGGCAAAAAGAACATGGTAATGAAGGAAAACAATAAACTGGAAAAAATTTGTGAGGATTTGGAAACTTAGTAAACTGTGACTATGTATGAGAGCTGGAGATTGAGGATGCTGTGGAGTACTGGAGCGGGTGGTGATTAGGCGATGGCAGGCTTGTCCATGAGCCAGGCGTCCAGAGGTTTGCCGATAGAGTAGACGATGAATCCGATTTCTCTGAGCTTCTCTGGTTTGATGATGTTGCGGCCATCAAAGATGAATGCTGGCTTCTGCATGCTGTCGTAGATTTTCTGGAAGTCCAGATTCTTGAATTCGTCCCACTCGGTGAGGATGCAGATACCATGCGCATCCTTGGTGGCCTCGTACGCGTCCCAGACAACCTTAACTTGCTTGATGGCAGTGGGGCTCATCGGCTGGAGATGGATTGGGTGGTCCCAGTCGAATTTCTTCATGGAGAGATCTCGTTGAATCTGGTCTTCGGTGACCTGCGGGTCGTAGATGCTCAGCACTGCCTTGTCTCCCAACAGACCTTTGCACACGTCGATGGCCGGTGTTTCTCTGGTATCACCCGTGTCCTTCTTGAATGCGAAACCCAGAACAGCTATTTTCTTGCCCGACACGGTGTTGAACATGGATGCAACGACACGGTTCACGAATCGGCTCTTTTGGTAGTCATTCACCTTGATGACTTGCTTCCAGTAATTTGCCACCTCCGGGAGACCGTTACACTCGCAGATGTAGACCAAGTTCAGAATGTCTTTTTGAAAGCATGACCCTCCAAAACCGACGCTCGCATTTAAGAACTTTGGCCCGATTCTGGTGTCCTTCCCAACCGCGTGGGCGACTTGAGAGACATCCGCCCCAGTGGCTTCGCAAAGAGCTGACATGGCGTTGACGGAAGAGATCCGCTGTGCCAAGAAGGCATTTGCAGCGAGTTTGGAGAGCTCGGCAGACCACAGATTAGTGCAAATAATGCGCTCAACAGGGACCCAATGGGAGTAAACATCTTTCAGTGCCTGGATGGCCTTTGCACCTTCAGGTGTTTCCCTACCTCCGATCAGGACACGGTCAGGTTGGAAAAGATCTTCGATGGCAGTTCCTTCCGCAAGAAACTCCGGGTTAGAGAGGATTTGGAAGTTGATGCCTTTGCTGTTATGCATCAGAATCTTTTCAATGGCCTCCGCAGTTTTCACAGGAACAGTTGATTTCTCCACCACGATCTTGTCAGATTTCGATACATCAGCAATCATCCTAGCAGCACTTTCCCAGTAAGTCAGGTCAGCGGCCTTGCCAGCCCCAAGACCCTGAGTTTTCGTAGGGGTGTTCACCGAAACAAACACAATATCTGCCTCCGCCACATGTTTCTCCACATCACTACTGAAGAAAAGATTCTTCCCTCTGCACTGCTTCACCACCTCGTCAAGTCCTGGCTCATAGATGGGAAGTGTGTCGCTGTTCCACGCATTGATACGTGATACAGAGATATCAACAACAGCAACTTCAATGTCCGGGCACTTCAGTGCAATCACGGCCATGGTTGGGCCTCCAACATATCCAGCACCCAGACAGCAGATCTTCACCATTTTTCAATGTAACGTTGAGCCTGGACGAAAAAGATTCTAACATCAAAATTCAAGCCACCTCGTCACAGAGAGATCTCATCATCAAACAGAAATCGGCATCCCTTAGACACATAATATTCAAACTAGAAGCCAGAAACGCTTAAGCTAATCCTCATAACATAATTAAATCAGATCTACTTGGCATGGCTCCTCCTAAATCAAATTTCAATCCTTCATCGACACCTCCATGGGCGAACACAGCAGATTCCTCATGAAAGTGGTCTATCACATGAAACACATTTAAAATCACTCAAGCTTCGCAAAGATCATAAAATCACTCAAACTAAGCTAAAATCCTATATGTCAAATTCAAGGCTACAAAAAGTAATAAATCAACATTATGCAAATGAGGCAGGAATTCAAGAACAGCTTCAAACCTAACATTTTAAGCAAGAACTCTCAACCCTGAATCACACCCACCTATCAAAATCTGAAATAAAATGCAGCAACAATCATCGAGTACAAAACTCTATCAATCAAATGAGCAACCATAAAATCAGATCTGAGCCACAACGCAGCTGATCACACAGATCTCAGAGCTAAAAATCGCTCATTGAAGTCGGATCGGGGATCATTTGGGTTGCGGAAATTACCTTGAAGGCGTTTGCTTTCTGGTGTTCCGATTGATGCAGAGGACAATGGAAAGATCGGATCTGCGATGGAAGAATTGCTTCTGTGGTTTATATAAGCACCAAAATTCATTAAATAAATCATTTTATTTTTTTTAAAAAATAAATTTGTTTTGACTTGGGATGTTTTTTTGAACAAAACTGAAAATTAGTGTTTAATTATAAGTAACATAAACCAACTGAAAATTAAAAATAAAATTTACGTTCAAAAGAACATCCTACATTATGAAATATGAATTAATCGTTGAAAATAATGGAAAGTATGATTCTATTGTGATTTAATTTAATAGGTAGGTTATGATCCCAAAAATCCAAATCATGTGATACTAATGTGCACTTTACTTATTGTAAAGTGCAATTGTAGGATAAAAATTGTTTGTATTAACTTTAATTAATAAGCACTCAACTTCATGACATATGACTTTGCACCAATGCAATTTTCTATAGGTTCATGTTGCTTGCCTTGCTAATGGCATGTGTTTATATTGATAATTCATATCCTCTCCAATTTGCTTTATAATAGTTGGCATTTAGTTTTGATATTTATAATGATGTTGTTGTGGCTCTCAAAAAGAAAGTATACATATTGTGGTGGGTATAAAACCATGCAACACTAGGAGACCAAGTTGGCATGATTGAGAATGCAAGATTCAATACAAGGAATATATTGGGAAAGAATATTAACGTGGGGAACACTCATGTCTTCAAAGGTACATGCACAAGGATGTCAATATATATGTGAATTATTGAAATTTGACCGTTACGAGTACTTATTTAAATTAGTTGACTTAATTGTGGCACATCTTTATGAAACGTTTGGGAAAATGGGTTGTTAGTCTTAATCATGAATTAAGAAGATGTTTGTCTATATGATTATTACACACATTGCTTTGTTTGCATCTATGAATGAATGAAATGAGAAGTAAAACACATGTTTGTGAGATATCAACATTTTATTGATGGATTTTAGCCGGCAAATGATTACTGTCGCGAGATAAAATTCGTCCACTTGTATATATTTTCATTCAACAATGTGGTGTATTAGACTTATCATCATCATCATCATCATCCCATGTGGCGAGAGGTACTGCACCAAACTTGAGCTAACATTATTTGGTCTGCAACCACTCAACTCAACTTTGGAGTGCAATGCTACCATCATCCGCAGGCTTAGGAAAACGGTCATAGAGCTGACCTGCCAAACTAGATGAAAGTCAAGAAAGTGGACATCTGAAGAAGACACGAGACATGGCCTGGCCTGGGTCGATCAAGCCTTGTTTTACACTTTAAAAACATGTTTTGTTGCTTGATGCTGCCATTTTTGCTGATCTCAGCTGGCGTGCAAATCCTTTCATAAAATGGAATGAGGAGCACCGACTCATTCATCAGTTTTTGCTGTTTTTCAATAGTTGGGATAACAAAATTTGATGCATGATAATCAAAACTAGATGAAGTGCAAATCAGTCATTTCACACTCCGAATCGGGACCCTCGCGCTTAAGATTATTCAAAGTTTCAAACCGATCCGACCGTGGAGATGTCGTCTTTGTTAGAGAAGAACAGAGACCACTTCGAGGTAAAAGCACACTTTTATTCATTCTTCAAACATCCTCTTAAATACAATAGATAAACTGGTTAATAATGAACATGCTGCCTTATCCAAATCTAACTACCATTCTTATCATAATTACATATAAAATAGTTCTCTAAGTCTGGGTTATAATCTACACATCCCCCTAATCCAGACTTGCATCTTCAAGATTTTGAACACCCAGCAATTCCTTCATCTCGCCAAATTTAACTCTTTCAAGTGCCTTAGTAAGAATATCAGCAAGCTGTTCTTCACTGCTTATATATTCAACAATGATCATTCCCTTCTCTACACATTCTCGTATAAAATGATACTTTGGTATCTATGTGTTTGCTTCTTCTATGAAAAACAGGATTCTTCATTAATGCTATTGCTGATTTGTTGTCCACTCGAAGCTTGAATGGTTTGGGTTCATGGCCTGTTATTCACTCAGTAAATTCCGCAACCATATACCTTGACAAGCTGCTGCTGTTGCTGCCATAAACTCCACTTCGCATGACGAAAGTGCAACACTTTTTTGTTTCTGTGAACTCCATGTCACTAGATTTTTACCAAGATAGAACACAACTCCACTTGTGCTTTTTCTATCATCTAAATCACCAGCTAAATTGTTGCCACTATAGCCGATTAAGTTCAAATCCTTGCCTTTTGAATACTTCAATCCATAATGAATTGTTCCCTTTACATATCTTAGTATATGCTTCACTGCTTGCAAATGTGAACTTCTCGGCTTTTCCATATATCTATTCACAATGCTTACAGCATAAGTAAGGTCGGGGCGAGTATGGAGTAGATATCTCAAGCTTCCCACAATGCTTTTGAAATTAGTAGAGTACACTGGAGTATTGGAAGCTCGACCTCTGAATCTGCTCCGAAGGTCGCCGCACCTCTTCTGCTGGAACACTCTTCAGATCTGGATCGATTGGATGAAGATTAATTAACCTATCTGTATTTTTTACTTTCTATAGGTGCAGTTGTATATAAGAAAATACAAAAGGGGTGATATTGTATTTTTTACAAACTCTGGAGTTCTGTATTTAAACAGAACTCCTTCATTCAATGAATACAAGTTTTTACCCCGCAATACAACTCCTGATCTAGTTTCATCAGTTCTTCCGGAAATTCCTCCGATCAGTTTTCTGTCCGTTTTGCGTTCGGTTTCTGCATGGTATCAGAGTCGATTGGCTCAATTCTGGCGGAGTCTCCTGCCTGATTTTCTATTGCTCCAGTTTCTGCATCATTTTTCCAGTTCTGGAAACATGGAGAATGTTGATCCAACAAGGCTTGATGCTGGCTCTGGATTGATCTCAGGGATTGCAGGTAAGCACAATAATCCCTGCGATGATCCATTTTATGTTAACAGCAATGAAAACATAGGCGCTTCACTAGTTACACAGCCTTTAGAAGGAATGGAGAATTATGTTACTTGGAGAAAATCTATGATGCGAGCTCTCTCTTTCAAAACAAAGCTTGGATTCATTAGAGGCAGTTTTCCTAAACCTGAAGATCCATATGAGTTAGAAAGATGGGAGAAATGCAACAATGTTGTTATTACATGGATTACTAATTCTGTCTCTAAGGAAATTGCTAGCTCATTAATTCATTTAGATGATGCTAAAGATGTATGGATGGCTTTACAGTCCTGGTATGGAGGTTCCAATGGACCTAAGCTATTTGCATTACAAGAAGAAATAGCATCACTAAAGCAAGGAGAAATGACAGTTAGTAGTTACTATGCGAAGTTGAACTATCTATGGGGAGAGGAGGATGCCATGACAAATCAAGACACATGCATTCTAGGCTCAGCATGCAAGTCAACAATATGTATGTTGCAGAAAAGATCACTGGATAGAACTATGAAATTTCTCATGGGACTTAATGAAGCACATTTTCAGATAAGGTCACAAATCTTACCTATTGAGCCTTTGCCAAGTCTTGATAAAATCTATTCAATGGTCTTGCAAGATCAAATTCAAAGAGGTATTGGCAGGTCTCCTCAACCTGAAATGTCAGCTATGAATGTTCACAATAGTCCGCAAGTCATAAACCACCAAGGAAATTCTTACAATGCACAAAACCAGCACAGTGTTCAGAATGGGAATAAGCAAGGAAGAAATGCTGGAAATACTGCAATTAATAATTCTGGAAACAACAAGCCTAAGAGAGATTTATTTTGCACACATTGTCAAGCATCTGGACATACAAAAGAATTCTGCTGGAAACTAAATGGCTATCCACCGGGCTATAGACAAAACAAACGTTTTCAAAACAATCGAGGTACAGCTCATAATGTGGTTACTGATAATGTTGTTGCAGGAAAAGAACATGAAAGTCAGTCTGAAAATCAATCTCAGTTGAGTTCTATCAAGATGAGCCAAGAGCAGATTAACAAGTTAATGGCCATCCTAAATGCTCCTGCTCCCATTACTGATAACACTCATATGGCAGGTATTACTTGCCTTGCCTCAATCAATTTGAATAAATGTGATTGGATTATCGACAGTGGAGCAACTGACCATATTACTCCGCATGAACAACTTTTGACTGATATTATAAGACTGCCAACTCCTTATAAAGTAACTATTCCTGATGGATCTGCCATTTTAGTTACTCATACTGGGAATTATCGTCTAACTAGGGAAATTATTCTGAAAAATGTCCTCTTAGTTCCCAGTATCAGATTCAACTTGATAAGTGTTTCCAGATTGATGAGTGATTTAAATACAGATCTTCAGTTTACTAAAAGAGGCTGTTATATTCAGGACTCAGCAAAGCAGACTTTCCTATGGATTGGTGAGGCTCGACAAGGACTATTTTACTACAAAGGAACTGAACAAGCACATTGTTCTATAGTGCAGAAAAATAAAGTTTCTTTTTCACTTTGGCATATGAGACTTGGTCATGTACCATTTGCTAAAATGACTCGCAGTTTGAAAAATTATATCCCTGATTTAGACACTAATGATCAGATTTCACAATGTGCTATTTGTCCTCAAGCAAGGCAGCCTCGATTACCATTTCCTTCTAGCACTACTTGCAGCAAAAATATTTTTGAACTTGTTCATGCAGACATTTGGGGACCTTATAAAGTTCCTACACTAAGTGGAGCAAGGTATTTCCTGACTGTTGTGGAAGATTTTTCAAGGAGCAATTGGATTTTTCTTATGAACACTAAGAGTGAGGCCAGTGATTACTTGATACAGTTTTTCAATATGGTTCAGACACAGTTTTCAGTCCCTATCAAAATTCTTCGCACAGATAATGGTCAGGAATTCCTAAGCTCTAAGATGCAGCATTTTCTGAATTTAAAAGGCTGCCTACATCAGACTAGTTGCACGTATAGCCCTCAGCAGAATGGGGTAGTTGAAAGGAAACACAGGCACTTACTTGAAATTGCGCGAGCTCTGAAGTTTCAATCTTCTGCTCCAGATTGTTTTTGGGGAGAGTGTGTCCTCACTGCCACCTACATAATAAACAGGCTTCCTTCAGTCATTTTGGACAACAAGACACCTTTTGAAATTTTATTTCAACACAAGCCTGATTTCTCTCATTTACGGACGTTTGGTTGCTTATGCTATGCAACTGATCCTACACCTCATAAAGACAAGTTTGCACCTAGGGCTCATCCTTGTGTCTTTTTGGGTTATCCCTTCGGACACAAAGGTTATAAGCTCTTTGATTTAATCACTCACAGCATTAGAGTTGGCAGAGATGTTATATTTCATGAGCAAGTATTTCCTTTTACACATACTGATGCAGTTAAATCTACTGAGGTACCCTTGCCAACTCAGACACAGATTTCTGATTTTTCTGATCATGATCTTTTTCCTGCTGCTGCCATTCATCAGCCTAATTCTATCCCTGCACCTCCACAACCTATTGTTGGCAATACCCCTATTGTTCAACCTCGCAGGTCAGGGAGAGTTACGCAACAACCTGTCAAGTTAAAAGATTATGTTTGTTCTACTGTTTGCTCTACTGTTACCAACTGCAAATATCCCTTAAGTGACTACGTCAACTATTCTGGCTGCTCTCCTAGCTTTCAGTACTTTGCTATGGCCCTAGTTTCCTTAACAGAACCTAAAACATTTCATCAAGCTAAGAAACATCCAGAATGGATGCAAGCTATGGACAGTGAAATCCGGGCTCTCGAAGACAATCAGACTTGGGAAATAGCGTCTTTACCAGCTGGAAAGAATGCAGTAGGCAGCAAATGGGTTTATAAAATCAAGAGACACTCTGATGGCTCAGTGGAACGTTTTAAGGCACGTCTAGTGGCAAAAGGGTTTACACAGTTGGAGGGACTTGACTATCACGAAACTTTTGCTCCAGTTGTTAAAATGACTACTGTACGAACACTTCTTGCACTCGCTACAGCTAAAGGGTGGCCTCTCTACCAACTAGACGTCAACAATGCCTTTCTACATGGTACTTTGGATGAGGAGGTGTACATGACCATTCCACAGGGCTTTTATGATAATGCTAAATCTGATGGCAAAGTTTTCCGCCTGCTTAAAAGTCTCTATGGTTTAAAACAAGCCTCCAGGCAATGGTTTGCTAAATTCAGTGATGCATTACTCAGTTTTGGATTTAAGGCTAGTCTACATGACTATTCTTTGTTTACCTACTCCACCTCCAAGGATTTTATCGCCCTTTTGGTCTATGTTGATGATGTTGTCATCACAGGCACCTCTTCTGCTCTTATCTCAGAGATAAAGCAGTTCATTCATTCCAAATTTCAAATTAAGGATCTTGGCCCTTTACACTATTTTTTGGGCATTGAGGTGGCTCGTTCTTCTACTGGTTTATTCCTCAATCAAAGAAAATACTCTCTGGATCTAATTTCTGAGGCAGGACTCACTGGGTGTAAACCAGTTTCTACACCTATAGAGTCGAAACACAAATTGGCACTTTCTACAGCCTCTATTCTATGTGATCCTACCCCCTATCGCCGATTAGTTGGCCAACTGATCTATCTCACTGTTACTCGCCCTGATTTAGCATATGCAGTTCACATTTTGAGTCAATTTATGGCTACACCTACTGAGGAACATCTACAAGCAGCACATAGAGTTTTACGTTACCTCAAAGGTGCTCCAGCTCAGAGTCTCTTCTACTCTGCTCAGTCTTCTCCCAATCTGACCGCTTTTTGTGATGCTGACTGGGGTTCGTGCCCATTGACCAGGCGTTCTGTCACTGGTTATGCAATCCTACTGGGCTCTTCTCTGATTTCCTGGAAGACAAAGAAACAAGCTGTTATATCCAGGTCATCCGCTGAGGCTGAGTACCGTTCTATGGCTCAAACTTGCTGTGAAATTGTTTGGCTTACCGGACTTCTTCAAGATTTGCAGCTCTCTATTCCGCTCCCAGTTGATCTTTTTTGTGACAACAAGGCTGCTTTACACATCTCCCGGAACCCGGTTTTCCACGAGCGCACTAAGCACGTTGAAATCGATTGCCATGTCGTCCGACAGCATGTTGCTTCTGGGTTCATTCGCACTCTCTTCATCAGCAGCTCTGAACAACCTGCTGATATGTTCACCAAAGGTCTCTCGGCGGATTCCCTTGGCTTTCTTTGTTCCAAGCTCAGCGTGTCCAACTTCTTGCACGCGCTGAGCTTGAGGGGGGGTATTGGAAGCTCGACCTCTGAATCTGCTCCGAAGGTCGCCGCACCTCTTCTGCTGGAACACTCTTCAGATCTGGATCGATTGGATGAAGATTAATTAACCTATCTGTATTTTTTACTTTCTATAGGTGCAGTTGTATATAAGAAAATACAAAAGGGGTGATATTGTATTTTTTACAAACTCTGGAGTTCTGTATTTAAACAGAACTCCTTCATTCAATGAATACAAGTTTTTACCCCGCAATACAACTCCTGATCTAGTTTCATCAGTTCTTCCGGAAATTCCTCCGATCAGTTTTCTGTCCGTTTTGCGTTCGGTTTCTGCATGGAGTTCCCTGCTCATCTTTGCAAAGTTGCAGTTTTGCTTCCATCGGAAATTGGGAAGGATTACAATCACCCATTCCTGATTGTTTCAATATTTTCTTGGCATATGAACTTTGCTTCAAGTAGATATCCCCATCTTTCTTGATTGTTTCAATATTTTCTTGGCATATGAACTTTGCTTCAAGTAGATATCCCCATCTTTCCGTTTTACTTCAATGCCAAGATAGAATGAGAGCAACCCAAAATCACTCATCTCAAACTCATTCTTCATCTGCCACTTGAATTGATCAACTTCCCTAGCACTTGTACCTTTGATAAATAAGTCATCAACATAAACACCAACTACTAATGTCGCATTACCAATACACCTCTTGTACACAGCTTGTTCTTGTCGGCACTTCATGAAACCAAGTTTCTTCAGGCTAAGATCAAGACGAATATTCCATGCCCGCAGAGTTTGTCGCAATCCATATAGTGCTTTTGATAGTTTGTATACTGTTGGACCGTTAGGTTAGCTTAGGTTTAACTTGAGTTCACTGTGGACGTGTCCCCAAGTGCAGTTTGCACAACGGATAAGTAATATAATGCAGAAAAGAAAAGTAAGGGACTCGTACACATAGATTTATAGTGGAAACTCTAGTACAACCGTACTTAGAGAAAAACCACTACCTTTCAGATTTTCACTGAAAGGATTTTGAGAAGCAGTCTTTTATTGCAGTGTACCGATATATTTTTCACAAAAGACTAGACAAGTTGAATAGCACCCGAATCTCCAATTCGCCCTAGACCCACCTTCTATCTTTTCGAGAATCAACCGGACTGCTCTGCGGACGCTTCCCCTTTGCGTTTAAGCAACAACTCACTGAACTGATCTATCGGACCCTTCCTCAGACGCAGCGACGTGCAGCAGCTCGTAAACCGCAGATCGACCTCACCAAAAATTCTGAACTCTCAACTGTAGACCGATGTTTTGATTTGAGACTTTGAAGCTCTATTTATATTGCTAGGATTTCTAATTCTCTTGCTTTCTAAGTATGTGTATTAAGAATATGAAATATCTACAAATAGAATCCTAACAATATTTCGAATATCCCTTTTATTTCTAAATCATAAAAGATATGTATCCAATAAAAATCTCAATAGTAGAATCCAAGGATATGCAAAATCTAAAAGATTTAGAAATCTAACAATCATAGATATGCATAATCTAAAAGATAATGAAATCTAATAATCATAGATATGCAAGAATATTCTACTTATGTTTGTTCCATCAAAACTACTGAGGACATGTCCCCACATATACAACTTTAACTTTAAAACCCTCTGGTTGACAAACATACACCTCTTCATACAAGTCTCCATTCAAAAATACAGTCTTCACATCAAAATGATGTACTAACCATCCATGTTGAGCTGCTAGAGCAAGTAGTAATCTCACGGTTTCAAGCCTTGTAACCGGTACAAATACTTCATCATAATCAATGCCTTTATTCTGAACATTCCCTTTCGCAACAAGTCGAGCCTTGTGTTTGAGAACGTTGCCTTCAGAATCCTTCTTTAGTTTATAGACCCAGTTAACACCGATAGGCTTGTGAGTAGGAGACAGCTTTGTAGGTGACAAAGTCTTATTCCTCTCTATGAATCTATCTCCTATTGCATTGCCTTTCGCCATTCATCATGTATTATAGCTTCCGAATAAGATATGAGCTCTTCAGCAGCAAGAAAATATAATTCTTCGGGGTCAAGATGGATTTCCTCAGTCTCGGCAAATATATCTCTCAAAAAATAAAATTTTCTCGAAGGTTCTTTAGAAGATGAATATTGTTCTTTGGATGATGAAGCACTGGCATCACTTGATAACTCAGGATACTTGCTATCATTAATAGGTGTAGATGATGAAATCAGAGTAGCAAGCTGCGCTGTTAGCGTGCTTTGTAAAGCTGGTGGTGTCAAGCTTACATTTAAAGAAGCTCCTGCATCATCATTAGTAATAAACTTAAACCAAGTATCATAATTTTGGTTTACCTCATCCCACTGCCACTTTCTTTGTTCTTCGAAAATGACATCCCTACTTACATGTAATTTTCCAGTTTTGGGATCATACATCCTATAAGCGTTGCTTCATTCCTCAATGCCTAAGTGTACCATGAGTATGCTTCGATCATCAAGCTTCTTGATGTGACCGTTCGATACTTTGACATGTCTAACACATCCGAAAACATCTGAGATGCTCTAGATTCGGTTTCTTGTCTGACCGTGCTGCATATGGGGTAATGTCATTCAAAGCTTTTGCAGGTACTCGATTTAGTATATACAACAGCTTCACCCCATAACTCTCCAGGTAGCATCATGGCTTTTAGCAAGCTCCGCACCATGGCCATCACCGTGCGGTTTCGTCTCTCTACTACACCGTTCTGTTGCGGACTGTCTGCAGCAGTGAGATGTCGAGTTACTCCTTGCTCATCGCATAGAGATACAAACTGATGAGGTAAAAATTCGCCACCTCGATCAGTCCTCAATGCCTTCAGTTTTCTACCACATTGATTTTCAACCAAATTCTTAAACCTTTTAAAATTATCTAAAGATTCACTCTTGCATTTCATCACATAAACCCACATCATTCTACTGAAATCATACACAAAAAGTAAAAAATACTTGTTACCGGCACTTGTTTGTGGTGAGATCGGTCCACAAATGTCCGCATGTACCAATTCCAAAGGATGATTAGCACGATACTTTGCTCGAGTTGGAAATGAGATACGAGTTTGCTTGGATAATATACGACTATCACACACTTGCATTGGATGAGATATCTTTGGTAGACCTACTGCCATCCTTTTTTCTCCCATCATCCGAAGAGCCTCAAAATTGAGATGTCCTAATCGTGCATGCCAGAGCCATGCTGGATCCAAAATGCTTACTGCCAAACAAATGGGTTTGCATGGTTTAAGAAGTATTTTATACAATCTGTTACTTGATTGCTCTACCTTTATAGGCATTTTTCCATCTTTATCATACACCCACAAAAAAACACCTTGCATCACCACTTTCTTACCATCTTCAGCCAACTGACCAAGGCTTATAATGTTGCTTCGTAAATCTGGTATAAAATATACCTGAGAAAGTAACCTTTGCTCATTGTTTTTACACTTTAGCAACACAGATCCTTCCTCTTGATTTGAACAATTGAGCCATCTCCAAATTTCACTTGTCCAGACACCTTTTCATCTAATTCATTGAAGTTGGATTTTGTTCCAGTCATATGATTGCTTGCTCTATTATCAAGGTACAACAACTCTCCATGTTTTGCATCGATTCAGTCATATTACAACTCTCCTCGTGTATGGTCATCAAAAGTGTCGGCTCATTCTCCTGAGCAGTAACAAGGTTGGCTTCCTCACGCTTCTTACGTTGAGGCTTGCGACTCTCCGCTGCGTAATGACCATATTTGTTGCAATTGTAGCACTTCACTTGGCTTTTATCACGACTATTTGATGCACCTCGACCACCAGTGTCTTCTTGACGAAAGTAACCATCACTTCGGCCTCTACCACCAGCACCACGGCATCGTCCTCGACCTCTTCCGCGGCCTCGATTTTCACAATCGTTTTCACCACGCACTCTGCGGTGTGAATCACAAGAGCTACTTCTGCCTTTCTTTGATCTTGCCAGCCACTCTTCTTGGGCAAACAAGAGTTGTGTGCCTTCAGAATTAACACCTTCATTGATGCGTTCTTCATATGTTTTGAGGCGCCCAATCGCTTCCTCTAAAAACATATTTGCAATGTCTTCAAACTGCTCAATTGTTGAAACTACAGGCAAAAACTTCCCAGACATTGCCCTTAGAAATTTGCTCACGACATATGATTCTTCCATCACATCACCTAAAGAGCGCATTTTGTTGACGATCGCAGTGAGTTTCATGGCAAAATCATCCACCACTTCACTGTCTTTCATTCGTAGGGCCTCAAAATCGCTCTTCAAAATTTGAACCCTTACATTCTTCACTCGATCTGCTCCCAAATGCACGATCTTTAATGTTTCCCATACCTCTCTGGATGTCTACTTTTCAGCCACCATTAACAGCATGTCTTCAGGAATGGCTTGATAAATGACCGCCAACGCCATCTTATATTTTCTAACTTTTATAGCCATCCCGGTTGCAGGTTC
The DNA here is from genome assembly GCA_963678935.1 of Umbilicus rupestris. NCBI lineage: Eukaryota > Viridiplantae > Streptophyta > Magnoliopsida > Saxifragales > Crassulaceae > Umbilicus > Umbilicus rupestris. Next base: position 15,271,007 of record OY787607.1, on the reverse strand, counting down.
TCGTCCCAGATGCCTTGTGCTTCCAAACTTTCATTACTTGTGGCCTTTTCCTTTAACACAAGTTGTCCAACATTGGTGCTGCTATTTCCTTCACCAAATTTGATCATACTTTAGTTTGAAAATTTTGTTCCTGCTCTTGATACCAAATGTTAGAGAAGAACAGAAACCACTTCGAGGTAAAAACACATTTTTATTCATCCTTTAAACATCCTCTTAAATACAATAGATAAACTAATTAACAATTAACATGGTGCCTTATTCAAATCTAACTGCCATTCTCATCATAACTGCATATAAAATAGTTCTAAGTCGGGTTATAATCTACAGTCTTGAACGAAATGGGTCGACTTTTGATCATGTCTCCTCTCAGCTATAAAAATCTCTCTCTGAAACTTAGGTTTGTGTGAATTGAATTGGGAAATTTCTGTTGCGAAAATGTCGACGGAGAAGGAGCGGGAGACGCAGGCGTACCTCGCCAAGGTGTCGGAGCAGGCGGAGAGATACGAAGGTGAAGCTTGTTTCGTTCCCTCGGTTGGTTTTTAGGGTTTTGATTAGATTGTGTTTTTGGTTGGGTCTGGGAATCGGAATCGAATATTGGTTTCTGGGGATTTTTGCGAGTGTGGATTTAGGGATGGTACTGGGAATTTGCTTTTGGCGTGTATGCATCTGATGGGGGTTTTGGGAAAATGTTGATGAGTGAATTGTTGTTGGTTTTCCAAATTAGATGGACTTACATCCTTTCGGCTTGCAATGCTGAGCTGCATTGTGGAATTTCTAGATGGTTCAAGATGTGCACTACATTGTGTTTGATTTATTAGAAAGCTGGATTTTGATTTGAGGGGCGTTTCCAAATGATTTGGGGCTATGTTTGAGTGTTTATTGTTGTTGAACAGAAATGGTGGAGTGTATGAAGTCTGAAGAAGGTTGCGAAACTTGATCTTGAGTTGACAGTGGAGAAGAGGAATTTGTTGTCTGTCGGGTACAAGAATGTTTATCGTGCCAGGAGAGCCTCTTGGCGTATCATGTCTTCGATTGAGCAAAAGGAAAAGTCTAAAAAAATGAGAACAATGTCAATTTGATTAAAGGATATAGACGGAAGGTGGAGGAAGAGTTGTCGAAGATATGCGAAGACATTTTGAGTATCATTGATAAGCATCTGATTCCATCCTCGAATTCAGGCGAGGCCACTGTTTTTCTACTATAAAATGTGAATGGGTATTCTCCGAATTTCTCCTTTGTTAAGTAATTGTTACGAATGCCATTTTTATGTTTGATGTCATTCAACACGTTGAAAGTACAGTGGATTCAGTCGTTATGGGATCTGGTCATAGTTTGGTGTTGATAAATACAGGAAAGGAGACTACTACCGTTATCTTGCTGAGTTCAAATCCGACCAAGAAAGGAAAGAAGCTGCCGAGCAATCATTGAAAGGCTATGAGGTAAATGTTATCCTTGTGCATATCAAACGAATATTTGCTTTTTAAATGTGACATCTGCCGTGTTTTACTTCTCCAAGTATGGAAATTCATTCTTTGCTCGTTTAGGCTGCCTCTGCCACTGCAAACACAGACTCACCCGATTCGCCTTGGTCTTGCTCTCAACTTTTCTGTTTTCTACTATGAAATTATGAACTTTCCTGAAAGGTAAACGTCCGACACCCAATTCTAAAATATTTGGATTTAGTGACAATAACCATTTCTCTATTCTGTTTATATATACTGCCCAATAAGCTACCAGGCCTGATACATTTCCTTTTCCATCCAAGTATATGTCCCATTCATATCCTTGAATTATTATCAAAGCCCGCCCCTCAAATATCATGTAAATGCATAAAAACTAGTACAGATTTCTGTTTATGATTTGAAGCTGGAACTATAATTTGCAGGGCATGCCACGTGGCTAAGCAAGCTTTTGACGAAGCAATTGCAGAGTTTGACACCTTAAATGAAGAGTCATACAAGGACAGCACTTTGCTTATGCAACTCCTGAGAGAAAACCTCACCATTTGGACCTCTGATTTACCAGAAGATGGAGGTAAATATTACAGTACCATTAGAATTTCACCCGGACTCACATTTTTAACTGTAGTAGTACTTCACCTTGTGTTTCTTTATCTATACATCTCACAGCATCTGATCTCATGAAAAAAAAAAAGTTAACGTCTTCAGGGGACAACATAAAAGCTGAGGAATCCAAACCTGATGAGGTGAATCCCATCCTCCTCCCTTGAGAAAAAAATCTGCTTAACCATTTTCTGAAATACACCATGTACATTTTATATGCAGCATTGATGAGATGGCTGGAAGTTCAGAATATTATGATATTAACATCATGCGGAGAATCTTTTTAGCGTTAGCAGTGCGTCATAGACAGGTTATTTTTACTACACTGTCACATCTGTTCGTGTAGTTTATTTAATGGCAGTGCTGCTTGAAATATTTATCTAAACCCATTTGATTTCCTCTTCTATGCTCTCCATCATTTACTAAAAAGTGTTTGCTTTTTTCAAATATTTATTTGAATGAAAAAAGTGAAATTTATAAAATGAGCTAATGAAGCGTTTTGATAAAGAAACTTTTGTGTTTGGCAAGAACTTTAATTTGGAAACCCTAGTGAAGAGGGTCTTATTTAAAGGGGACAATCGTCGCAAAGACATGCACCTTTTACACAATTATACTTTTTACAGTCATTGCATTCCGCCCAGCAATCCCACCACGTCTCGCATATAGGAAACGGGTACATAGGTCTTACTGCACCTTCTGCCACTCTCGCTTCTCCTCCAGGAAACCCTAAACAACAGGATGATGATGCGTCATATTAGGGTTTACAGTTCAAATATCCAATAGCTACTTCTTACCTGGTCCACTGCACAACAATAGCGCCAGTACAAGCCATGCCAGCCTCGGATACAAGTTCTTCTTCGCCATCTTCTTCAAACGACATACATATACCACGTAAACCCCTCTCTCTCTCTCTCTTTATATATAGAAAAAGAGATTAAATTTTTATAAAGTCATGATAATTTCAGAAGTAAATGACTTAAAATTCAGAGAATAAATAAAAGTGATGTTACCATTTAGAGAGTATTTATTTCTTTCTCTTTGACTTTTAAGATTACTCAAACATTATTCAACTATTCCATCACAAATATACCACAAAAATGGACTTAGGAAGCACTAATATTAGTGTTTTTTCTAAGGATTTTATCTAAATATAAAGTCACATTTTTTGGGATGGCTTCATATGAATTAAGATCTTGAAATTTCACAGATATTAACTTTTAGATGATAACCTCGATTGATATAAATGTATGTTGTCTTTTCGAAATAACAAATTTGGTGCAAATAGCATTCTAGAAATCATAAAAAAAATCCATTTTCAGTTTTTTAAAAATCAGTATTTAAGAAGGTAACAAGGCCACTTTTATATCGAAATTATATTAAAGTTAAAGGTCCAACTCACATCAAAAAGTTCAGACCTATATAATAAAGTTTTAAAAAATTTTCATTTTTTACTTAAAAAATTAGTATCCATGGGAACATGTCTTTTTTTTTTTATAAATACATAAAAAATTTTAATAACACAAATGATTTTTTAGGATACGTTCTTATTTACTTAAGTACAAAATTTAACTTAACTTAGCACTTCATCATTTCTTTCCACAATATCACACCACCACCGCCACTACCACCGCCACCACCACATCCCCACACCACCATCACCATTACACCACTACAGCAACATCACTACCATTACAAGACCACCACTACAACAACACCCCCACCCCCACCCCAACACCACCACCCCCAACCACGACACTATCATTACCACTCCTACCACAACACCACACTACCACCATTACAACATCACAACCACAACACCATCACCACCATTACAACATTACCACCACCACAACACCACCCTAACCACTACACCACCACTACCATTACAACACTATCACCACTCACAACATCATCACCGCCGTTACAACACTACCATTACCACAACACCATTCAAACCACAACACCACCAATGTCTACTACCATTACAACAGTACCACCATCACAACACCACCACCAACACCCCAACCACAACACTATCCCACCACAACACCAAGTCTGTTCCTCATTTTGTATGGGCCCCTAACCAAAACATAAGTGGTGGCCCTCTTTTAACATAATATTTTGCTGAAAAAGAATAATGGACCATTGAGAAAAGAGGATCTCTTGAATGAGCTCTGAACCGCCGCCCTTACCTGCCACCCCTCAGGACCAGACCTGCACAATACTATCACTACCGCTCCCACCATACCATCACCCCACTCACAAACATCACTACCACCGGGACAATATCACATTACCACTACAATAAAAAAATAATTATAACTTAATTTACTTTTAATTTATTTATTAAAAATTTAAATACAAAAAAAAACAGTCAGTATCAAAAGTTGCCCCTAACCCTCACAACATACAACTGTTTTTGGCTTCGTTTGGCGAAATTTTGAATCTTGTTGTGTATGTATTAATGCATGCTGATGTCATTATTACGTCATCCTGACATGAAAAGTTGTCTACCTTTCTGTAATCCTTCTAGAAGGTTTATGAGGTTAAATCACTTATATTTACTCACCTCGACTTCTTATTGAACACTTTACATCTCAATCTCAGCTCTCCCTTTTCACTCCATCTTGACCCTAATTAAGCAATTTATTAACTACAAGCGGACGAAGTGAGGCCGTAATTGACCGGCGTTGGGTCACATCCACCACCGAGTAAGTCCAGTGGTCCTACACAGTTTGGAAAAATGGAAAACACAAGCCAGACGATAAACAGCAAATGCACATTTTTTGTAGAGAAATATAATTAATAAAAAAAGACTTTTTATTGAGCCAGCGACGGGGGATGCTTCTGGGAATTAAAGAGGGCCGAGAAGAGGAGGAGGATGAAGAGGGCGTACGCGGTTTGTTGATGTGATTTCGGACAGACCCAGAAGCGCAAGATCGAGTCTTGGAGTCAGATTTGGCGCCCCAGTTGGGATTTTGGGTGGAAAGGTTTGGTCTTGGGTGCTTTGATTTGGTTTTAAGATGAAATGGGGAGGTGGGTTTTGTAGAAGAACCCTAGTTTGGATTCATGTTGTTGTTTGGCTGCTGTGTTGCTGTGGTTGGATTTCGTCGCATGATACTGACAGAGACGTGCTGCTGGAGCTGAAGAGCTTGGTTTCTGATCCATATGGGGTTTTGTCCAGTTGGGATGTTGGGAGCAAGTTGAGTCACTGCTCATGGTATGGAGTTTCCTGCAGTTCTGAATTTAGGGTTTTGGAGATCAGGTTGGTAGGTGGCGAAGGAGGTGATGATGAATCAGAAGCTATTTCTTGTTCTGGTGTGTTTCCATTACAAGGATTTGGAATTAGGAGAAATTGCTCCAAAGGGTTTGGGAAATTTGTTGGGAAGTTGTCAGCTAGGGTTGGTGAGCTTGATCAATTGAGGGTTTTGTCGCTCCCATTTAATCATTTTCATGGCGAAATACCTGACGAGGTTTGGAGCATGGAGAATTTGGAGGTGATTGATCTTGAAGGGAATATGTTTACTGGAGAAATCCCAGCAAAGTTTTCGGGTTTGAGAAAATTGAAGGTTTTGAATCTGAGGTTTAATGGCTTTTCGGGGCAGGTTCCTTTGGTAGCGCATTTTAGGTCTCTGAAGGTGTTGGATTTAGCGGGTAATGAGATGGGTGGAATGATTCCGGAGTTCATTGGCAGTTATGGAAATGGATGCAACTATCTTGAGTATCTTGACTTGTCGGGGAATGCTCTAAAAGGGGTGATTCCTCGCAGTTTGGGGAAATGCGGGCGTTTAAGGACAGTGTTAATGTTTTCTAATAACTTTACTGGCAGTATTCCTAGCGAGGTTGGCAGGCTTAGGAACCTTGAGGTTTTAGATGTTTCAAGAAACAGTCTTAGTGGATTTATCCCAGTGGAACTTGGCAATTGTGCTTTTTTGTCGGTTCTTGTTCTGTCAAATTCATTTGATCCGTTATTGAGCTGGAGATCTGCACGTGGGCAAGCTACGTTGAGCGCTTATGCTGATGAGCGTAACTACTTCCAAGGTTCGATTCCGTCTCAAGTTGCAATGCTTCCTAAGCTCAAGATGATTTGGGCCCCAAAAGCAATGCTTGAAGGCGAGCTGCCACAGATTTGGCGCAGCAGCTTGGAAATAATGAACTTAGCCGAGAATCGACTTGTTGGAGAAATTCCAGCGGGGTTTAAAAGATGCAAAAAACTCCATCATCTAAACTTGAGCTCGAATAAGTTGAGTGGTAAACTCGACGAGAGGCTTCATGTTCCTTGTATGACTGTATTTGACGTCAGTATGAATCTCATGTCGGGAGGAATACCCCACTTGAGAAACAATAAGTGCACAGTTTCTCCACCAGTCGCAGACATGAATCGCAGCGGATGGACCAATCTCCCCTCAGCATATTTGTGGTATTTTGCATTAAAAACCGGCTATGAAGCCTATTCTTCAACTTTGGGCACCCAATTTGTCATCATCCACAACTTCAGCAGCAACAGCTTCACTGGTCGGATTCCTCAGCTTCCAGTTCTGCCTGAGGTATCAAAGAGGCGTGCAAGTTATGCATTTCTAGCTGCCAAAAACAACTTAACTGGATCATTGCCGAGATATCTGGATGCCAACTCCTCTTACCCGAATGGTCTGATTATTGACTTGAGCAATAATAAGATATCTGGTGACATACCATCTGATTTTGGTGACGCATACAATTCGGTTAGATTATTGGATGCATCAAATAATTTGATTTCAGGGCCCATACCTTCTAGTCTTGGAGATATGGATGCTCTTGAACTGCTCGACTTGAGTGGCAATAAGCTTCGGGGTAATATTCCTGACGCTGTTGGTCGCTTGAAGAACATCAGATGCATAATATTGTCTGCCAATGATTTATCCGGAGCCATTCCATCAAGCTTTGGGGAGTTGCGCTCTCTGAAAGTACTGAAGGTCTCGTCGAATTCTTTATCTGGTAAAATTCCAGAAACTCTGGTGAAGTTGAGGAACCTGACCACTCTTCAGCTGGATAACAACAGGCTCTCTGGTCATATTCCTTCCGGAATAGTCTTCATGGAATCACTGAGGTTATTTAACGTCTCTTTCAATAACTTATCGGTGGTGGTAAAAAATGATGAAAACCAGATGGGCTTCTCACGGCGCGCTGTTTTGCTGAGTAGCGACGGGACAGGGACAGAGAATGATACGTCATCTGAAAATAATGAGATAGGTGGTGGGAGAAGCGGATTGAACTCTATTGAAATGGCTTCCATAGTGTCAGCGTCGGCCATCGTATCGGTTCTTCTTGCTCTCATCATCCTATTCATCTACACCAGGAAATGGGCTCCGGATTCTAGAGTTCAGGTGTCTATGGCGAGGGAGATTACTCTTTTCACCGACATCGGGGCACCTGTAACCTTCGACAAGATTTCCAACTCAACTGCAAATTTCAACGCAAGCAACTGCATTGGAAACGGGGGATTTGGGGCGACTTACAGGGCCGAGATAGCTCCTGGAGTCGTGGTAGCTGTTAAGAGGCTCTCTGTTGGGAGGTTCCACGGCGTTCAGCAGTTCCACGCCGAGATCAAGACTCTGGAGCGTGTGCGGCATCCGAATCTGGTGACCCTGATCGGCTACCACGCCAGCGAGGCAGAAATGTTCCTGATATACAATTATTTACCTGGTGGTAATCTGGCCAAGTTCATCCAAGAAAGGACCGACAACGCCACTGACTGGAAAATCCTTCATAAAATCGCGCTGGACATAGCTCAGGCACTCGCCTATCTCCACGACCAGTGCGTCCCCCGCGTCCTGCACCGTGACGTCAAGCCAAGCAACATCCTCCTCGACAACGAGTGCAACGCTTATTTATCCGACTTTGGTCTCTCCAGGCTGCTGGGGACTTCAGAAACCCACGCCACAACCGGCGTGGCAGGAACATTCGGATACCTAGCACCGGAATACGCCATGACCTGTCGTGTATCGGACAAGGCGGATGTGTACAGCTTCGGCATTGTCCTTCTGGAGCTCCTGTCGGACAAGAAGACCCTCGACCCGTCCTTCTCAGCCCACGAGAACGGCTTCACCATCGTCTCCTGGGCCTCAATGCTTTTACGAGAGGGCCGCGCCAAAGACGTGTTCAACCCTCGGCTATGGGAGACCGGACCGCGTAAAAAACTGGTGGATACGCTCCACTTGGCTGTCCGATGCACTGTCGAGACTCTGTCCGTGAGACCCACCATGAGGCAAGTCGCCCAACGGCTCAAGCAACTCCATCCTCGCAGCAGCGATGCTAGTAAGCTTGCTGGCCAATAGTTTCTTCACTGCTAGGATAGCATGGACATATCCTCTTTTCAATTCTTGTCTTCAAAACATCCTATTTTTGTACAAAAAGGAAATGCTTTACTTTTATCTATTCTATTCTATTCGTATTTATTAGTATTTTTTATTTATATAACATTATGTAAACCGCCCCCATACAAATTCAGCAACATTAGTCAAACATCAACTCTCTTTGTCTCTCCTGTTTCTTGCTTTATCTGTTTATGTCACACAACAACCAACCAATACAATCACTCCCGCATGCTTTTTCACCCAATCCAACCAAAAATGGCAGAGCATCTCTTTTCTCTCGGTCAGCGTCTAAGACGAGAGTGTTAATCTGTGATTTATAGTTCTAGTACAAACTCCACCACTCAACACACCGGAGAAAATAAGAAAAACAAATGTTTCAACTGCTTCTTACAGCAATTCAAGAAGATGAGCAAAGAGGTATGTGCAAAAATAATATTGTCATTTAAAAGTGGTTTAGCAGAAAGAGTAATAAGGAATTAGCGAAAATAGATTTTGTTATGCTTTTAACACGTGCAAGCAAAAGAACAAAAAGCAAAATGAAATCTTTCTCTTTTGTTGTATTTCTCTTTTGTATTTCATTTGATCGTCATGAATAAAATAAAAATTATAAATGACTCATTGAAATTGCATAAAAGTACAATAATTAATACATAGGTCATTACTCGGATAAACTAAAAATACATCGGTCCTAAAACATTAATAATTAATAATTAAGTTTTCAGAAAAATATGTCTATAGCACCCAATCATTTGTGGAGATATACCCCTTTTCATTATATCTGAAAAATGCTGGTGTACTAGTTGACTTATCAGATTTTCTCAATTATAGTCATTTATCTTCATCGCCAATAAGACCTCATAGGTTCAAGAAAATCATCTGAATTTTTTGACGTAACATTATCCTCCTCCAATCTTTCAACACGAAGTCTATTACTTCAGCAAGATATTTTGATTGTTCGACCTCGCGTTAGTAAATCTCATTTAATGTGCGCATTTCACTTGCGATCATTTGTGTGCTTTCAAGGGATTTGATTTTTTTGCTAACTTCTGAGCGTTTTTACCTACAGGATGTACACGTGAAGTGCTTTAAGATGGACTCTCATTTGCATCATCTTCATCCAACGCAATTGGGGACGGACCACTATAATTGTTTTCCGAATTTATTGGAGCGCTAAACTTCATTGTATCATGTAAAATCGTCCAACAATGTGCGAACTTAAATTCATTTCCCTTATTCAATGAGCGATAAATGCATTTGGCTTGTAATTCCTGTAAAAATTTGACCACTTGTATTTCATGTAATTTATATGAGAATAATGTTTTTATTTTACCATATCCGTCGCATTTTGGCCACTTGAGAATGCAGCTTGAGCCTTGGTTAGGGATTCCCACCATTTTGTGCATGCCGTCGAATTCTTCTCCAACGAGATTCACAAGAGCCTCCTGACCTTTCAAGGCTATAATCAAGTTTCAAAGTCATATACATGGCAGCTATACGTTCCCAAAGTTTGCTCTTTGCTTGACCCGTAGTCGTGTCACTATCTTCACCTATATTAACTACCACTTTGCATAATGCAACATCTTCCTCACACTTCCATGATTCTCCTCTTTTGTTACTCATTTGTTGATACAAAAATATGAAATTAAGATGCAGAGAGTAGAAGAATGATGAAAGGTTGAGTTGAATCAATTCCGAAATTACATGAACGAATGTGATGTTATATAGAAAAGATTTTGAAACAATTATGGGCTAACATTTGTTTTATTGTTTTGTTTTCTTTCAAGATTCTTATTCTTTTCTGATTTTTTTCTATCACTTTTGAATTTTTATCTGCCAAACTTTATTTTTTTTTCAGACTTATCAAACCCCTTCCCACTATCCTGGTTTTTCTGACAAATTTTGGATTTTATTCGGATTTGATTTCACTTTTCCTGATTTATATCTATCATTTTTAAATTTTGTTTACCAAATTTTCAATTTATGAGACTTATCAAAATTGTTTCTCACTCTTCTTTCCACTTTCTTTCCTTTTCACCACCCTCTCCATTTTTGCAACCCTTTCAAGCATTGCTTTTTACTCATTTTTTTGATCAATTGCTGCAAGTTGAGCAATAAGTAAAAATCCTCTCTATTAATGCTTATTGCTCAACTGTTGCAGTTGCTTTTATTGACTTCCTAATTAATAGCAATAACCTCGCACAAGTCTACAACCTTTGAACTGGCCACATTCTTCATTTTAAACTAAAATTACTTGAACAAATAATCAGTTTATTCTTCTTGTGCTTTGACTCCCAACAATCCTCTCACCTTCATAAACTGTTCATGTTTAAGTGGTTTGGTCATTGTGTCTGCCAACTATTCATGTGAACCACAATATTCCATCCTCACGGTTTGAGCTGCCACCAGATCACGCAAATAGTGAAACTTAACTTCAATATGCTTTGTCCTTCTATGCATCACTGGATTTTTGGATAATTTTGTAGCAGAGTTGTTATCGCATTTAATCACAATCCCTTCATTTCCTGTGATCCTGAGTTGAGCCAGCATTGCTTTGACCCAAACACAATGGCATGCGCACAAAACTGCAGCAACATATTCAGCTTCCGTAGATGAATGTGACAATTGGCTGTTTTCTTGAACTCCAACACACAGCTGCTCCACTCAACATAAAAACATACCCTGATGTGCTTTTTCTATCATCAACATCTCCTGCGTAGTCACTGTCAGTATAAGCTATGATATTGGAATCCCCTTCCCTTCCATAAAATAGACCATAATTCAATGTGCCTTTCAAGTATCTCAACGCCCCATTAGCAATCAATAAGTACTCTTCCTTAGGATGCGGCATATACCTACTTGCTAAGCACACTGTGTACATCAAATCTGGCCTGGTCACAATGAAATACATCAAACTACCGATCAATTGCTTGAATAATGTGGCATCGACATTTTTTCCTTCTGCATTCTTTGATAGTTTCGTTCCCGGAACAATAGGGTTTTTGACCGAATTGCTACTCCACATGTCAAATCATTGTAACACATCCTTAGCATATTTCTTTTGACACAAGTGAATACCCTCCTCATTCTGACAAACCTCAACTCCTAAGAAATATTTCATCTTGCCAAGATCAGTCACCTCAAATGCTCGCATCATTGACAACTTAAATTGCTCGCTCCTTCCAACATAAATTAAATCATCCACATAAATGCTTACGAAAAGCAAATTACCTTCTGCTTCTTTGACAAAGAATGTATGATCATGTACACTCTTCTCAAATCCTTCCTGAATGAAGTAGCTTTCCGGCTGAACCAAGCTCTCGGAGCTTGCTTTAATCCATATAAAGCTCGTTTTCGTCTATAGACCTTATCTTCCTCTGCTAACTTTATGTAACCCCACGGTTGTTGCACATAGACGGTCTCTTTCAATTCTCCGTGCAAAAAAATGCTTTTAACGTCAAGTTGGTACACCATCTATCCACGCTTTGCTGCTATTGCCAAGAGTAACCGTACAGTGCCCCATCGTGCTACATGAGCGAAGACTTCTTCATAGTTGATACCATGCTTTTGTGAGTAGCCTTTCACCACCAGACGCGCTTTATGTTTTTCTACCGAGCCGTCCTCCCTCAACTTTGTTTTGTAAAGCCATTTAACACCAATGGCACTTGCTCCCTCAGGTATATGATGTTGTTAAATGCCTTTTCACACCACAGTCCTCACAAAATTTGTTGAATTGGTTGGAAGTGAATTCTCCTCCACGATCAGTCTTCAAGCACTTGATAGATTTCTCAGTCTCCTTCTCAGTGAGAGCTTTAAAATGTTTGAAATGTTCCAGAGTCTCACCCTTCTCAGCCAGCAAGTAGCTCCAACCTTTTCTGCTACAATCATCAATAAACACAAGTATGTATCTCTTTCCACTTTGCGATATAGAAGATATGGATCCGCAAATATCAGCATGGACCAACTCTAACTGATCAGACGCTCGATATAGACTAAGCTTCGGAATCGCTTCTCTGTGTTGTTTGCCCAGATGACAAACCTCACACACTTTGCTCTCTTCCTTTAATGTCGTTGGCAACCCCTTCACAAGCTTCTTCTTACACATGGCTTGAATATAAGACTTGTTTAAGTGACCAAATCGCTTGTGCCATAGTGACTCTGTTTCATCATCCACAGCCTTCAAACAATTTGAGTGCCCATCCTTCTTTGTTATGTATACAACGAACATCTGATTTGGCGACATTTTGGCCTCCGTGATGAGTCTCCTGGTAGAGTGATAGACTTTGCAAAAGTCGTTCGAGATATTAAACGTGAGTCCCTTCTCCTGAAGTTGCCCAACACTAAGAAGGTTGTTCCATAGTTCCGGCACAAAAAAAACATCCGTGACTGTATGAGTCATCCCATTTATCTTCATTCTAACATTTTCCCTTCCTCGAACATCCATCATTGCATCATTTCCTAGCTTCACAGTGTGTTGGAAAACTCTCATCAATTTGAGTAAACTAATTTTTACTTCCCGTCATATGGTTTGAACATCTTGAATCCAAATACCATGCACCTTCTTTTGGTTCACTGCATTGATCTGTATTAGCCATCAATACCAATTCATCATCAGTTGACTCAACATAGTTAGCAACTCTATTTCATGTAGGACAATCCCATTGAAAGTGTCCAAATTTTTTTTTTGCATTTGTAGCATTCCATATCGACTGTACTGATTTTGTTATACGAACGTCATCTTCCTCTTCCCCCGGAACCAGCAGTAACTTTACCTCGTCCACTTCCGCGTGTAGAGGAAGTTACAAATTCAGTCTTTAGGACATGCTCCTCCTTCCTTGTTGCGTACCTTCTGTTCATATACCATTATCATACTTTGAAGCTCATCTATTGTTAGCTTATCAATGTCTTTTGATTCCTCAATAAAGCAGATTACAAAGTTAAAATTATCCGTCAACGAGCGCAACAGAGAGACACCCAACTCAGCGACTAGGTCATTCGACGACACGCCGTAGCGGCTGCTTTATTGTTCCAGCAGCATCAGAAATACGGGTCTCTCACTCGTTCACTTTCGTCAGCAAAATGGGTGTTAGTAATGGCGGATCAAAGGTTAAAAAACAGAGAGTAGTTTTGGTAGAAGCTCCGGCACCAGACCATCATCAGCTCTGATTCTCTAATGCACCCTCGCCAGATCGCCCATAAGGTTTCGAGCAGTTAGCTCTGAGCTAATTTTTTTCTTCATTGATGATGCGACGCGGCTGGTGATCGAAGGCTGAAGAGGAAATGCTGAGCAGAGGGGAGCAACAAAGGATCGGAGGCTGAGGAAGAAGAGTGTTTAGAGTAGAAATATGCGCTTGTTCATTACTAATGTCTCTAGTTCTATTTATACATAATGCTTCTTTTGTACTTCCCCTTCCATCCTGTCCAGGCTCATCTTTTGTTCCTTCCTTAGCTTTGAGCAGGCTCGTCTCTCGTCGCTGCTTTGGCTTTGGGCAGGTCATATGCGTGCTACGGGTACCGCCTCAAGGCTCTCCGCGTCCGCAAGCTCTTCCGGGTGTGTGGCGCCGCATCAATTAAGGTTCTGCTGTTGGAAAATTTTTAATAATTAAAATTTATGTGGTTCATTTAAAAGATTAAATTATGGACGGCATAAAGATAATCATCGTTCCCTTGTTTTAACAATTGGTATCAGAGCATGTTAGTCGTCTGGCTTACTTGTGGAATAAATCAATTATGCCTTCTGAAATTGCGTAACATGCCGTACTGAATTTGGAGTCTTTGGGGCATGTTTGTTTATGGCTTTTATTTTGAAACATGCTGGATATTCAGAAAATGTCTTATGGTGTTTTGATGTTTGGCGTTTTCAGAAAGCATAATTTTTGATTGATGTGTTAACATGATATGAAGAAGATTGTGTCTTGAATTTTTTAAGCATTAATCACAAGGCTTCAAATATGGTTTCTCCCGGCAGTTCACCAAAATCAAAGAGAATAGAGATGGTTAATATAAATAGTAAAAACATGCACTGTTGACATGATATGGTATTTGTTATTTGGTTGACATGATGCACCGTTGATGTTGCACAAATTGTACAAATTGAGATATGATTAGATTTGATTAGTTTAATTTAAAATTGAATTAATCCATGCATATCTTCATTAATTTAAAATTATCTCATTTTGGATAATATGAGTTTATTATTCAATGAAGAATGCATGATTATATGTGAAAATATCTTTAACAGTATTGTTTTTTATCAATAATCAATCTTTAAATTTTTTGCAAAATCAGTATCTTTTATATAAGATTTTGATGCTCTAGACGGATTATAAACCTGTTCGTCTAAAGGTGATATGAACGAATGCATTGAACAAGACCTATTATGTCTTAGAGATGATGATGTATGATCATTTGCAAACTGAAGAGTAACAGATCCTTCAGGTGTCTGTATAACATTAACTAATTCTTTCTGGACAGTAGATTGGGAACGCATAGCCTGTTCTAAAGTCCAATTTTCAGGAAAAGTGATTTCTTCCCATTAAGTTTAACATGCTTAATTCTTTGTATGTCAATTTTATGCTTGATTAGAGTTTACAAATATTATTTGACATGATATAAAAGAAAAGCATGTTATATAAGTAAGTATCATTAAATACTTTCTATGTACATTTAGTTCTAGATTAAAGTAATGTCGAGTGATTTAAAATTTTTAATTAGTTAGGGAGTAGCTACATCATCTCTAATTATTTAAAATTTTATCTTGAAATCACATGTGGAAACTAGACATTAATTGTAATTAATTGTGTGTAACATGATGAGATATACCCACAGGATATTTCATTATGTTTATACAATTGATTAGAATGAATATTAGATTATGTTTCTTAGTTTGTCCACAGAGCTAAAAGATGCATATAATTTGATGATTCACCATATATTTATAAATCTTGTTTGAGTATGACTTTAGCCCACAAGCAAGGTTTATGTCTTTAGATTCATATGTGCAACATGATTTACATTGGTAAAACATGAATTTTTTTTTTACGTCTCAATTTTGTGATAATAAGCAGGTATGTTTGTGACTTGCAGTAATTTTACCTGGAAATATTTCTGATGTCAATGTGACATTCCTGAGTTATGAGGTGATAACTATAAGATGTGGAAGGAAATAGTGCTTTTGCATTTGGGTCGGATGGATATCGATTATGCTATTCGGAAAGACGAACCAGCTGGCATAATTGTGACTAGTAGTCCAGATGCAGTTGATCTTTATGAAAAATAGGAGCGATCAAATCGTCTCTCAGTTATGTTCATAAAGACCAAAATTTGTGACAGCATTCGGAGTTCTGTCGATCAGCATAATAAGGTAAAAGATCTCCTTAAAGCCATCGATGAGCAATTTGCAACTTCTGATAAGGCCCTTGCCAGCAATTGAGTATGCAATTTTCATCCATGAGGCTCACTGAGAGTAAGGAAGTGTGTGATTATATCATGCGCATGAGAGACATTGCGGCCCAACTTAAGCTTTTGGAAGTTACCATGTCTGAGTCTTTCCTTGTGCATTTCATTTTATGCACTCTTCCTCAGCAATATACCCCATTTCATTGAAGTAATGATTTGATTCTAAAATTTGGTCAAACGCTATTCCCAGTAGCGATTTGTGAGAAAATCTAATTATGCAAAGCCACAACCCGCTACCGGAAATAACAATTTATCAAAACTTGTGACCCATCAGCGTCATGTCAGCACTGATGTGTCCAATGAAAATTAAAATTCTTCACAAACCGCTACTCCCAGTAGCGATTTGTCAAAATTGTGGCAATTCGAAAATAAACTTCAAAAAGATGACAGATTGGAAACAAAAATTTTAATTGGTGGCATTCGAACAAAATTTTCAGGTATCGAATAGGTAGGTTTTAAGATGCATTTCAGCTCTGGGCATGGGGTCATCCTGCATCATCATCCTTCTCTCCTTCGCGCTCTGTAGCCAGTTTCTTCCTATGCAGCTCTTCAGCAGCCTCCATTGCTGCTTTGTTCTCTGCTTGCATACGTTTCATTTCCTCCTCTTGCTGCTGGCGCTCAAACCATGTATCAGCATCCGCCCAAACTGAAAAACCGAATATTTCATTGTTCAGCAAGAGGCCCGTAGTAATTTTACACAACTACTACATACCCGAAACTTACAACAGCTATAAAAGTATTACACAATCCTAGCAAATCCACTGCCCTTAGATAGTTGATACATTGCGCAGCAAGATCAAGGCTATTTTCTCATATCTGTAAGACTAGACTTGCAATTTGGAGCACACGGACAAATAACAGTTACTAAAAACTATTTGATTATGTAGATAGACAACTATACAACCAGTACATAGCCCTAACCAACCACAGGATGATCATCTACTGGATTCATCATGAAAAAATTACCAGTCACTCAAAACTGAAAGAACCCCCTAAATTCGATAAATCTGGCAAACAACAGACATCAAAATTCACCATATCACCGGACAGAAAACCCTAATCCCATTCTCAGCTAAATTACGAGTACTAGCAAGAACAACAATTTTGCCATTAAAACCAAATCCTTTTTCAAGACTGCGCATTTCTTCAATACTGCAATCAAAATCTCATATAGTCTGATTAATGATAATCAACAGAAGAAAATGTGATATTTCAAAATAAGGAGCTCATTTTTGGGAATTAGGGTTTATCAAAAAAGGAGTGAAATTGAAATTTCCAGAAACTGAATGAAAAACACTCACTTGGTTGAGCAGCCCATCCTTGCTCTCCACCCTTGATCTTCTCCGGCAGCGCGTAGTTCACCGTCATGACCCGTCCGTACAGATCCGCTCCGTCCATATTATCCATCGCCGCCGCCGCATCTTCCTTCTCTAGAAACGTCACAAACCCGAACGATCTGTGCTTGTTCGTCGCCAAATCCATCGGCGTCTTCACATCCTTAATGTCTCCGAAGGGTATGAACGCCGCGTGAAGTATCAACTCGTTCACTTCCTCGGCTAATCCACCTGCAACAACGTCAGACCCACAAGCTTAAAAAAATACAATTTCGAGTACAAAGATTTGAACTTCAATGAATTGAAGGTGCTTCAGGGAGATGGGTCGCGGCTTACCGACGTAGAGCGTCGTCTTCTGCACCGGCAGATTCATCGGAGATTAGGCTAGAGGAACGCGTCCAATTCACAATTCTTAGATAATCATCACTAACCTTCAGGACTAAATTGAAAAAGCTATAGCCAAGTGGGTTGACATAGTAACTTTAAGAACTTTGCGATGCCTACTGTAATTTTCACATAAAAGTCGACACAAAACTCCACACGTGAAAAGAACCGAGCTCGAAATCTATCCAATGGCCACAACAGCGAACTCGACATCATCATTACCACAAAAAAAATTGAGTTCCGTCCTTGTTTCACATTTGAGTTTCAAAAATACGGCATTTTGAGTTTGAGTTTCAAAACTACCGTATTTTTGAGGATGACGTATCTAAGAAAACCGTCGTCTTGAGAAATTCTATGACCACGGTTTTATACAAACCGTTAACTTTAATTTTCAAATGACAACGGGCTTGGTTAGCCCGTTGCCACGGCCAACCGGCCCATTAAGTTCGACGGTTTTGAAGAAGCCGTCGTCTTATTAAAAATACATCATCCTTCGGCCGCGGCTTTCTCTCCATCACGCTGCTCTCCCTCACTCTACAATCGGCCGCGGCTCATTTTCCGTCACGCAGCTCGACGACGCTTCCAGCTTCTGCAATCTCGGTGTCTTGTCGTGCGAGTATTGCTGTTGAGGTAAGCGTAAGATGAGGTGTATGGCTGTTGTTCGGTTCTGCCGATTCAGTGTTGTTGAGGTAAGGTGTTAGGGTTGGGTTTGGGCGGCTGTGGTATGATGAATTGTTGGCTGGCGAGGTAAGAGGTGCTGTTCTAGGGTTTAGAGTGTCCAATTCGAGTTGGGTGTTGGTTTAGCTATGCTTCATTTGAGGATTAACATATGCTTGAATTGTGGGTTGAAATTTGATCGATTTGGTGTTGATATATGCGCTGAATTGCGGCTGTCAATGGCTGGAATTTATAAGCTGTATGACAAATTTGTTGATGAATGCCGTGCGGGTTTGCTGGAATTTATTTGGTTAAAAAATGCCGTGCGGGTTTGTATGTTTTTATAAGCAAATGTATGTTTGTTTAGGGTTTATAATGCCGTGCGGGTTTAGCTATGTTTGTTTTTGTTGGGTTGTGTCATATAAAGGTAATGTCATGTTAAGCAAATTCATGGTTAGCATGTAAAACTATGTATATAGAAGCAAATTCATCTCATATTAAGGTAATGTCAGTTGAGTACATATGGACATTTAAAGTTGTGCTGCTGTCGAGTACATTTGGTTGAAATACATCGTATTGGTAAAATGCATATATGGACATTTTGTTTGTGTTAGTTGTGATGTATTTGTCAAACGATCAAAATGGTGTTTTACAGAAAGTAGATATATTTGTTGGATTGATACGGTCATTTTTTTTTTTCATTCGAAAAAATAATAATTATTCAAGGACATTATACGGATAAATGAACATGTTCTTTAAAATTTTTCGTGTACTGATGGATATCGACCAGATTGATCAGCCTGGTCCTATTGACGATTCTGTATTGAGCCAGCAGGGAACCCATCGTTCGGAGGAAGTCTGGAATGATCAGGTTACTTATTGGCCATTTATTGATTTGAAATTTACGTGAATGGTTTTCATAATTTGATGTTCCTATATATTGAATTGGTGTAGGGTGGGGCAACTTTGAAGGTGGTTCATAGACGGATGTGGAAGATGGACCCTCGTATCGTTCCGTATGTTGTCCGAGCAGGATTCTACCCATGGACCCAAATTCAAAATATCGAAGCTGATTGGGCACTGTTGACTGCTTTAGTGGAGCGATGGCGACATGAGACGCATACTTTCCACCTTCTGACGGGAGAGGCCACGATCACATTGCAGGATGTAGGCCTTCTCACCGGTTTGCCCATAGAGGGAGATGTGGTGACCGGTAAGGAGGAAGCTGAGTGGGAGACGATTTGCGTTCGACTTCTGGGTGCAGCTCCTGAGTGCAGTTTTTCGCCTTCCCATGCGAGGAGGAGATGGTTTTTGGACAATATGAGGATTGTACCCGAGGACGCAACAGAAGTTGTTCTGCAGCAATATGCGCGAGCTTACATTTTGTGTATGCTAGGGTCTTCTCTCATGACCGACTTATCAGGTAATAGGATATCACTGCACTACCTCCCACTGTTAGAGGACTTAGACAAAGCGCGGTCGTATAGTTGGGGTAGTGCAGTGCTAGCATACATGTACAGACAATTATGCAGCTCAGCGAGACGAGGACACAAGCAGATGGGGGGGGGGGGGGGGGTGTATCGTTATGTTACAACTTTGGAGTTGGGAACGAATACACATTGGGAGGCCGAATGGATTCAGTAGGAATCTCCAGCCGATAGATGAGGATATGGACCCTTATACGAGAGGCGCATGGTCGTACACGTGAGTGATCAATTTTTTTTACTTTTAACTCATGTTTATTGTATCAAAGAGTGTAATATTTTTTAGAAACCTGCAGGAAATGGTATGGTCCTAAATCTTATGTGGAGACTCCCCACGGGTCCTTAGTGTTCTATCGCGACCAATTTGATCGAATGGTGTATGAGGATTTTACTTGGACGCCGTATGATGCGGAGTTGTTCCATTTACTGAACCCCGCCTGTACAGAAGGTGGCGGTAGTTGGTGCTCGGAGGTTCCCTTGGTATGCTTCAACATCGCTGAATGGAATCACCCTTCGAGAGTGATGCGACAATTTAGCATGCGGCAAAATATCCCCCCGGCACCGCGTGCAGCCACAGATCCAAAGCATTTGATGACAAGGAAAAAACGTAAAGACTGGTCAATTGAGCTGAGAGAGTACATCGAGCTTTGGACAAGGAGAGCTGACACGATTGTGGTTGGAGAGCATGAAGCGTTCGTACCTCAGCCGGATCCTGATTACACTGACTGGTACACATCTACCACTCGGCGTTTCGTCCAACCAAGAGCTGATCATTCACGGCCATATCGGCCAAACGCACCGGAGCGTCACAGAATTGTAAGCGAATTTTAAATAAATGATAAGTCGTTTTTAAATGGTGTAAGGCTAACCTTATGTTGTGTTTCAGGTACGAACTTTGGTTATGCATGCACGAGAAGCAGCGGAGTTGTTGCAAAACCCCGCGTTGCACTATGCACTGAAGGATGGACCATATCGCATTTTTCATTCGGCATATGAGGAATTACAAACACTGGGAGAGGCGGACGCGGTCGGTGTGGACCCTCAGACCATTCAGTTTGACACAGGTTTGATTGGATGATCATTTTATTTATGTACATTCACTACTTTGAGATTTGTGCCTTTGAAATTGTCTTGCTTATGTTTGCAGGACTGAACTCAGACGATCGGTATGCAGACATGGATTTTGATGTGACAAACCTCGATACTCAGGATGAGGCAGGTCCAAGTGAACCAGGCCCATCCGAGGACCCTAGTCGGTATCCTAACAGGGACCGGAGGCCTCCAGACCGTTAGTCATATAGCGCACCGCGAAGATAAATTATGACACGCTGATTTTTTGGTTTTCTCATACATTAAGCTGCCATATTTTTAGAAACTGTAGATCACTTGGTTCAAACATTGCATTGAAACTGCGTATTACATAGTTGTTCCAAAACACTACTATGAACCTAACTGAGATTTCTACCGGGACAAGATCTTCTGTTGTGTCCGGCGTTGTGACACAAACCGCAGGTCTGCAAACGAGTATGCCCTGTCCCGCTTTTTTGTCCCCGATCCATTTCATTATGTCTTCGTACGGATGGATTCCGGCCTAATTTGGATCTTCTAAACGCAGTTGCGGCAACGTGCACCATTCCATTATACGGTCTCCATTGTTGTTCGTCTGGAATCACGTTGAATGTGTAGTTCCAAGTATCGCGAAACCATTCAAGTGTGTAGTAACTGCTCACGAACTGCGTGTACGACGTTCCGGTACTCTTGCATACGGCCATAACATGAGAACAAGGATAATGAAACGCCTCCCATTTACCACATGTGCACTTACCTTCTTCAAGTCTGACCTCATGTATGTGATGCTTCCGACAGGTCATCACTTGGATCACACCTCTTGCAGCTCAAATACTGTAACACGGTGAAATTGTGCTTTATCCCGTATACCCCTCAGAATAACCTCGATCCGGGGTGCGAACGTTGAACTCGTGTTCTGGTATAATTCTCGCCTCTTGCAAAAGTATGCGTTGCACTGGTAAAATGTGAACAATACGAGAGCGCATGGTAGTAGGTCTCGGGCACCGCGCAACACGTTGTTAAAACATTCGCTGGCATTCGTCGTCATTGACCCCCATCGACAACCACCCTCGTCATATGTCAAAGACCATTTGGACTGCGGAATACCGTCCAACCATTCAAGAACGCTCGGTCTATCCCTTAGTAATCTTCGCAGCTCTCGGTACTCTTTGTCAAACTTTACTTGCTATCTCTGGTGTGCAATGTTGCCAAGTTTCTTCTTCAGGCTCGAATCTTTAACCTTCACGTTAAAATTACTTTGCAAGTGTCGAATGCACACACGGTGATATGCTCGAGGGGGAGACCATTCCGGCCTCTCCATGGCGGATATGATTCCCTTGTGTCTATCCGAAATAACGCAGAGTCCATCTCGATCAGTGACGCCTTCTCGGATGCAGTGCATGAACCATTTCCAACTGGAGTTGTTCTCACTCTCAACCAATGCAAATGCTACTGGCAAGATATGGTTGTTAGCATCCAGACTAACTGCCACGAGTAACTTTCCATCGTACTTCCCGTACATATGGGTACCATCGACACACAATACGGGACGACAACGTGTAAAAGCTTGGATTGTTGGTCCGAATGCCCAGAACACCCGATGTATGGTCATACAATCATTCTCTTCATCTCTGTATTTACAACAGTTCCCACATTTGAATCTTGGAGTGCTTGCATGAAATGCGGAAGTTTGGTAAATGATTCATCCCAATCCCCAAACAGATTCTTCAGTGCCTGTTGCCTCGCCTGCCAGACCTTCAAATACTTTATTTCACACCCGTAGTCTTTAAAGATTCTAGCTCTGACTTCACCAGGAGATAATCGCAACCTTTCACTAATAACATCTACAATCTCTTGTGCTATGAAATGACGAGTGAGGTGCACATTTTCTTTTGATATGTGGTCAGTGTTGCACGTGCGGTCACCTCTATACTTTCTAACCTCCCAGTACGATCTATTTTTCCTCATCACAACTCTTATGCGCCATGGACAGTTCTCCTCCCCTTCGCGACATTGCAGCACCAACAAACGAGGCTCGGATTCTTTGGTCATATATTCAACTCGGTTCATTATTGAATACTTCTGTACAGCATAGATGACTTCCGATTTGCTACTGAATGTCGATCCCACCGCAATATTCAAACCCAGTCTGTTATTACGTTCATAATACTCTTCCACAGGATTATTCACGTCCCACGCCGACACATCATGGAATGCCGGAATGTCCCATACACGTTGGGGTTCGGGAACCGGGTGTACATCTTCGTTCTCAAGCTCCTCCAGGTATTCCATTTCATCTCTATCATACTCATCCATCACCGGCATCTCAAGTGTGTCCAATGTAGACATGACCATGGGGTCCGATTCGCTGTAATCCATTGTCTACAATACAATTCAATGTCACTATGACAATTCAATGTCACTACCACACATGTTTAAATACTCAATTCTTACAAACAAATGCATAACTAAATCCAACAAAAATGACTAAATAATTACCTCTTCAATCTTCTTCAAGCTACAGAACTTTCAATTCACTGGAGAACAAATCGGATCCGGAGGAAAGTGGGGGAGAGAGGGGTAGTGTTTTCGAATGATGAGAGGAAGAGGGAAGAAGGGGAGGATTTTATAGGTTGGGACGACGGCTTTGTTGAAACCGTCGTCCCAATCAAGACGGGCTAGCAGACCCCGTCTTCTTCAATTCCTCACCTGCCAAACCGGTGGGAATTAACTTTTACCTGACAACGGGCTTGCTTAGCCCGTTGTCGTTTGAAAATGAAAGTTAACGGCTTTCTTAGAACCGTCGTCCTGAAAAACACGGTAGTTTTGAAACTCAAACTCAAAATGCCGTATTTCTGAAACTCAAACGTGAAACAAGAGCAGAACTCAATTTTTTTCTCATTACCACGATCCGAAACCTAGTTTCCCACCTGATATTGCTGCCTTTTCTTCAGAAATCCTATCATCGTCCAGTACAGCGTTCCGAAAAAAAATATTTAAAACTATCATTTATTTAAAACTAATTTTAGATTCTGTCGTCATTTTTTTTAAAAAAAATTTCAGATCTACCGCCTATTTCACTTGACGGGTCTTACTGTGACCGACCAGTTAAAAAATTCGATGTGGCCGTGATGATGCAAGTATGGCAGGTTTGACAAAACCAACATATGTGAACAAGGAGCTGCTGCAGCTCAAACAAACAAGCAGTAGCAGATACAGCAGGGGATGCTGCAGCAGGTGCTGGTTCAAGTGCTGTATCAACTGTCCGAGTAGCAGTTATGTACTTGGTGAGCTTTGAAGGTATGGCAGTTGTGTTCTTGCTCTTAGAAGAATTTCTAAAATGCTGATTGAGCATATTCCAGCAAGGTTTACTGGTCAGAGGAAGGAGATTTGCATTGAAGATATTAATCAAATCTAATCTCCTAGATTTTAGGAGTTAATTGATCTTGAGGATCAATGGCCTAAACCTGAAAACTGCTTAAAGTGGCGTGGGTATTTAAGTAGAAGGTGTTAGGGCTGAAGAGGTTGATCGAAGCTGAGTGATACACGAGTGTAGACACAGATTTCAGAGAGAGGACTTTCTGGGTGCTACGGACGTTGTTCTTCGATCAAACACACACGGGCAGAGCGTTGAGCGCAGAGCTGTGGTGAGCATTGCAGAAGAGAATCAGGTCTTGCAGAGACTGATTTGTGCATTGATCTGGAAGCCAATTCAGAGCTTTGGAGCTTGTTGGTTGATCAAAGGCAGCCGCGGAAGAACTGACGGGTGGAAGGCTCGTTCGAGGTTCGTGCGGAAGAACTCACTAGTGACAGGTGGTCACTGAGTGAGGGGG
This sequence comes from Umbilicus rupestris, assembly GCA_963678935.1. Lineage (NCBI taxonomy): Eukaryota > Viridiplantae > Streptophyta > Magnoliopsida > Saxifragales > Crassulaceae > Umbilicus > Umbilicus rupestris. The sequence continues at coordinate 15,246,376 of OY787607.1, read as the reverse complement.
AGTTACTCAGAGTGTGCAGCGCTCTTGGAGTGGTTCGATCGGCTCGGCAGAAGGCCTTGGAGCGACGCGGACAGTGTGCTTCAGCTGTGTGTAACCTAGTGCTTGGAACCTAGAGCTTGTTCTGATTGTGCTGAGTGGTCAACAAGAGGTTGAGTAGCATAGGTTGCATGCGTTGTAACCTAGTGTTCTTGGCACCTTTGGTTGAGTGGATTGAGGACTGGAGAATAGTCCTCCCCAGACGTAGGCAGATTGGCCGAACTGGGTGAACAAACTTGTGCACTGTTTGTTGCTTGCTGAGATTAATTCTAGTGAACAAGAGTGTGCTGCAGCAACTGCTTGTTCACAAATCTGCCGAATTGAGACACTGTGAAATTTCAGGCCGGTTGTGTTAGATCCGGCCAGTTGGATTTTCTAACTGGCCGGTTCTATTACAACCGACCACATTGAAATCAATCAATGTGACCGGCCGGGTTGGTCTAGGTTAGTTTTCCATTTAATGCGGCCGGTGTTGATATAGTGCCGTCGGTTATAACAACACCGGCCATCTTTTATATAGAAGCAGCGCCGTGACCACGCGACGCGCTTCTCTCCTTCTTCTCTTCTTCAACCTTCCGCGAGCATTCCGGCTTAGGTTTGGGTCTGTTATTGTTCCGTATTAGTTTTCCAGGGTTTGAATTTGATACGGCGTCCCCAGCTTCCTTGTTGTTCTATTGTTGTGCGATTGTGGAGCCACTAGAATTGCAGTTGGATTGCAACAGAAATAGGAATTATGTAGGATTGTGGTTGGATTGTTTTGGAATTGATGTTATTTAGGGTTAGTTGTGGGATTGTTGAAGAAATAGTAATAGTGTTGGATTGTCCTTGGAATTGTTGTTATTTAGGGTTTGTTTAGGGTTTAATTGTTGGAATTGTAATTAAGTCTAGGATGAATGTGGGAGAAATTGGATTTGATTTCATTGGATAGTTGGTGATGGTGTTATTTTTAGATTGTAATTTTTATTAGTTTGTTTTTGTTGTTGGTAAAGTGAAATTGGAAACTCGAGGGATTAAAGGATATTAATGTTTTTTTGTGTACTCGTTACTATAATTGGATTGTGGATTGTGGATTGTAGATTTATTTTTATTGTTGTTATATTGTGTAGATGGATATTGATCGCATTGATGAGCATGAACTTATTGACCAATCACTTTTGAGCCAGCAGCAAATGCATAGGTCGCAACAAGTTTGGAATGATCTGGTTAGTAAATTGTGACAAAGTGATTTTTAATTATTTTGTAGTATATGAATTTCATTGTTTCACATCCTTGTACGTTGGATTGCACGATGATGTGACAGTTCTGAAGGTGGTCCACAGGAGGATGCGGGACATGGACGACCGGATAGTTCCATACATTGTCCGAGCAATTCTATCCATGGACCCAAATCCAAAATATATAAGTGGATTGGGCGTTGATGACAGCACTAGTAGAGCACTAAATGTCGATCACATGGCAAGTGTAGAATACCGTCTAGTGCTACCATCAAAATACTCTTGCACAGGATTATTCACATCCCACGCCGACACATCATGAAATGCAGGAATATCTCATACACGTTCGGGTTCTGGAACCCGGAATTCACCTTCGTCTTCCAATTCCTCGATCCATTCCATTTCCTCTCTGTCGTACTCATCCATCACCGACATTTCAAGTGTGTCAAATGTGGACATAACCATATAGTCGGATTCACTGTTATCCATTGCTTGATGTATTCCCTGACAAAAATTTCAACACATAAGTTCAACTTTCCAAAAACAATGAGTCAACTACCAAATCTAATAAATCTACTATATCTCCAATATCATTTAACAACACGTAACTAAATATCATACAAAAAGTAAATCTAACACATAACTATATAATTACTACTTCGATCTTCTCCAAATGAGGTCAAATCGACTACAACAGAGAAAGGGGATGGGGTGAGAACACAATAAGAGGAGGGAATGCGGCTAAGAGGTTGATGTTGGAAAAAGAAAGAGGGGGAGGGCTTTTAAAGACGGCCGGCCTTGTCATGGCCGGCCATCCTCTATGGTCGGTCATGTCATGACCGGCCACATGAAACCTACGACTACCAAAATGTGGTTGCAGCTATCAGATCCATTTACCCGGCCGGTCGCAATGAATTATTTCAAAGTGGCCGGTTTCGGTAAATCCGGCCAGTTAGAAAATCTAATTATTTTTTCAACTGGTCGGTCACAGTAAGACCGGCCAAATTAAATACACAATAGAACTAAAATTTATTTTAAAAGAACGGTAGAACCTAAAACTCGTTTTAAAAAAATGGTACTTCTAAATATATTTTTTTCGGTTTGGAAGAAGACGATCAAGGTTCCATCGGGATGTATTAAGGAAAGGAAGAAATGTCGTTTAGTGTACTTTAGAAGATATGTCGTTTGTTTTACCTTGTAAATATTTATTGTTTATAGATTAGAACTCCTATATAAATTGTGTATCATTCACTGGAATAAAACAAGAAGAAAACAATTCTACTTACATGGTATCAGCCTAATCGATCCCTTCTTCTTCTTAACCCTAAAATCACCATGTCCACCTCCGGCGACTCAGATGCCAACACCACCTCACCCAGCAGCAACATCTTAGCCAGCGCCTCTAATTCCTCTCTTCCTGGCCCGCTTCAATTTCCCAGCATCCAGATTCGCCTTGACCGGACAAATTACACGTTATGGCGCAACACCATCAAATCTGCTCTTGAAGCTTATGATCTTGATTTCATCTCCTGCCCGACCAATCTCATCTGCCTTTCTTGGAGCTAAAACATCTCTTCAGCATTGGCATGCTCGTCTAGGTCACCCTCATGAGTCTGTTTTGAAGCGTCTTGTTTCCAAGTTCAGGTTACCCGTCTCCTCGCATAAACTTAATTCTGTTTGTGAGTCATGCCAACTAGGCAAAAGTCATCGTTTACCTCTTTCTCATATACATGAATCGAGTAGTCGTCCTTTTGAACTTGTTTATTCAGATCTTTGGGGTCCTGCTCCGAACACTTCATTTAATGGTAACCGTTACTTCTTAATCTTTGTTGATGATTGCACCAAATTTGTGTGGATTTTCTTTCTTTCACTAAAATCACAAGTCTTACATTTTTTCCAACTTTTTCAGAAAATGGTGGAAACACAATTCTCCACCAAAATAAAGACTTTTCAATCTGATTGGGGTGGAGAGTATATAAATGTATCTTCTTACCTACAAACTCAGGGAATTCTCCATCGTATCTCTTGTCCACACACTCAGTCTCAAAATGGTGCTGCAGAACGAAAGGATTGTCTCTTCTGTCCCATGCCAATTTACCTACACTTTTTTGGGAGCACTCATTTCACACTTCTGTTTACTTACATAATCGTACTATCACACCAATCCTTCGTTTCCGCTCTCCTTTTGAGTGTCTCTATAATAAGTCTCCTGATTACACATTTCTCAAAACATTTGGGTGTCTTTGTTATCCTTTTCTTCGCCCTTACGCCACTAGTAAATTGGAGTTTAGGTCCTTCCCTTGCGTTTTTATTGGATACAGCTCTAAACATAAAGGTTATTTATGTTTACATGTCTCCTCTCGTCGTGTTTTTATTGCTCGACATGTTATATTTGATGAATCTGTTTTTCCATATCAATCTCATGTTGTTTCAGAACCTTCTGTGACTCAGTTACCTGTGTCTGTTTCGTCAGTGTCTCCTTTGCAGCTTGCGGAATTGTCTGTTTTGCCTGAGCTAGTTTCTTCGAACGAGTCCGCTCCACCGCCAAATCATACCCCCACTGCAGATGTCTCTTCATCATCTTCTCTTCCAGCAATGAACCAAGCTAGTAATTCCATCTCATTGCCCTTGCAGGAGGAGTCCAACTCTGATGGTACCTCTAACAATACTACAGGTATATCCTCCTCTCCCTTGTCACAATCACATCCCTCTTATTTCAGACCTGTTAGTGGAACTACTCATAACATGATAACCCGTTCCAAAACTAACCATCTTAAGCCCAAAGCTTTCACTACTACCAAGTACCCTTTACCGCCAATTCCCAATGACTATCTTGAGCCAAAAACATTTGTTCAGGCCTCCAAATTTCCTCAATGGCAGCATGCTATGCAGGTTGAATTTGATGCTCTTTTGCGTAATGGGACTTGGGATATTGTACCACCACCTTGTAATGTTAATGTTGTTGGTTGTAAGTGGATATACAGGATAAAGCGGAAGTCTAACGATTCTATTGAGCGTTTTAAAGCGCGTCTAGTGGCCAAAGGATTTCATCAAGAGGACGGCGTTGATTATTTTGATACATTCAGTCCAGTAATAAAACCCACCACCATTCGCATTGTGCTTACTATTGCTCTTTCGTTGGGTTGGCATCTTCACCAGGTAGACATTAATAATGCATTTCTTAATGGTGATTTGTCTGAAAGAGTTTATATGAAGCAGCCACCAGGTTTTACTGACCATACTCGCCCTAATCATGTGTGCTTGCTTAAGAAAGCCCTCTATGGTCTTAAGCAAGCCCCACGTGCCTGGTTTAACAAGCTTGGATCATTTCTTGTTCGTCATGGGTTTCAGTCATGCAAGTCTGATACTAGTTTATTCATTCGCCACTCAGGACATTTTGTCTTATATATTCTGGTCTATGTGGATGACCTTATTATTACAGGCTCTCGCAGCACAGATATATCTCAATTTGTCACTCTCATGAACAAGACATTCGCACTTCGTGATCTTGGTGATTTACATTATTTTTTGGGAATCGAGTTGCATCACACCTCGCAGTCTATCCTACTATCACAAAAAAAAGTACATAAAAGATCTTCTCATTCGATCTCACATGGAGGATGCCAAACCTATTTCCACACCTGCTGAGCCTGGGTCTCGTCACGTCAAAGACGGAGATCCGATGTCAGACCCTCACTTATATCGTAGTATTGTAGGGGCTCTGCAGTATGTTACAATCACTCGTCCAGAATTATCTTATGCAGTTAATAGAGTTTGTCAATTCATGCATGCTCCTACGGAAACTCATTGGACTGCCGTTAAACGAATTCTTCGCTATCTTAAGGGTTCTATTGATTGTGGATTAGTACTTCGACCTTGCACTGACTCTCGACTTGTTGCTTTTTCGGATGCTGGTTGGGCTTCAGATGGTGATGATTGTCGATCTCAGCACGGATTCGCTATATATTATGGTGGTAACCTTATCAGTTGGGCGTCAAAGAAACAAGATGTGGTTGCTAAGTCTAGCTCAGAGGCCGAGTATAGAGCAATTGCATTTTCAGCTACTGAATTAATTTGGATACAACAACTCCTACAAGAGATTAAAGCTTCGATTACGCAGCCGCCTATTATTTTGTGTGATAATCTGAGTGCTACTTATATGTCTGCTAATCCAGTTTTTCATCATCGCTCCAAGCATATTAAAATTGATTACTACTTTGTACGGGAGCAAGTTGCAGATGGTTCATTAATAATTCGTCATGTCCGTGCCCTCGATCAAACAGCGGATATCTTCACCAAGGCTGTTGGTAATGCTCGATTCCTATCCTTACGTTCCAAGCTGCATGTTGTCTCTCCAACTTGAGCTTGCCGGGGGGGTATTAAGGAAAGGAAGAAATGTCGTTTAGTGTACTTTAGAAGATATGTCGTTTGTTTTACCTTGTAAATATTTATTGTTTATAGATTAGAACTCCTATATAAATAGTGTATCATTCACTGGAATAAAACAAGAAGAAAACAATTCTACTTACAGGATGGGATTAATCGGATTTTGGGAGAGAAGGCTTTGTTTATTTCGTTCAAGGGTTTGGGTTGTCGCTTCTTTGGGTACATGGTGTCCAAGAAGATGTACGTCTTCACTATTGACGATGATTGCTATGTAAGGGCTGTTGATCTCGGTTTTTGGTGTTGTGTTTTTAAGGTGGTTTTAGTTTCTGATATGGTGATTGGATTGGATTTAAAGTTTTTACTATTTTGAGGTTGAATGGATTGATGGTCGGATTTAGTAGTAGGATCTGGCAGGTGTTTGATGAAAATCCTGTTCTTGTTAAGTTCTAAATGATATCATAGGTGTGAATGTTACTGGCTAAATTCATGCTATTTTAGTTAGCAGGAATCTGATCTTTGAAATTTTAGGTTACCACGTTTACTTCATATCGAGCTTTCAGATTATGTAATTTATGGGGATGAATGTAGTTCAAGATTTTCATCATGTACTGATTTCGGTTTGGAATTTGTTGATGGTGGAATTCAGGACTAATTTATGCTATATATGAGATCATATTGGTGAAGTGATACCTGGTTGGTTAGAAAGGATGAGATCATTGGAATCAATTAGTCTATCCCATAAATTTCCAATTATGGTGGAAATTGTTGAGAATGGGAATGGACGTACTTTAGAGTGTTGTATGGGGATTTGGTGGTATGGTTTTCTTTTTTGAAGTGAACCTCCTAACTCAACCCCTAAATTGTTGCAGGTGGTATGTGATCATTTGGGACTTGGCTTGGAGGCTACTTATGGCGTTGATACAAAGGCATTCGTAAACTTCAAAAAAGAATACAAAGGCATCTGAGGAGTATCTTTCCAATGGAATTCAGCAATGCTACCTGGAGCTCTAAAAGCAACTTTCTCTCTAACGTTGATCCTTCTGATGCAATGATCACACAGATGGATTGTCACACTGTGAATCCCCACCTCAATGTGAACTACCAACAACTTAGTCTAAGGATATATTGTATTCCCAGCTAGCTTATGGCAACCAAATCGTATGATGATCAATCTCGATTCCTTTTTATGCCAAAGCTAGCTAGGGTTTTAACAGCACGTGAACAACTTGAAAATGTGGAGTAGAGAGAGATTCTTCAAGGGAATATTGAATTGAACCAAATCAGCAGCAGCATGCAATGAGACAAAGTAGGGTGGGTGGAGAGTGGAGAGGGAGTGGTCATATCTAGTTTCCTAAATAACGTAGAGAGAATAGGTGAGTGTAGATCTAATGATCATGTACCAATCCGTTATTGAACCCTAAACTACACTCAATTGGTCCCATCAATCTCAGTCTAGTCCCACACCCTTCCTCCTCTAATGTCTTCTGTCCTTCATTTGGGGACTCTGCCACCTTTTAGCTGCCCTAGTAGATCACCCTAATCCTGCCCTACTTATTTACATATTAAACCATCTGATCATATACAACTCGAGCATGATTCAAGGCTTTGGAATGGGCAAACTAGATGGAGAAAGAAGAACACTAAGAGAGAGAGAGAGATATGAGAAAGTCACTTACACTAGCAAAGAAGCTTGTATTGAACACTAGCCCTGATACCCACTTTGGCAAACAAAGAGACAACTGTGTGTCACATCCCATCACACCAATTCACAAAATTAGAAACCATTCCCCTTTCATCTTTCCTTTGCCAAATCCATATAACCAAAATCCCACTATGATATGATATGGAAGGAGGATTATTCAGATCACGACATGAATGTGAATTCAAATTCAATACTGCAACAATTTATATGACAGTGACTCTTGAGGGCTTCACACGTCTCTTTCAACTTTCCCATTTGCTCCCACAAAACATGATTTGCATCAACTCTTTTCTAATGTTCTTTGTGAATTTCAACACAATTTGCCCACATTTTCCAGATCCCTATATCCCTCATTCCAAAGATTTCTAGGGCTAGAAACCACTCAGTATTTATCACGTGTTATTGAATTGAGCTTCAGTCCTTTTAGGGTTAGGGTAAACATGGTATGCCTAATGGCGCATCCTCCTTAAATGTCATCACTCATAATCATGTCTACAATCCTTCTATTGTAATTAAGTAGATGAAAAGGCTTTGTAATATCAACCTCACGACACATTCAACAACTATAAACCCTAACATGTCCTTCGAGCAGACATAAGCCAGCCTTTCAGTCGCATCATTATTCCCCATTCCTAGGAAAAACAGTTTCTTGGCAAGAACAATGGAACTTAACCTAGTACATCAAGAACAGTAAGAATCTGTCTCTCCTTTTGTTGTTTGTTATGCTGCATTCATCAGTTATGGTTATGAACTCATGAAGTTAAAATAGGATGATTGTCCAAATCTCGGATTTTAACTATTGATGATGGACTGGAATATAACCCTCTTTGGATTCTTCACTTATATATGATCAATGAATCAATATACAAGCTGAACACTGTCACTTTTCATCTAGCCAGGACTAAAACTCTGTATATTTCAGAGATACTAAACCCTAATATGAACAAAAGGGAGCTAGGGTTCATCTTAATGCTTTCTCTTATTTAATAACTTGTTATAAATATGCGTGTTTTGGTGACCCTCGGAGAGAGAAAGCCCTAAGCACTTGGTTGTTAGGATTTCTTGAGGAAACCCACCCCTTCATCTATATAAAAGTGCAAAAGAAAGATGTCTGGCTCTTCACCGCCATCTTTCAATCTGTCAATGAACTTGGAAGATTCTCAACGAAAAGATCCCATGGACAACCTAGTCCCTCCTCCTGCCTCTGAGCACTTTTGCTATGTTCGGTGCAACTTCTGCAGCACCGTTTTGGCTGTAAGCACACCGTCACAATACCCGGCCTCATGAAGCTTTTGTGTGGTATATATGTTGTAAGCATTATGCATGTGAAATTTTAGGTAGGGATACCATGCAAGAGATTGATGGAGACAGTGACAGTGAAATGCGGCCACTGCAGCAATCTCTCATTTCTGAGCACCAGGCCACCTCTCCAAGGCCAGTGTCTTGACAATCTCCACCTCACTCCTCACCAGGTTTGTCTTAATACTTCTCATCGATCCCCAATCTGGTCACCCCAACCAACTAATGAATTTAGGGTTTTTGCGCTGATTTGAACAAGGGGCCATCTTCATCTAGTGAGCCCGTGTCTCCAAAAGCGCCATTTGTTGTGAAACGTAAGCTGCCAATCGATCCACCTCGTAGCAATAATATTTATACTGATTTATCTTTTTTTTGTTTCCTTTGCAGCACCTGAGAAGAAGCATAGGCTTCCTTCTGCTTACAACCGCTTCATGAAGTGAGGCTTCAGGTTTCAACATACACTGATTTTGAACATATGCTATTCTATGCCCTAATCCGTTTTGTTTGAGTAAGGGAGGAGATCCAGCGCATTAAGGCAGCCAACCCGGAAATTCCTCATCGCGAGGCCTTTAGCACTGCTGCTAAGAACGTGAGTCTCAACTGCCTTCACTTACTCTTAATTTAACAGGTTTGAGAGACGACACTTAATTACGTCGTATTATAACTGAAACAGTGGGCTAGGTATGTCCCTAACTCACCAACCAGGTCCAACACTGATAGAAACAACAAGGTAACAGAATATTCCCTTAAATACAGCCCTTCTAAAGTCACTATGAAACCATTGACGATGTTTTTCTCAGGGGCTAGATTTTTCAGGGATGAAGTGCTACATGTGATGACGATGTGTATGTTCACAATTGTCGTTCCTTTTGATTAGTCATTTATGTCTCGCATATTTGGGGTTGTTTCTTGTACGTGTCTTAACAATATGTGTGCTTTATATTGATCGAATCAAATTGTGTACTGTTCCGTTGATTGAGATTTAGATGTATAATTCAGATTTGAGCTACTGAAAAGGTTCCCAAACTTAGTTCTACTACTCCAATTAACTTGAACCTTGTATTCTACACTCGACCAAATCAAAGCAAGCAACTTAGAATATACCAAACTTATTTATGTAGTTCAGGTTGAAGACCACCACGTCTCGGAACCTCTAACGGGGAGGCTCAGCCCAAACAAAGGCAATACATTTACGGATGTCAACATTGAAGACGCGCTGGACTTGTCGATGGTCGGTCAAAATCATGATCGGTTATTCACTCTATATTTTAGTAGAATTTCGCTTGTTTCCCGAATAAAAATTGCCATTTTAACCTCTTGTCTAATATTTTAGTCATGAAGTTTGTATAGTGGTTGGAATATGGTGTAACAAAAGTGGATGTGCGATTCGAGATAAAATTATCATCATTTGGAACTAATTCAATATACTATTGGAAAGCTAACTTAGATTTCTACAACTTCATAGTTTACATCAAGACTACATTCAAAGATTAAGAGGGTAAAATTGACATGTGAAGTCATAAGAGCAAAAATCTGCATGTGCCATATTTAAGCGTGCTCGATAAAAATCTAGTACAACCTAACAAAAATCTCGGACTGTGCCCAAATCAGCCTGTGCTGAGTAAAAAGGCCAGCGCTATGTGCCTCAGCCCATGCTGACCAAAATTGGCACCCGTGTTGCCACTATAAAAGAAAAGCATGGGGGTGGAGAACCATATCTGAATTTGACATTCCATATCGATTTTTGAGTGTTCTAAGGAAGATTATAGAGAGAAAGATGTCGCTTTCTAGCTGATCTTCAACTAGAAATACAAGAAGAATCATTCAACAAAGGAAGAAGATAGAAAATACGAATATTAGAGAAGAATCATTTCCCTTCCTTTTACTTCATATTTTTAGATTTGTATTTATTTTAAATTTTGGATTTCTCACAATGATATGTGAGTATTGACCCCATTCTAGGGTCTTACGGAACCTCTATTGTACTCAATGTTATGATATGAATACACATATTTGTGATGTCAATTTAAAATTTTGATTACATGTCTTCTTTTATGCATATAATATGTTTGATGAAATGTTTCAACACATGAACACATAAGTTTGATACTAATAAAATGAGATGATGAGGTAGAAAACTCGTCTAACTATTGATTTGGCCTTATTGCTTGGTACCTTAATGATGACATTTTGATGGGTCAAAGAGAGGATTTGCTTGCGTCTTTTGGGCTTTTCAAAGCCGACTTATATGTATATAGGCGAGAGGCTGAAGCAACTGCCTTGTTATGAGCCTGGGATCCCGTCATAGAATATTTAAATTAGATCGAACCCCTACTAACAAACAGAAGTGAGGAAAGCGGCGCGTGGTACATTCTGCGGCAGTTGCCTCGTATCCCCTTTTGAGGACTCGTGAGACAAGACCAAAAAAGAGTAGCCGTGATGCCCCTGTTCGCTCTATTGAGCAAGTACATGAGATAAGGCGACATCCGGTCCTCCGCCCCAATAGCCCTGATCACATAGACGGTAGTGATAGCCCCGCTGAAAATACAATTTTGAACTCCTATTTTTTTTCACTGTTTTTGACTTTAATAATCCAATTGGCGAGCGGGGGTGGACGAAGCGGAAGCGAGAATGACAGAGATTCAGGCCCACGGCTAGGCTTAGTGGTGAACCATAACAAATCCTTGTGGTGGTGGTCGCCCCATGAGGTGCCAGACGAGTTTGTTTTCTCTCGTTCTTCGGCTTTATCTGTCTTGGGTAACCCAATTTCAGTGGATGTGAAAGGGACTGACAACGTTGTGGGCCAGAGAGTTCTTAGTATTCACGACATCCTAGCTGAGGTATCTAAGTTGGATAACTCGTAGTTAAAGTTATTATTTTTACGAGCATGCGTTAGCAAGCCGAAGATGGTGTGCAATTTGAGAGTTCACCACCTGGCTGGATTGAGAGGTCGATTCATTTTCTTGATGGAGAGGTACATCAGAGTTTGGTGCATATCTGGAACATGGGTTTCACGATGGAACAAAGGAGGTTAGTGGGGTTGCCTCTAAAGTTCAGTGGGCTAGGTATTCTGATGGGGGGAGATGTGGCCCTCTCAATTGTCGTAGCTCCCTGGTGCAAGTAGTGGTTTGTGGGAGATGCTTACAAGGGATTTATTCTCTTTTTCAATGTGCGGAGTCTTGCTTGAAGAGTGGAATTTGACATTTTGTCCTAGCTCCCCAGTCGGCTTGATGGAGCTGAGGTCGAAGGTTAAGTCATAGTTGTGGTTTACCGGATTGGCTGCGGAAGTCATCAAGGAAGAGATCAAGGCGCCTTGAGTGGCCCGAGTGAAGATCTTGGTGAATGCATTTTCCGCGTCTAGGAGCGATATTTGGACTACAGGGATGGATGCCTACGCCTTTCTCTAGGTTTCGTATGAATCTGATGACGTATCGTTTGGCCCTCAAGTACTGTACCGAACACGATGTGTTTGCTATTTTTGATCTTGTACGGAGTGTAAAGGGTTGCACACTTCCAATGCAGCTGGTGATCATGACCCCCATTGTCCTAGGGAAGGAGGATTGGGAGGCATAACGCGATAAAAGACGCTTTGTTCACTTGTTTTAGGGAGGCTAATCTGGGGGGCCTAGGCTTGAGGTGGTTGTTCTTCTCGCTGAGGGAGAGAAGTTAGCGGATATTTTAGTACCTGCATGGGATGAAGGTAGAGATCCTTGTGTGAACGTGTCCATTGTCTCTCCTTGTTGAAGGAGGGGCGTGGATGGTATCAGGGGAGACAACTACGGAATTGGTTTCAGTCAGTGGGCTTATATTCGTGTCTTTCATCATGGAATATTTATGAAGTTTTGGAGTTAGAGCAGATCAATTGGTCAGAATTGTGGCATATAGGTGGGCTGAGGCCAAGGGTATGGACGCACCGGATCACTCTCTATCTTGAGGCATAAGTTATATTTTTTTCACGTAGAAGACTCTGGCGGACGGATTCCGATTAAGGAATGAGTACAATTAGCCTGTGCTGCAGAGTTGCGATTTTTTGGCTAGTTTGTCGCCATTTTTTATCGTCATTTGTAATTGTCTCACATTTCTTTATAAAAATTATTTTTTAGATAACTCTGAATTAAATTAAAGTATTCTGCCAACAACACAAATTAAGATTACATGCTACAAGATGCAAGACACTGAAACATGAATTCTTTTTCACATTAAGATTTGAAAATTTCAACGAAAAGGAGTCACTAAAGATCATTAATAGTAAAGGTAAACTCTTTTCTAGTCTTGATGTTGTTCATGTTGGTAGTCTCATCTCATGAACAGGCAGTTCTACCCTTTCGTCGCAAGTCATAGTTCTGAAGCTCAAATAGATCGGAGCTCGAATCACTCTGAGCACCATCTTCTTCATTCAAATCCTTGACATGGTAAGAAACCCCTTTTCTGGTTTTGAGTTCCTGATCAAACCATCTCAAAGCTGGCCATCCTCCACCAGCCTCAAGGGAGTGTGTTCTGTTATAAGATGAGCAGCTTCTCAAGTCTCTGTGAGCAGGCTTAACGTAAGCCCGCGTGTGGGCTAAAGCTGGCGTAGGTCTACTGTAGGATGCACAAGAGTAAACGGATGCTGTTTCAGCCCAACGCGCGAGGCTCATGCTGCTGCTCCTGCTCCCTTCATCTTTAAACAGCATTGGCTTCCTCTTGGACTTGGAAAGCGGAGTTTGATTGAACAGAGAGTGCAAGTAAGTAGCAACCTTAGCACCTGGGGAGCTCGGCCGATGCTTAGTGCTCTTGTTTGGCTTTTGGAGTCCATATTTTTCATCCTCCTCCACATTGTTAGCATGAGTGAGAGCAGCTTCAGTTACGCTTGAGTAGTAGCTCGAGGCCTGAAACACGCCGATCTCAAACGAATCCCGCCTATCATGATCTTGGGGCTTGTTCATCTTCAATGGGGTGTAACAACTTGTAACGCTCGACATTCTTGTTATTCAGTAGCTAGCTAGCCAAGGACTTTGCTGTATAAATAGGGCTGGAATGCATGCAGCCGAGTTGTTTACATCTTCAACGCCTCCATAAGATGATATAATTTATAATAAGTGTTAAGCGAGCATGCATGTGTTGAAGCTGTGACAGTAGGAGACATCAAAATAGTACCACCATGTGGGATGATGGATGAGTGTATTGAGAGAGAGCCTCAAACAAAGAGAGTGACCCAAGTAGGATTGCCACCACCAGAGAGTAGAGAAGAGAAGTAGGTCCATCAATGTCAGTTTTGGATAAGAGATAGATAGAGAGCGAGAGGGCTACATTCCATGCTTGTGTTTCATGTCATTTGGTCGCATTACAGTTGTATAAAGTCACTCAATGTCTTTGTCGACTCTATCATGTCCTTAAACTCCAATCCAAAACAAACAGATTCCCGTCATCCCATGTCTTGTGTTCATCATATCTATGCTAGCTAGCTAGCTAGCTAAGAGGTTCAAGCTGATAAATTAATTGGTGTTTAGGGTTGCAAACATTGTTAGCTTATGGCTCCCTCCTCATCTCACTGACTCTAATTGGCATGACAAGTCTCTAAACACTCCATTGTCTCTTGCCCTACCAACCTTGTACATTTTCCACATAAGACTCCATCTCTATACAGCCTTGCAAGTTGCAACCCTCTTGAAGTTATCAGCTGATCTTACCAACATGCAAGATATCATCAGTAGAGAAGGGAATGAATAGTGGTTGGATGTAGGAGGTGTTAAAGTTATAGCAATAGGGGGTCCATCGCTTCAGATGATGAAGACTCCTTTCAGCCCATATTACCAAAATCTCCAAGTCATGAGGCCCAAGAAAATGGCTTCAAAAAACCCAGGACTAGCAAGAAAACAAGTGGAGATATTATTCCTTAGCAGGGTTTTCCAGTTCAATCATACTCTCTCTTCAAATTGCTTATCAGGGCTTCATCTGACAAATGAAAGCACAAGAAACTCACACCAAACCTACTAAGCTAATGTGTTTTGCGATTTATGAGAAGTTTAAATATTGGAGGGCGAAGCAGGATAAGTAGATTGTGGTCAGAAGGCTCTTGTGGGATTGGCGTTATCACATAATGAAAATGATTGATTTTTCTTATCTTTAGGGCACATGATTGCCTTACCACTATTCCCATATCAAACTCCCAAATTTTCCATCATCTTTAATTTAGGTACACTCATGAATCAAACTCACATGTCTTTGAATTATTTGTACTCTAATATCTTATCAATTATGAAATTGACGAACCGTTTAATTTTTTTTCTAGAGATGGTGGTGATATAATGACTTTAAGAATACTTGATATCCATACAAAAACATGTATAGATTTGTGAAGCAAGATTAATCTCTCGTTTGGTGGGGAAGTTAGTTTATTGATGACACGTGGCAGCTAGGGCTCTGATGATGTTGGGGCCATCTCCATCTCATTTCTCACTTACGTCCGCCGTCAGCTGAAGTCAAAGTCTCGTTAACTGCTGCTGCAGGCAGCTTGATGATCTGATTTTTACCATCGGACATTAACCTTCATTGGAACTTACCCTGTAGCCACAGCCAAGAGAGCAGTCATCATCCAAGAAAGATCACAAGAGTAGATGAAACACGTTTGGTCAAGTTTAATCTCGCTCTGGTGTTTTATTTAACCCTAAATTCAGATCTTCCAAGGGGTTTGTCCGGTCCTTGGTGAAATTAAATACCACTTTAAACATCTGGAAGTACCAATATTATGTATATATGGTTAAAGTAGGGTTCAAATTAATATTTTTGGACATAGTTTGACCTAATTAGGTGTTGGTGGTTTATTCTTGATGCCATGTTAATATAATAGTGTACATGTGAGAATGTCAGAGGAGTTGCCAATAAGAGATCGACAACAAACTATGAAACCACTCAGCCCATTTTCCCATAAGAATACTCAACTTGTTATAGCTACCACAAACCAGACAAATCTCTTTATATATCAGTTACCCAACAAGGAAAAACCCTTAACCGAAATCCATCTCAATAGCAGCTACAACAACCCTAATATAAGAGTTGTTGATCTTTGTGGGAGGGAAG
This sequence comes from Umbilicus rupestris, assembly GCA_963678935.1. Classification (NCBI taxonomy): domain Eukaryota; kingdom Viridiplantae; phylum Streptophyta; class Magnoliopsida; order Saxifragales; family Crassulaceae; genus Umbilicus; species Umbilicus rupestris. Next base: position 15,230,680 of record OY787607.1, on the reverse strand, counting down.
CTTCAAGATCCAAATTTAGAAACTTCCTCTTGTTCTAGGTTTTCTTGCTATACTTATTATTTGCCTATTTGGTGAAAGAACAAACAAAAAGCTTCTTAGGTTTTTTTTTTGAATCTACGCAGGTTGAGGTATGGGGAGAGGTAGAGTTCAGCTGAAGAGGATTGAGAATAAGATCAACAGGCAGGTAACTTTCTCCAAAAGGAGAGGTGGCTTATTGAAGAAAGCTCATGAGATCTCAGTGCTGTGTGATGCTGAGGTTGCTTTGATAGTGTTTTCAAACAAAGGGAAGCTGTTTGAGTACTCCACTGACTCGTGGTAACAACTTTTTACTTATATGATATCACTCAGCTGCATGCTCTATACATAACTTTCAATTTCAGCCTTCTATTATACCAAAAATGACTCCATCAATTTGGTATTTAGCAACATCCATCTGGGTTTTGCTCTCTCTAACCTTGGACTACATCCTGTGACTTATCTGCAAATCCTAAGCAGCAGCAGCAGCTTCTATGAACATGTAGATGGTTAAAAACCCTTATCTCTTAAGATCTGGATAGTGGTTAAGATGAAACCCTTTTTTTTTTTTTGTCCTCCATAGAATTTAAATGGTGACAGACAGTAGAATGAATGATGAGTAAAGAGAAGACAGTAGAGCTACCATTGTATAATAGTATGAGCTCCTCTGGGAGTTGTAATAGTACAGTGCTTTCTGCCCTTTTATAGCTGAGTTTTCGATGGAGCTACCATTGTATAATAGCATGAGCTCCATCGATGGAGATTTTTGAAAACTGACAGTGTTTACGGTGAGAGTGACAAGAAGATACGATCTCTCTAATCCCTGAGGTCACACGGAACTTTGCATTCATGACTAACAATTTACTATGTGTACAGTTGTTCTACCCACTTTTGCTCACATTTTACAGCTTTGATTTGATAACCTAGCTAGGGTTTTGAAGCTAAACAAAATAGAGAAGCAAGCACAAGAAGGTTGTATATAACTTTGCCTGTACAAACTTTATGAAATGAAGCATTGAGTCTTAATGTAAGACATGTTTCTGGGATCTTAAGTAGAAACCATTTTTGTTATTGTGGATTTAAAAATGATAATCGTGGGCGGTTTGGTGTGATGAATGGATATATATGGCAGCATGGAGAAGATACTTGAGAAGTATGAAAGGTATTGTTATGCAGAGAGAAAGCTTGCTGGGATTGAGCAGCCTAATATTCCATCTCAGGTTCATAATTCATCAATTAACTACTTGACCTATTTAAATATGCAGTCACTTGAATATACAAGTTTTGTGGTCAGGAAAACTGGTCACTTGAATACACCAAGATGAAGTCCAAGCTTGAGCTGCTGCAGCGCAACCAAAGGTAATTTATCTGGAGCTTAAACTTAACTGATTCGATTGAGTCTCATTACATACATGCAGGCACTACTTGGGAGAAAATTTGGGGTCACTGAGTCTTAGGGAGCTTCAGAACTTGGAACAATCACTTGATACGGGTCTTAAGCACATTAGATCAAGAAAAGTAAGTATATATTGCAATATAATTCAAACCTAGGATTTGTCTAACAAGTTCAACGTGCATGCTTTGTAACAGAATCAGCTAATGCAGGAGTCTATCTCCCTGCTTCAGAAAAAGGTAAAAACCCTAGTTGAATACTAGGATCCAATACGATGATCTGAATGTTGTATAATGTTTAGGAGAAGGCGATGCAGGAGCAGAATAACTTGCTGTCTAACAAGGTGTGTGTAACCTGAATATTAATGTTGTACACATTCATAAACTGACTCTGAAATTTGTTTAGATCAAAGAGAATGAGAAGACAATATGGGCTCATGGCCACGCCTCCTCATCCTTCCTCATCTCAACAACCCTTCCTTGTCTCAACATGGGGTAATACTCAACACGCATCTATATACATATGTGCTACTACTTAAACCTAGCTACCTATTCATTCATGCAGCAATCCGTACCAGGGGGAAGTGGAACATGCTGTGAGGCCCAATAACAGCAACAATGACCTAGACCTCACGCTGGAACCTATCTTCTCATGCGGCAACCTTGGCTGCTTTGCTCGTTGAACATCTCTCTCTCTCTCAGCTCTCACCTCCTGTTCTGTGTGCGTTGTTCCAACAAATGTAATGAAAATGGATTCTCTAAGCTAGCACGTATGTGTTTGTGTGAGAGAGTGTATCTTCAAAATACAGTAAACATTATCTGGCTTGCCTTGGTACTGCTGTAATGTGTCATCGAACACACTATATATGTGTAATGCAATCTTTTATATATCTATATGTTATCAAGAGTGCATCGACTCAGCCAAACTATATATGTAGATCGAGATATGCAATCTTGCTTGGCAAGCATGACTTGTGATGAGGTCGTTTTTTTACTTCTTAATAGGTGAATTGAGAGGATCGATTTGTAGTCAAAGAATTTATAATCGGTAAGCCGGGTCGAATCAAGAAAGCAATTGAATTATGTGCTAGAAGATGTCGTTTTATGATCAGCTACTCCATTGAACAGTGTATTTTCTTAATGCTTCTAATGAAAAGTTAAAGTCGATTATCAAGGATTTAAGGAAGCTTCGAAGGGCTATGTAACTCACTAACTTACTCAAATATTGCAGCATTAGAAATTAATCAATTGAATAAATGATAGCATGCAATTATGTGTTTATCCCAGCTAGATCAATCGCCGTTGAATCTATACCGAGGTAGAACATATAGCAAAGATTGAGCCTTATTCTTTCTAGTTATTGGCTCACTTAGTCTAATTTGCCTAGCCACTAACTTTCATTACATGGTTAGTCGATTTGTACTAGCATTAAATACTTGGTTAACTCTCAAACTTCACATTCACTCTCACAAATGCAAAACCTAGGTTGTTCTCACCAGTATCTCAATTCCAATCTTAGTGTTTCAATTTAGATTAAAATCTAGGCATGAATGCACACATAGCTATTTTGTCAAACATTATACATGCATCCCAAATTATGGCTCAGTGAGAACAAACCATCCAACCATCAAATCGGTATGTTTTTATTGCAAATAAAGAGTCGTGTTAGTGAGGTTCATATGACTTTTTAAAACAAAGGAGACTATTCACAAATCATATTCATCATCATTGGTCCTCCAAGTCGGGTAGAAATTCTTGATTTTCGAACCCTTTCGAATGAAGAGTGTTTTCTATTCATAGAAGTAGATCTGGACTTCAAAGTTTAGTGTTTGTATCGGCATAATAGGATCCTACTACCCATAAAGAAATACGGGTGATACGGATGTTGCACACTTCAAAGGCCTTTTACACCCGGCACACGCTTTTGGTAGGGGTGAGGTCTCAATTCATAAACCGTGCATTTGTCGTTGAAAAGTGAAATAGAAATAAAGATTGGTTGCGATTTGAAGCTAGATAACTGTTGTTGCTGCAAGAGAGAGAGAGAAGAGGAGTTGAAAGTGACTTAACCAACTGTGATCATATCTATTAGAACATACATACATAATACGGAGCTAATAAACTGCTAAAGTGATAGTTCAATCAGTGTAACTGTAACGTACTATTATGTATTAAAATACTAGGCGCTTGATGGACCACAAAGCCCAATTCAATGTATAGATTACCTCCATTCAAGAAAGTAATGGTGGGATGGCTGCACTGGTCAGTTTCTCGGACAACAAGAAATAACAAAAAGAAAAAAGAGAGGGCATTTGGTATTCCCAACTCTCTCGTAGTTTTCTATTTAAAGACTTCCACTATGAAAAACTAAGGTCTATTTGCTGTCCTGGTTGCTCTTGCCTGCCTGCTAAGCATCATTAGTCGTCCAAGTCAGAAATGGATGCAAATAAATTTCTGGGGGCGGCTGCTTTTCGTATATGATAAGATCTGTTGCAGTGGTAGATACAGAGAGTGTGAAGAGTTTTGTGCTGGAGAAGCTCAAGGAGCTGTTGCTTTTGTTTTCAAGCTTAGCTGCTGCGGCAAAAGAGGAAATGTTAAAATGATCCGAAATTACAGGATGCCAAGGCATGAGTAGTAACCCAAAGATTTACTTGAGAGACCTTAGAGGCAAGTAAACCAGCTTATAATGAGAAAACAAAAGAAAGACCAAACAATTGGGTTAGAAAGGGACCAGAACTATCCCTGATCATCTTCAGCAACTTGTCATAGTCAAATACTCAGCAATGGTGGAATGTTATTATCACGACTTACCCCAGTAAAAATGGATTCATGGGGCCATTAAAAGGAAGATTGTTGTAAAGCAAGGGAGTGTACAGTATACCTTGTTGCTTTCTCCATCTCTGCAACTGTATTTAGCCTGTTTCTGTAATGGAAATGTGCATTCAGTTTTCCTTAAATTGAAGCCCTAATGGAATTCGATACAGAGTCATTCAATTTCTCTCATATTTGAACAATAATCAATTTCACATCGAATCAACAACAAATATTTGGGCAAAAACCATATAAAAAACAAGCCCTAGAATTAAGAATTTGTCCCTTATCTCCTCACCGAAATCGAATCTTCTTCGGATCAGAAATTGAAACCTTTTGAACCTTCGTATTCCTCATCGAAATTGAAACTCAGAATACTAACACGCCGTCGTTTCAATAAGACGATATATAAAACGCCGTTGCCGGGGATCGAACCCGGGTCACCCGCGTGACAGGCGGGAATACTTACCACTATACTACAACGACATCTTTTGATGGAATTGTAAATATGAAAATTAGTCCCATAATATTTACGCTGTATAAGATAACAATGTCGAATTCGAAGCCTCCGAGTGGGCTGTGTAAACACTCTCTACTTTGGGTAGCTTCTTGCTATTCCTTTTCTATAGGCGTCTACTTGTAAATACAGAAAATGTGTACAGTATAAAACGGGTTATTTTCTCTCATTTTACTGAAGTGAATTTTTCGAGAAAATTTTAGAATTGCCTTCATTTTAAAATCCAATATTCCAAATGTCCTACATTTCAAAAATGTTTTTCAAATATTTCATTTCTTTTTAATGTCTGATTAACAATATTGAACTGTTAAAAATTGCATGAGTTCGGTCTTAAAAATACTGAATTCATCAAAAATCGAACGAGATCGATATTAATAAAACCAATCTCATTTAAAATTGCAATAATGTATGTCATGCGATCTAGTCAGCACAAATAATGAATTCAATCATTAGACTATTAAAAAATACGATCTTTCGAAGACTGAACTCATTAGAATTTTAATAACTTCTTTCTTCTCCAAAACAGAATTATCTCCGATCCCACCCAACCCTCATATCTTCTTCTCCTTTTACCATCTCTAAATATCTCTCTCCTTTCCACAATCCCACAAAAAAATTTGAGTGTTTGGAAGAAACTCCGGAAAGCAGGAGGTAACTTGGTTAGATTTTCGATATAAAATTCAGTATTTTTTTGGATATAAATTCTAACAAATTTAGTTTTAGTAATTCCGAATTCATTAAAATTCAAATGAATTGGTACGAAACTTATTATTTGTGCTGACTGAATCTCATGGCGTCCATTATTACAGATTTTATCTATTTCGCATATAATTTTTGCAAGTTCCGTCTTGTTAAGTTCGTAATTAAAAAGTAATAGAATATTTGAAAAACATTTTTGAGACGTACAGCATTTGAGAAATCCGTTTTCAAAACATGGAAATTCTAAACTTTGTTCGAATTCCCAGAAATTGAAAACACCTTCTTTCCCTCCTGCATTGTTCATCATCTTCTCCGATTCCTGTAAAATGGAGCTGATGCGATCTTGGCTGGATTCATCCGATCTTCAGGCTGTAATTGTTAGGATCGCGCTAACAATTAAGAATCACGAAAAAAAAATAATCAACGATGAAAAAAAATACAGAAACGAAGAAATTGACACACGAGATTTATAGTGGTTCCCTCTCAGTGTAAGAGGTACGTCCACTCGCTGCTTGCAGGCTCAATCCACTATAATCACGTCGCCGGAAGATCGTTACACACTCAGAATCGCCTCACGCACTCACTCTGATTTCTGATTACAAACCCTATGACGGCCGACAAAAAGAAAACTAGGTTTTTTTGGGCCGATGCAATACGACCCATGCGGTCAATACGGTCAATACGACTCATACGACATTATCCAATCGCTACGACCGCTATGACCTCCGTGGAAAAATGCAATCCCGTACTGGTCGTAATGCCCGTATCAGTACGGGCAATACGACCAGTACGACCGTCGTTGTCACCTCTGAAAATAAGCAAATAAAACCAGCTCTGCGTAGGGTCTCAGAAGTGCTTCTGTGCAAATTAGGCTTCACACTCAACAATTTCCCACTTGAAGACTAATCTCTGTCACATATCTTCAAGCTTGCAAGCAGCGGCTCTACCCATCACTCGAGGAGCCCCACTGAAGTTGCACACAACTTTAGTTTCTCAATCGGCACGGCCTTTGTCAACATACCAGCAGGATTCTGGCTTCTCGCGATCTTCTCCAGCACTAGCAACTTGTTCTCAGGGGCTGATCTGATGAAGTGATACCGAAGCTGAATGTGTTTCGTCCGGGCATGATAGACTGGGTTCTTCACCAAGTGAATAGCGCTCTGGCTGTCGCAATGGAGAACACTACCTTCTTGATTGTGATTCAGCTCTTGTAGGAAAGACTGAAGCCAAATCATCTCCTTTGTAGCTTCTGTCAAGGCAACATACTCGGCCTCGCAACTGGACAACGCAACAATTTTGTGCAACTTAGAAACCCAACAAATTGCCGTATCTCCAAATGTGTAGACATAACCGGAGGTGCTCTTTCTATTGTCAACATCACCACCATTGTCAGCATCAACAAACCCTTCAAGACCCTGATCTGATTTCCGAAAGCACAAGGCAAGACTCAAACTGCCTTTGAGATATCTGAATATCCACCTCACTGCTTCCTAGTGTTATTTGCCGGAATTACTCATAAACCGGCTAACAACTCCCACTGCATGTGCACCACTGCATGTGCAATATCAGGTCTCGTACATACCATCGCGTACATCATACTTCTAATAGCTGAAGTGTAAGGTATCTTGTCCATCTCTTCCCTTTCTTCCTCGGTCACCGGTGAGTCATTCTTGGACAACTGAAAATGACTACCCAACGGAGTTCCAGCCGACTTCGCGTCTTCCATGTTAAACCTCTTGATGACCTTTTTCACATATTCTTCTTGTGAAAGTTTCAGCCCCTCTTTACTTCTTCTAATCCTCATTCCAAGGATTTGCTTTGCGGTCCCCAGATCTTTCATTGCGAACTCCTTCGACAATCGCTTCTTAAGCCTTTCAATTTCATGAAAATCTACTCCAACAATCAGCATGTCATCAACATAGAGAAGTAGAATGATAAATGAATTCTTTAACCTCTTGAAGTAGCAACAGTGATCAGCCTCGCATCTCACGAACTCGGTCCTCTTCATGAAACTGTCGAACTTCTTGTACCACTGTTTTGGAGCTTGCTTCAAACCGTACAAACTCTTCTTAAGTTTGCACACTAACTTCTCTTTGTCTTTGACCTCAAAGCCTTCAGGCTGCTGCATGTATATCTCTTCCTCCAACTCACCATGAAGAAAGACTGTCTTCACATCCATTTGTTGAAGATGCAGATTTTCCTTTGCCACCAAGCCAAGGACTGTACGAATGGTCACCATCTTGACTACCGGAGAGAAGATCTCAGTGTAGTCAATCCCTTCTTTCTGCTGGAACCTTTTGACCACCAAGCGAGCTTTGTAACGTTTGCTTCCATCATGCTCCTCTTCTATCCGATATACTCATTTGTTGTGCAATGCTCTCTTATCCCCTGGAAGCTCAGCCAGCTCCCATGTCTCATTTGACATCAACGAGTCCATCTCATCTTCCATTGACAACTCCCACTTGCTCGATTCATCAGCTTTCTTTGCTTCAGAGAAACATTCGGGTTCTCCTCTGTCTGTGAGCAAAATGTGGTTGAGGGACTCCAAGAACCTCTGAGTCGGTCTTCTAACCCGAGAAGATTGCCGTAACTGTGTTTGTTGACCTGAGCTAGAGTCAACATCTTCATCAGATTCTTCTCTATCCCCCAGATGCTCTTCTTGAGCTGCTTGTTCTTCTTCTTCCAAAGCAACTCGTTCTGACTCGTGTACGGGATTTCTCTCAAGTCCACCATTGCTAATTTTTCATTCTCGGATACTCTGCTTTCCGGAATCTCCTTCAGCCTGTCTTTGTAAAACACCTGCTCATTAAAGATAACATCTTTGCTGCGGATGATCTTTCGATTCTCCTCATCCCAAAACCAATCGCCAAACTCAGAGTTACCATATCCAATAAAGTAACACTTTCTGGATTTCGTATCAAGTTTGCTTCTAGACCTGTCATCCACATGGACATAAGACAAGCAACCAATTACTTTCAAGAAAGAAAAGTTTACCCGCTTTCCTCTCCAGGCCTCTTCCGGAATTCTGAAATTCAGTGGAACAGATGGTCCTCGGTTGATCAAATACGCCGCGGTGTTAACCGCATCAGCCCAGAACGTCTTTGGCAGCCTGGATGCAATCTCATGCTTCTTGCACGCTTATTCAACGTTCGGTTCATTCTCTCCGCTACTCCGTTTTGCTGAGATCTTCCCGGAATAGTCTTCACCATCTTTATCCCATTCTCAACACAATACCGCCTGAAATTACTGTCAATGTACTCTCGGCCATTGTCTGACCTCAAGCTCTTCAATTTCAGGTTCGTCTCATTCTCAACGAGTGCTTTCCACTTCTTGAAGACATCAAATACATCAGATTTCTGCTTTAAGAAATACACCCAAAGCTTTCTAGTTGAATCATCA